>JAYKKT010000055.1:0-600000 GCA_036023115.1 Brasenia schreberi | reverse complement strand
TTCTACAAATACTTTTGAATGTTAGCTCAGCATTTTCTTGCTCAAATCATGGTTTCTTTTCAGTTTTGTATCTTTTGGTGAAATACATTGAAAATTTACTCTGCTTCTATCAATGGTTCTGATAGATATGCATTGTGACAAGGATCTCTTCTTCTTTGCTTGCTTTAACTAGTTTTACCTTATCTAAAAATGCATGCTTTTGGGAGCCATGTGGACCTGGTCAGGAGACATGAATGACTTACGTTGGTCTTTTTCCCAGTCATCTAAATTGACCAGTTGTTCCAAATGCATCTGGAGTTATCCTATTAACGTTAAGGATTGTTCATGGAGTCTAGTGCAAAGATGGCATCTCATCAATGAGCAGATACTATGACAAAGACAATTCTTTTTAGGCATAAAAATGTAGATGCCTACATGAATGAGCAGACAGTAGATTCTATAGACAGGCCTTACATTTGTTAACAAAGTCCAAATAGATGTGCGATGGAAGAACACTTTATATCAGTAAACTAATTAGCTTAAGTCTGTAGAATTTTGCTTAAAAATGCTTCCTGGTCAACCTTGCCTTCTGTGAAATGCATTGGACCTTTAGTGAGTAGAACTTATGCATGTTTCCATGGAAAATACTTTCGGGATGGAATTCATAAGTTTCACTAATGTAATTAAGATTTGTAACCATGAAATGAACTTTAGGTATGAGGCTGACGTGCTCTTGGCTATGTGAGCCCAATCTACGCATATTTTGAGAAAAGATCAAATCATGGCAGCAAAAGGCTCGTTTTACATAGAATACTTTGATCTTCAATTGAAAATGTATGCTGGAGATTCTTTGATTGCTCTTTGGGCGGAATCTTGTCTTCTTGATGCAACTTGATTGGTCTTGAGAGTTAAGAACATTTCCTGAAAGATGTTGGGATTGGTCTCATCTTGGTTGGCTGATTTCTTTAAGATTCTCACAATTCTTGGCTAGGTTTCGGTGGGTGAATTCTTGAATGAAGTAGAAAACAGATTGAGGATAAATAAAAGAATCAGGGCTAAAGGGAAGATATATAGTTAAAGGAAAGAGAGACTTTGTGTGATAGCTTAACTAGTTGAAAACTGACAAAACTGGGAAGGAAGCAGTCAGTTCCTTATTGGGGAGGTTTTCCCTACACGTAGATGGCGAGGAGTACATAGTGGCTCCCATTTGTTTAGAGAGTTCTATAAAGCCCAAACTTAGAATGGTAAATGACCTATTTAATGAAGATAATTATCAAACTGAATACAACAACAACAACTAAGCCTTTTCCCATACTAGATGGGGTCTACATGGATTCTTTGTTTTCACCGAGCCCTATCATGTGCCATGCTACCAGTTAACTCAATATAAACTAGATCATTCTTTATAGTTTCTTTCCAACACTTTTGTGGTCGTTCTCTTCCGCTTTTAACATTTTCACAATCTAATTTTTCATATATTCTTATGGGAGTGTCCCTTGGTCGCCTTTTTACATGTCCAAACTATCTTAAATGATTTCTCTCATTTTATCCTCTGGTGGTGCTACTCCCAGTTTCTAATAACCTCATTATGTATTCAGTCTTTCTTTGTGTGACCACTCATCCATCTCAACATCTTCATTTATGCTACGGATATCTTTTGCACATATTGATGATTAATTGCCCAATACTCATAACCATAAAACATAGCGGGTCTAATTGTTATTCTATAATATTTACCTTTCAACTTTAATGGTATCTTCTTATCACAGAGAATAACTGATACCTCTCTTCATTTTAACCAACCGACATTAATTCTATACGTAACATCTCCATCAATTTTTCTATCACTTTGAAATATTGATCCTTGGTATTTAAAACTTTCCTTGTGAGGGATGCAATGTGTGTCAATCTTAATCTCCATATCCTTTGAAGTACCCAAATGATCAAACTTACATTCTATATATTCTGTCTTTGTTCTACTAAGTCGGAAGCCTTTACTTTCTAACATTTCTCTCCACAATTCCAATTTCCTAAACTTTTTCCTTAGACTCATCCAATTATCAAACTAAATGTAAACGTTAATTGTCCTTCGGAAATGCTGTTCCTGAAGGCATGTGGGCCCAAGTGGGGGTGTGTCACAATAGTCGGCTATCGATCATGTGGATTTGATCCGGTGCAGTGTCATCATGCTGGCAGGATCTTTTCTTTTCTGGACCAGATGTGAATATCATGGATTTGATGCAATTCTATTAAAAGATGAGTTGGATCAAGATATGATTCTTGGGCTTTGACTTCTGTCCATGAGCTAATGAGCTACACGTCTTCCTTGGCTTCGGTCTTGCCTAGCTGGTCACGTTAAGGGTAATTGTGGACCAAAATAGAAGATAAACATTGCCCAAGTTTACTTCTATTGTCAGAATCAGGCCCAAATGTTGGTAAGTTATAGTTTTATCTGTGTGTCAAAAGACTTGGTTGAGTGTCTCCTATCGCATGAATGATTGTATTTGAATCATTGATCATTTTGATGTTTATGAACTATTTTGAGGTTTTTGAATCTGGGGCTTCTCTCTCATGGTGTGCTTCTAATCAATAAATAGATACTCAAGCTCCCTTGAGAACAAGCGAGTTGATTTGTTTGATGGTCCAGGAGGTAATGAAGGATCAACTGAGGAGAATGTGATGCTAGCTTCTTGTAAGAATCCTTCCTTAACTTCTATACGTCTTTTTATTGTCTGCATTAAACCTCGAAACATGCATATTAGCTGCCTAAGTTAAATTGGGGCGAGCAACCTGAGTGCCTTTGCAGTGCTCTGTTTTATCACGCCAGGAGGCTATATTACCTTTGGTTCAGGCCCCGGTCTTGGAGCAGCTTAGGTTTGAGCTCATGAAGGAGTACTAACAAATAACAATAGTATGTTTGTTAATAAGTTTCAGAGTTTTATGTCACCTACACTAGGACAGTAATACATCACTTTCATTTAGTAGTATGCCAGTTAGTAGATTCATTGTATATTTAGCACGTTAATTTGGTTCATATGTTCATGAATTATTTGTTTTTCTAGCTTTTTGTTGTTTATATTACTTTACATTAATCATATATTGGATATATGCTCCTTGTCAGGTTTAGAGTTAATTGTAAATTGAAGCAGATAATCATGTATTAGGCAAATAAAATTAAGACATTTTTTTAGTGGAACCATATATATCAATGACCATTGCTAGGGCTTGAGACTCTCATGTAAAAGCTGGTATAATAGATCCATTTTTCTAATCTTTCTGATATTAATGAATGCCAGTTTAGTACGTAGTTGGCAAATAACTATATAAAAATAATCCATGCTTTACACATAGAAAGATTGAAACTTAAATTCCATGATTCTGAATCAGTCAATCTTCTACTGTTTCACTTTCAGTCAATGATGTAAGTATTTTCTGAAAAAGAATTCTCCCTTAAATGGAGTGAAGCATTGAGTTTGCTTATAGAACTTTGTTTTTAATTCATGTATCCCCATAAATAGGCTAGAGCTGCCTCGGTCTCTGGAGTCCCACCAGAAAAAACCATTTAAATCAGGAAAACGATGATAGCTGCTGAGGTTAGTGCAGACACATCCTCTAATATACATCCTAAATGAGGAAAAGAAAGAACTGAAAAGCAGAAACCTATATGATAGAGCCAAGGAGGATATGAAAACCTTTACTGCTAAAGGTTAAGACATTATAACTGGAACAGAAGGGTGCTGTAGTTTCGCGTAATATTAATGACCAAAATATGATGGAAGAATGAATGTTACTATGGTAATAGTTCCATACAACACTACATAAGAGACAGTTTTATGGCATTTTCTTTCTGATGAATGAGCTGGCGGATGTCTCTTTCAGGTTTGAACAGATCTTTGACACTTAACCACCTCATGTATAGCTCCTTTTCACTTTTTCTGCATATGTTTCTTAGAATCTCTTGTACAGACTCCTCCTCCAATCTTACCTGAAGTGGTGCTTACCTTTTGCATTCTTGTATAATCCTGAGTTTTGTAGCTATGACTGATCAACAGTTGATGGACAAGGGACACAGCATGATGAATGAAACTGATCAAGCGATAGAGCGGTCAAAGCAGGTTAACCTTTCATGTTTTGCTGCACTTACTCTGATCTCATGGATGTCCTAAATAAACTTCCAGCTGTTGAGAGTTGACAACCAATTTATCTCATTGGTAAAACATATTGCAATCTGCAAAAGTGAAAGGTCTGAACAGTAATTGTAACTATTTTAGAATAGCAAAAAAAAGTTGCATATTCAATTTAAGTTTGATAAGATACATTATCTTGCAATATCCCTGCAAATTTTATCTTTACATTTACTGGTATCCCACAAGGGTGCATCCATTTCAGAATTTGCTTGAGTACTTGTTGGCTGCTGTCTTCTTTTGAGTAATTAATCTTTTTCAATCTTGGTTTGTCATATTGGAGTATTTACATATATACATGCACACACACACACACACACACACACACACACACACACATATATATATATATACTTACATACATGCATACATACATTACATATATTGTTGGGAAAATTGCATGATTATATTCATCATGTCATTTTCATCCTACATATGTCAACCTATTTCATTTTATTTTATGAGTGACAGGTTGTTCAAGAGACGGTCAATGTTGGAGCAGAGACAGCAGCTGCCCTCAAGGCACAGGTATTGGTCGTATTGGAGTATTAGAAAATTAATCTGTTCTTTGCTAGGTATTCTGCTAGCATCAAATTGAAATTTGTGATATTTGATGATTATTTTCAGACAGAACAAATGAATAGAATCGTTAATGAGCTAGACTCGATTCAATTTTCAATCAAGAAGGCTTCTCAACTTGTCAAGGAGATCGGCAGACAGGTTTGTGTCCTTAGGTGCATAGATTCTTCCTTGCTAAGAAAGCTCACCTTTTCCTGGGAACACAGACTAACTCGATCTGAAAGTTTTTCAAGTCAAACAAAGCTTAAGCTTACCTTGTATTTACCTTTTTCATTCCGTTCAGTATGGGATTATGCATATGCTTCTCTCTGACTTTCTTTTCTACTCTTTCTGGTAGGTTGCTACGGATCGTTGTATCATGGCAATGCTTTTTCTGGTTGTCTGTGGTGTGGTAGCCATCATAATTGTGAAGGTTGGAGAACTTCCTGTTCACTCTTTGTTTTTATTTACACACCCTGCCCGTTTTATTCATTCTCATATTAGCCATAAGCATGCAACTGTTCCCTTCTCATGCAATAAGTAGCACGCTGAACAGTGGAATAATTATTTAACTGAAGTAAAATCGTTTGATGATAAAAGAACTGATTCGAGTTGTCTCTGCAATTACCAATTGTTCAAGTTTAGAATGGATGGCACTATTTCTTTTCCAATCCAAAGCTACAGCCTAAAGCAGGGACGGGATCTTTCCTTTTGGGGGCAAACATTCACTTATACAACTATCTATCGTACATGGTCAACTCTCCAAAACTCTCCAAACACAAATTCATTACTTTATTTGCAGAAAAAAAGATAGAGCGTGTTGTAAAGATTGCAAGGTAATTCCAAGAGAAAGCTTAACCACCCAACATCGACTTTTAGTTATGGATTTACAAATAAAAAAATGGACAAAAAAGAAAAGAGTGCATCGAGCTATTCGGACTAAATGGTGGAACCTCAAAAGCGAGAAAGAAGATATATTTAAACAGAAAGTCCTTCAAGGAGATGTTTGGAATTATGTTGGTACACCCTGTGATATGTGGAACAATATGGCTATACATATTAGGAAAGTGGTGAAATATGTGTTAGGGGTATCTAAGGGAGGTGTACCGGCACAAAAAAGAAGCTTGGTGGTGGAGTGAAGTAGTACAAAATAAAATCAAGGCAAAGAGGGCATGTTACAAATTACATTATGCTAAGAAAACTAGTGAAACTTTAGAAGCTTATAAGAAAGCAAAGAAGGAAGCGAAAAAGGCCGTTAGTGAAGCAAAATCTAAGATTTGGGAGGACTTATATAAAAAACTCAACTCAAAGGAGGATGAAAGAGATATTTTTAGGATAGCTAGGGCTAGAGATAAGAAAACTAAAGATCTTAATTATGTTGGATGCATTAAGGACAAGGATGAAAAAATTCTAGTGGCAAATGATACAACAACAACAACAACAACTAAGCCTTTTCCCATACTAGACGGGGTCGGCTACATGGATTCTTTGTTTCCACAGATCTCTATCGTGTGCCATGTTAGCAGTTAACTCCCAATAAGCTAGATCATTCTTTATTGTTTCTTTCCAACACTTTTGTGGTCGTCCTCTACCTCTTTTAATACTTTCCAAATTTAGTTTTTCTAACCTTCTTACAGGTTCTTCTTTTGATCTTCTTTCTATATGTCCAAACCATCTTAAACGATGTTCTCTCATTTTATCCTCTATTGGTGCCACTCCTAATTTGTTTCTAATAACCTCATTATGTATACGGTCTTTTCTTGTATGACCACTCATCCATCTCAACATCTTCATTTCTGTCACAGACATCCTTTGTACATGTTGATGATTAACTGCCCAACACTCAGAACCATAAAACATGGCAGGCCTAACTGCTGCTCTATAATATTTACCTTTTAATTTTAATGGTATCTTCTTATCACAAAGAATACCTGATGCTCCTCTCCATTTTAACCAACCAGCATTAATTCTATGTGTAACATCTCCATCAATTCTTCCATCACTTTGAAAAATTGACCCTAGGTATTTAAAACTTTCCTTTTGGGGAATGCAATGTGTGCCAATTTTAATTTCTATGTCCTATGAAGTAGCCAAATGATCAAACTTACATTCCATATATTCTGTCTTTCTTCTACTAAGTCGGAGGCCTTTGTTTTCTATTGTTTCTCTCCATAGTTCCAATTTTCTATTAACTTTTTCCTTAGACTCCTCCACTAATACAATGTCATCTGCAAATAACATACACCAAGGTACTTCATCTTGAATATGTTTTGTTAACTCATCCATCACCATTATAAATAAGTATGGACTTAAAGTTGATCCTTGATGTAACCCAATATTAACTTCAAAGAAGTCTGTCGTTCCTTCATGAGTCCTCACACATGTTTTTGCACCATCATACATGTCTCTTATAAGGTTAATATATGTCAATGGGATACCTCTTTTTTCCAAAGTTCTCCAAAGAACCTCCCTCGGTACCCTATCATAAGCTTTTTCTAGATCAATAAATATCATGTGAAGGTCTTTCTTTTTTGCTCTAAAATGTTCCATAAGACGTCTCAAAAGGTGAATCGCTTTAATAGTAGATCTACCTGGCATAAATCCAAATTGGTTCTCTGTTGTACTTGATACTTGTCTTAACCTACGTTCGATAATTCTCTCATAATTTCATAGTATGACTCATTAACTTGATACCTCGATAATTCACACAATTTTGAATGTCTCCCTTGTTCTTATATACGGGTATAAGTGTACTTGCTCTCCATTCCTCGGGCATCTTTTGGTTTTTCCATATTTCATTAAATAGTCTTGTGAGCCAAGTGATTCCTATTTCTCCTAGTATTTTCCAAACTTCTATAGGAATATTATCTGGTCCTACCGATTTACCACTCTTCATATGTTTAAGAGCCTCTTTGACTTCATTCTTTTGAATACGTCGGTAGAAATTGTGGTTTATATACTTTTCTGACTTGGCTAAATCTCCTAAACTAATACTAACATCTTTATTTTCATTAAAAAGATTATAAAAATAGTTTTTCCATCTATTTCTTATATCATCATTTGCCACTAGAATTTTTTCATCCTCGTCTTTAATGCATCTAACATAATTAAGATCTTTAGTTTTCTTATCTCTAGCCCTAGCTATCCTAAAAATATCTCTTTCACCCTCTTTTGAGTTGAGTTTTTTATATAAGTCCTCCCAAATCTTAGCTTTTGCTTCACTAACGGCCTTTTTTGCTTCCTTCTTTGCTTTCTTATAAGCTTCTAAAGTTTCACTAGTTTTCTTAGCATAATGTAATTTGTAACATGCCCTCTTTGCCTTGATTTTGTTTTGTACTACTTCACTCCACCACCAAGCTTCTTTTTGTGTCGGTACACCTCCCTTAGATACCCCTAACATATCTTTCGCCACTTTCCTAATATGTATAGCCATATTGTTCCACATATCAGAGGGTGTGCCAACATAATTCCAAACATCTCCTTGAAGGACTTTTTGTTTAAATATATCTTCTTTCTCGCTTTTGAGGTTCCACCATTTAGTCCGAATAGCTCGATGCACTCTTTTCTTCTTTGTCCATTTTTTTATTTGTAAATCCATAACTAAAAGTCGATGTTGGGTGGTTAAGCTTTCTCCTGGAATTACCTTACAATCTTTACAACACGCTCTATCTTTTTTTCTACAAATAAAGTAATCAATTTGTGTTTGTGATAAGCCACTCTTATAAGTAATTAAATGTTCATCTCGTTTTTTGAAGATTGTATTGACTATAAAGAGATCAAATGACATAGCAAAATTTAAAATCTCCCTACCTTCCTCGTTTATATCCCATAACCAAAGTTTCCATGAATCCCTTGATATCCTAATGCCTCTTTATCGACATGTCCATTTAAATCTCCTCCTAAACAAATCATCTCCCTTTGTGGAATCTTTTGAAACACCTTATCTAACTCTTCCCAAAAAACTGTCTTTATACTATCTTCTAGTCCTACTTGGGGTGCGTAAGCACAAACTATATTCAAAACCTCTACTCCTAACACTAATTTCAACGTCATGATTCGGTCACCATATCGTTGTATGTCTACTACACTCTCCTTTAAATCTTTATTTATGATAATACCAACTCCGTTTCGGGCCTTTTCTTTACCTGAGTACCATAATTTAAAACCTGTATCCTCTATCTCCTTTGCTTTTTCTCCAACCCATTTTGTCTCTTGTAAACATAGAATATGAATCTTTCTCCGAATCATAGTATCTACCACCTCCATTAGCTTACCCGATAATGTTCCGATATTCCAAGAACCAATACGAATCTTATTATCTTTCCTTACCCCCCCGCATCCGTCCATAATCAAAATGCGGAGACCCTCTCTGAAAAATTTTCACTAAATTCGGGCGGTAATGTAGCGGGACTAACTTCTTTATCCACACCCGTCCATGATGTGGAAACCCTCTCTTCAATTGATTCACTACATTCGGGCGAAAATGTAGTGGCCCTTGCTTACTTCTTACTGCATTCGGGCTCTGCAGCACGTCGCTAGGCGGGGACGCCCCAAAGCAATGCTCATAATTTTTGTAATCCATGTTGTAGAAATCCGACGAAGTTTTACGCTGGCTGTCGGAAGCCTAACACAATCCTCCTCCTTTATCCGGGCTTGGGACCGGCAATGCAAGGGTGATCCCTTACATGGGCGGAGTTTCTAGTGGCAAATGATGATATAAGAAATAGATGGAAAAACTATTTTCATAAGCTTTTTAATGAAAATAAAGATGTTAGTATTAGCTTAGGAGAGTTAACCAAATCAAAAAAGTATATAAACCACAATTTCTACCGACGTATTCAAAAGAATGAAGTCAAAGAGGCTCTTAAACATATGAAGGGTGGTAAATCGGTAGGACAAGATAATATTCCTATAGAAGTTTGGAAAATTCTAGGAGTAATAGGAATCACTTGGCTAACAAGACTATTTAATGAAATATAGAAAAACCAAAAGATGCCCGAGTAATGGAGAGCAAGTATACTTTTACCCATATATAAGAACAAGGGAGACATTCAAAATTGTGTGAATTATGGAGGTATCAAGTTAATGAGTCATACTATGAAATTGTGGAAAAGAATTATCGAACGTAGGTTAAGACAAGTATCAACTACAACAGAGAACCAATTTGGATTCATGCCAGGCAGATCTACTGTTGAAGCGATTCACCTTTTGAGATGTCTTGTGGAATATTTTAGAGCAAAAAAGAAAGACCTTTACATGATATTTATTGATCTAGAAAAAGCTTATGATAAAGTATCGAGGGAGGTTTTTTTGGAGAACTTTGGAAAAAAGAGGTATCCTATTGACATACATTAACCTTATAAGAGACATGTATGATGGTGCAAAAACATGTGTGAGGACTCATGAAGGAATGACAGATTTCTTTGAAGTTAATATTGGGTTACATCAAGGATCAACTTTAAGTTCATACTTATTTATAATGGTGATTGATGAGTTAACAAAACATATTCAAGATGAAGTACTTTGGTGTATGTTATTTGCAGATGACATTGTGTTAGCAGAGGAGTCTAAGGAAAAAGTTAATAGAAAATTGGAACTATGGAGAGAAACATTAGAAAGCAAAGGCCTCCGACTTAGTAGAACAAAGACAGAATATATGGAATGTAAGTTTGATCATTTGGCTACTTCAGAGGACATAGAAATTAAAATTTGCACACATTGCATTCCCCAAAAGGAAAGTTTTAATTACCTAGGGTCAATTTTTCAAAGTGATGGAAGAATTGATGGAGATGTTACACATAGAATTAATGCTGGTTGGTTAAAATAGAGAGGAGCATAAGGTATTCTTTGTGATAAGAAGATACCATTAAAATTAAAAGGTAAATATTATAGAGCAACAATTAGGCCTGCCATGTTTTATGGTTCTGAGTGTTGGGCAGTTAATCATCAACATGTACAAAAGATGTCTGTGACAGAAATGAAGATGTTGAGATGGATGAGTGGTCATACAAGAAAAGACCGTATACATAATGTGGTTATTAGAAACAAATTAGGAGTGACACCAATAGAGGATAAAATGAGAGAATATCGTTTAAGATAGTTTGGACATATAGAGAAGATCAAAAGAAGAACCTCTAAGAAGGTATGAAAAACTAAATTTGGAAAGTATTAAAAGAGCTAGAGGACGACCACAAAAGTGTTGGAAAGAAACAATAAAGAATGATCTAGCTTATTGTGAGTTAACTGCTAACATGACACACGATAGGGATCTGTGGAAACAAAGAATCCATGTAGCCGACCCCGTCTAGTATGGGAAAAGGCTTAGTTGTTGTTTGTTTGTTTGTTTGTTGTAATGCCGAGCCTTCGTGTGGACTGATATTAATATTCAATTACCAGGTATCTAGTGAGTCTACATGATCGTGCATATCATATATTCTTGTAAATTTACAGAAAAAACATTAAAAATAAAAAACCTGCAAGAACTTCCTTCCTGGAAGTACCTTCTCAAAAGTAGGAACAGTTTATTGGCTTCCATCTCTTGCATGGTCAAATTTTTCTTAGTATCTGCTCTAAATGCTATTGGATCCTTAGTCCTCTTTCGCTATAGTGGTAGGCCAGATAGTGTAGGCTTCCTCAATGTGTGGTTGTGTGTCTATTTCTGCTCTCGTCCCGGGGGGAAATCAAATTTACGATATCTGATTCTGCTGGACATTGTAATGTCAATATACTTATTTCATAAGTACCTTGGGATGAAGTAATCTGGAAGTCTTAACTTGTTATTGACGTATGTATCTTTTGATAGTGTTACTTCTATGCAAATTTGACATAATTTTATCTTGTTTTCTATGATCAGATTGTGAATCCGAAAAACAAAAGCATTCAGGTACCTGGGTTAGCACCTCCAGCATCTACGCGGAAACTTCTTTGGGATATTGAGTAATGGAACCCCATTTTTTTCATGTTTATTTCAATTGGTCTTTTCAGCTTCCTCTTCTTCCCACCATTGCTGCTGGTTCTCCCGCTGAACCAGCAGCTGCTGCTACTGTGGTTGTTGTATTTCTTAGGGTCTGAGGCTGTAAGAGTTATTCACCTCTGGATGTTTTAGTCAGGGGTTTCTGTGACTTACATGTATCAGTCTATTACTTCTATCATGATATGACCTTGTTTTCATCTCTTCTCATGTTGGAACCAGTAGCAGCATGATAAGTGCACTATAGGGTCTGGTTTCCTGGCGAGTGCATGGCATCATAACAGGGACTTAGGGAACGGGTTCACTGTGTACAAATATTTATTCATAACTTGCAATTGTATTTGCTTATTTCTTGTGTTGAATAAGAAAAAGGGATTTTAGTTAAGTGCAAGAATGCATAACTGTTTGAAATGGCAAAATGGCTTATCATCACCCTGCAGATGTTGGCAGTTGGAGGGCCTCTGGCTATCATACAAGCAGTTGTGGTCAATTTGCTACATTTAACACCATGGATGAGCCAAGGTGAAGTTTGAATATGGTTCACCTAGCTGGGTCTGCCATGAACCCATTTATTGGTGGTGACTTGATACAATAACTAAATGTGGCCAATGGATTGATCCGGGAAAAGCATAGGGTTGGAAATAGAATTCCCAACCAAAATATTATGGTAAGAACCTTCACGCATCTTTCGATAACTTTCATTCATATCAAAATATTCCTCCTCCGAAGTGTCAAGTTATTAGCTCTTTTGACCTGCAGGAAAAGAAAGCAGAACCTGTATTTACAGCTAGATTGAACTAGAGGTTACACTTGAACCTTCATTCTATAAAGAACCAAAGAAAAAGGTGATAATAGTCTTCAGTGGTTTAGGGCCCAAATTATCTCTATTTTAGAGGAATATCATCACACTATCAACATGGGAAAGTTTCGGTGTGAAGCCACTCCTCATAGTCGGAGAAGAGAAGATGAGAGAGCAGCAGGAGGCTGCATCTACTGCACTTGAAGGGGGGCGTTTATTGCAAGTATTGTAGTTTGCAATGTAAGATCTAGAAACCGTTAGAATCTTGCTTTTATTTGAGTTGATAATAGAAGTTTTAATCAAAAGGGATGAGAAAAAGAAATTCTCTCTTTTGTGCTTGGACTTTGTTTAAATGATTGAATAACTCTTAAGTACGAATTAGATCGCATGCAAACCAACTTTGACTTTTTAAGGAGGTAATAATCCTTTTAGTCTAAGTTAGGTTTAGTATGATTTGGCTCATGATTCTTTACTTGCATCCAAGAAGTTTCTCGATATTCTATAGTCCAATTAAGTGCTCAAAATATTGATCAGTGTGAAGATGTTGAGATGGATGAATGGTCACACAAGGAAAGACTGTATACATAATGAGGTTATTAGAAACCAATTGAGAGTAGCACCAATAGAAGATAAAATGAGGGGAAAATGTTTAAGATGGTTTGAACACGTAGAAAGACTACCAAAGAACGCTCCTATAAGAAGATATTAAAAATTAGATTGTGAAAATGTTAAAAGAGGAAGAAGATGACCATAAAAGTGTTGGGAATAAACTATAAAGAATAATCTAGTTTATATTGAGTTAGCTGCTAGCATGACACATGATAGGACTTTGTGGAAATAAAGAATTTATGTAACCAACTATGAAAAAGACTTAGTTGTTGTAGTAGGATTATGTATGGCCCTATGTGTTAGCTTTGTAGCTGTCTAGTATGACTACTCGACACACACGTGTGTGTGTCAGGGAGAGAGAGATGAATGGGTTTTGAACACCGGGGTATTGAACTCCTGACATCTTGTCAGAGAGTGCAACCCCTTATCCAGCTAGCTACGCTTAGGCATTTTAAAATATATTTTTGTTTATTCAAGTTTGATTAATATGCAATTCTAGCTTCATCTTTAGGACCTTGTGATCACAAAGAATCTCTTTTCTTAAGGACTTGTTTTAAGTAAGAAACTTTGGAAGTAATTAATTGTACTGCATATTTCAATGAAAGGCCAATCGTGTGAAGCTTTACTTTAAAGCAAAACGGATAATTCACAAACCTGAAGAACTCTAAACCCTCTACCATGCCTTGTTAGAGCCACGATTCTCTCTCTCTCTCTCTACACACTCTTTACATATTCAGGTTTTTGCTTTGAGGGCTTGCATTCAATCTCACACATCGACGTGTTTTCTAAATTTCCATTGTTTATATTTGATTGAGAAGTTGTCTTTTGTTCCGTCTTATAGGCATAGTCATCTATCGTGCATCCCAATCACCATGAACTTCGAAACAAGGCATCCGCAACTAGATTACAGTATTCCTCTTTATTAAACCGATTGCCCTCCTCCTAAGGAGGGCATGCATCATTCAGATGCTTTTTCAAGTAAACGGTTCTTCAAAAAAAAAAGGCACAAATTGCTCTCTTTTGAAGATGGCATTTTATTCTAAAGGATCGATACATTTACTTTCAGCTTCTAGCATGATCTTCGAGATATTATAAACATTTAGAGCATGGGGAATTTGCTAGTGTCACTCACTGATCTGGTGACAAGACTCCTTACATTGATATGATATAAAGTCACCAATTTGGTCCTCAAGATATATGATTTTAAGATTCTAGGACCTTGTGATCCTCTGTCTTGGAAATGATGAAGAAAGAGAAGAAATAAACCGCACAAACAACTATGCTTTTCACACACACACACACACACACACACATATATATATATATATATATGTATATATAAAGAATATGTGATACTCATTAAAACCCATTTAAATCAGTTTGATTAATGATGGAGATTTGACATTTTAAAGTAGTGAAAAATATCGATGGTTATATACATACATATATTTAGTACCTTGTTTTAAATGCTTTTAAAATTCAAACTTCATCATTGATCAAGCCGATCAAACCGTAGAAACCTTTAAATAGATTTAATCATGAATTAGTGTGCGCATGAACGCTCTCTCTTTTAGAGAGTTTTGAGAGATTATTTTCTCAACTTCTAAGTCCATGGCCGCCACACAGAAAATTCAATTATAATCAAAACCAAATTACAAAACGGCAATTTTCAAGAAATATTAGAACTAATTCCCTATAGAGTATACTCAACCCTATTCAAATTGGGTATACTGTTTGCCATAAGTGTGTATGATCCTAGCAGAATCTTGAGCTTAATTATGCAATCATTAGGATCTTGGGATCAACATGATCCACCGTACAAAATGAGATTTTTTTTCCTTACATTTGAATTTGATGAATCTTATGATCAACTGATCTTGTTAGCAGGACCTTTTACGTTCCCCATCAGATCCCCTGATCCTTGGAATCTCATGCAATTTTCGGCAGGGCATATCGTCTTGGCAACCTTGGTCGCCAGGTGGTGGCCAGGTTTTCCTAATATTGCACTATTTCTTCATTAAACTGTTGATATTATAGTTACAGCTTAAGTTTCCATAATGTCTCATTAACGTGCAATCAATTCATAGTAAACTTGAAGTACCTGGTTATAGTGGTGGATCCAGAAACTTGTTTCACGTGGAGGGCTTTAAAAAATTTCAAATTCTTTGGAAAATTTCAATACATAATTAAAAAAAATCAGAATTTTGAGCACCCCACTGTAGTGGATCCACCACTGCCTGATAACCTCTCTCTCTCTCTCTCTCTCTCTCTCTCTCTCTCTCTCTCGTAGGATGAGTCCTAGGTTAGAAGCAGATCCAGATTTGGATTTGTTAGCATCCGAGACATTTTGGATTCTTTTGATTCAAGTGCATGCCCATATACCAAAAAAGACTGGTTGACCCAGAGCTTTAGCTCAACTGACAGGGCGTTGTGACAGCCTTGCTGCTGGTGACGAGTTCGACTCCCAGGAGGTGTATGTGTCTGTGTTAGGCTTGACCTTCCTTTGTGGAAAAACAAAAGGACTGGTTGAGTTGATGGATGATGCACAGATAAAAATAGGTCCGAGTAAAACTGTTGACCTCATGAAGCCTGTTCCTACCAAACACTACTACTACTACTGAATATTTTACTGGCCTCCGGAGTCAGGCGGCTCAGGCAATGAATTCGCTAGAAAAATCCGTTCAATTTAAAATTTTAATGTATATAATATTAAGTATTTTTTCTAGAAAAACACTTTTGTAGGTTAAAGTGGGTGAAACGGGATGGGTAGGGCTGGGTTGTAATAAAGAGGGTGCGAACTTGATACCCAAGATCCGTGAGGCAGGACAGAGTGTACGAAAAAGTTTGCAGTGCCAAGGAGTGAAAAACTCGTCCCACCTCGCCCCATTGCCATCTCTAGTACACGCCAAGCAATTAAATTGTACATGCTTCACAGTGTAATAAGCTTACTTGGCCAGTGGCCTGAACCGAACCTTGGTCAAATTGAAGAGTTTTGACAGATTCAGCTTCCCTGTCAAGATTGGTTTCCTGTTTATAAGTATTTTATAAATATAAATGTATGAATATAAACATAATAACTTTTAATTTAATAATAAAAAAATACTATAAAAGTATTATATTTTAAAGTATATAATATTAACTATTTTTTTCAAAAATACACTTTTTGTAGGTTGAAGTGGGGCCAAACGGGATGGGTAGGGCCGGGTTGTAATAAAGAGGGTGCGGACTTGATACCCAAGATCCGTGTACGAAAAAGTTTGAAAAAACTCGCTCCACTCCGCCCCATTGCCATCCCTGATACACGCCAAGTAATTAAATTGTACATGCTTCACAGTGTAATAAGCTTACTTGGCCGGTGGCTTGAACCGAACCTTCGTCAAATTGAAGAGTTTCGACAGATTCAGCTTCCCTGCCAAGATTGGTCGCACAGCACCAGTCCCTGTACCGAGGGACAGGTGGGTTTAGTACTTGAGCCGGTGGCTACCTCACCGGAAAACTGGGGGAAAAAATCAAAACAATCAATCCATTTTTTTTCAAAAAATAACATCTGAATCTGGCCTTAATGGACGTCTCCTTACCCCCCAAAAGTTTTCCAGGTCTGCTAATTAGACCGCTATTTCTAATTTACATGGAACCATGTGTGGAACCGAATTGTATATGTGCAGGTTCTGGTTCTATAACCGTCAGTTCAGTTCTGGTTTTGATTTGAACTAAAAAACTGAAACGCCAATGAAATTTATAAAATAAAATCCGAACCGGAGGTTTGAATTGCTGGTTCTGGTTTTGATTTCATGAGAGAGGGTATCTAGTTCCATCACGGTTCCAAGACTAGTTAGCCGGTTCCAGTTTTAACCAGTCCGCAACCCAGTTTGGTTCCGTTCCGGGTTGGCTCCAAACTTGCCATGTCTACCCCGTTAGGTGGGTTTAGGACTTGAGTTCACCACATAAGGAGTCGAGGTACTTCAAGAGTTATGTTCAAACCTACTCACAGGCTTGGCGAAGCAAAGTCGTGGTAACAAAAAAGCCAGTCAAAGTTTGCTTGTGTACTTTGGATTTTAATGTCAGGACGAAGCTCAAGATAGGAATTGCGTATATTTCTCTTTAGTTGTAACTTTGCAGCTTTGGGAACAACGGTGACGCAATAAAAATGCAACCAACCTGAGCTTCAGTACCCCTACCGGATCTTTTGGCCTTTATTTCCTTTCCTTTTATATAAAATAATGATGATATTGTTTCCAATTTGACCATTGAAAACGAAAGCATTAAGTGGGCCTGTGGGACACACATATGCATGCACAGATGGCCATGTGTTCTCACTGATCTTTCCTTCTTGTTGGGCAATGACAGGCAAAGCATGAGTCGACATGTGCCGTCGGATGCGCCAATCTAAGGGTGAAAAGGCCATCTTGCAGAGTTTCCCATTTGTAGCAGTAAAACCATTAACAAATAGCTGACAAATAGATGCTTTTGTAAGATGATTGCCTTAAAGAGCCACATAGATGTTTCCTCACCTTCATTTGTTAGAAAATGATGGTTGCCTCTCACACACCCACCCACACACACAAAGAGAGAGAGAGAGTAGCAAAACATCAAAGAATTGGAATCAGGATTCCTTTATTTGAATCCTCATAATCTTCCTCGAATCGAAGAGAATCCATATAATGTATGGCATCTTCACTTCACATGTCATGATGCCAACATGGTGTCAACACTTTTCCCATTTAATATCAACATGTGGATATACCCTCACACCTTCTCATTTGATCAAAAGGTCACATAAGTATCCTTGTGATTCCTTGTTTGATGCGGAATGAACTACCCTCATTTATTTCGGATTGCATTCACATCTCTCCGCAACACTCTTATCAATGCACCAACTTTGTGATAAGGGATCCTGGAGTCACCTTCAGAAAAGCGCATTCATGCATGCAGCAGTCTTTCAGCATCGTGGGGTTTGCTCCACTCCACTCTGTTAGTGGTGGATCTACATTCAGCCAAGGTAGGGCACCTGAAATTGGGGAAATAGGCAACAAATCTATATTGCACGACGAAATCCGTTGGCTATCATATACAGTTCGCACCTTCCTAAACAATTCTGCGTGCTACTTGCTCAATGTTAAAAGAATTTCTGGATCTGCCGCTGGTTATTGTAGCATTATAACACTCAACTGACTGTGGGGACGGCAGTTCTTGAATCCCGATGATTAAACTCCTAATCTGATTTTTTTTTTTAATTAGAAAGGCACCTCAGTGAACATATCTGCTGCAAGTTCTGAGTATTAACTGATTGCCGTATCACAGGAAAAAGTGTATATCCCAGTATAAATGGCTACAACGAAAGGCAATAGGATCAATCAAGATAAGGTCTAGCATGTCCCACTACTGTTTGCACTCTTTTCTTTTCTAAGTTTCTGTTATTTCCTTTTCTCTGAAAAACACTCGACTCTCCTGATAGTGAGAGCTTTAGTTATGACTTAATGTGGATTGAGACTGGGATCCTGAGGGTAGGGATCCCATGTTATGATATAAGATGCAGATATAGTTTGAATATCTTTGGGCCATCCAACACTCAACTGCAATAAAATAATGCCTCAAAAAAGAGCACCAAATACCTTGTTCTACGTAAACAATGGAATAAGTGGAGCCAGCACAGTCCCATATAATGCTGTCGTAGTAGCTTATGATGCTGTAAAACACTAGATTGGTCAAAATTAAATCCATAACCATGGACTTAAGATTTTGATTGGTTGATCAAGGATTCCAGTTCCCCATGTAGAGAGAGAGAGAGAGAGAGAGAGAGAGAGAGAGAGAGAGAGAGAGAGAGAGAGAGAGAGACCATTTGGCACTCTTAAGATGTAATAACAAAAACTTGATTTGTGCAAGTGAGTGAACTGTGCAAAAGAAGGTTGAAAACTTGAATCTTTCCCAAAAAAAATGCAACCATAACAAGGCCGTAATTTTTTGCATACAGTCATAACAAAGACATAGTAGGTTGTTCCATCAGACGCGATTGGCAGTCTAATCAATGACCTAGATTTTGTGGAAGATAGACGAACCCTAACATATGATGCCAAACAAAGGCCTAGCCCAAATCTTGGAGGGATCAATGCCCACAAAAGGGAGCATGATAGGAGACAAGGGCCAGGAATCCCAAAAATCATGAGGTAATGACCAAGATGGGAAATCACCAATTCTGGAGAGAGAACACGCGTGTTTGCACAGTTAGAGAGAGAGATTACAAATACAAACAAAATCATCAAAGATTCACTTCACAGAATCAGCAAAGGAACCCTGCAACATTTTCAAAACAAGAGAACGAAAGCACCTTCAAAATTCTTCCAATCCCTTCACTCTCTTTATTGCTTTTCCTCCTTTTAACTGCTTCTCCCCACGTAAGGCTACAACCAGAAAAATAAAGCTTCACCATTCACCCTCCTCCCTGACCGCGGGTAGTGACACTCCTTCAGTAAGAGCTACGTGGGTCCCAGCCGGGCAGCCTACCCGGCAGTTCTTTTCATGTGAGAAACGAGGTGGTTTTACCTTCGCTGACCGTTTCATGGTCTCCACTCTCAGGTTTGGAATAAAACCTCCACGGAGAGAAAGAGAGGGTGTGTATGTGTCTGAGAGAGAGAGAGAGAGAGAGAGAGAGAGAGAGAGAGAGAGAGAGAGAGAGAGCGTTTTTCCATTCTCTTCAAATTATACACTTAGCTGTTAACGAGAATTGGAAGGGAGGAGCGACTGGCTTGTGTATTGTCATCTTCTTAGAAATCACCCATCTTTCTCCTCATTTTTCTCTCCTCTCTTTCTGGCCTTCGTTAGTTAATAGTGCCCACCTTGTTTTCCTTCAAATTCTTTCTTTTGTTTCCTTTCAAGTTGTTATTAACTCTCAAGCCAACCCCAGAACCCAGAAAGAAGCCATCTTCACTTGATCAAGAGAGGGGGACCTGAAAGACAGAAATAAGGCTGGCATTGCATGTTAGGAGGACGGCTGTATGAAGAAGTTGTGAAAAATGAGAGATGGGAGCCAGAAGAAGAGCAAGGTCAATCTTACGCTTCATTCTCTTCTACTTCATATTTGCGGACGATGGGTTTATTCTGATTTCTCATTTATTTCTCTCTTTCTTCTTCCTTTTATTGATTGCTTTTTCTCTGTGTCTGTTTCGTGTGCTTGTTTTCGGACTCTAGCTCTCCTGGTCTAAGGCGCTCGTTAGAAAATGGTTCAATATCAAGAGCAAGGCTCACGATTTTCATTCTGATGATGTTGTTGGAGAAGGTGGGTTCTCTCTATTCTCTTACCCTCTCCTCATTTTGGGATTTAGGTTTTGTTAATGTGTTACGGGAGTGTCATTAACCATAGGCGATCATTCCCAAAAAAGAGTAGTTATTTTTGAATCGTATCTACAGGTACTTTTGTTGCCTTTCACCTTTATGGATTTAAGTATTTATTGTAGTTCTTCTTCGTTTAAGCTCTTGGATCATGCAGCATCTCTCATATGGTTTTAATTGTATTGTTAGAGAATTTGGAGTATTTTAACTCTGTTCATTTTGGTATATAATTTTGAGTCTCAGTTGGCGAGGGAGATAGGAGTAGGAGTTTCTCAGAGAGGGAAACTTATACGGTCAAGAAAAGCAAAACAGGTTAGACCCAACTGTCTGGCACCTAGTTTACTATTCTTAGTTTTTTTCTGCTCTTTGTCTCTTTTTGGTTTTCTTCTTCTTCTCTGGAACAAAGATTGTCGGTTTCCTGCATCCAATTCTAAAATATGTTATATGATTTGATTTGCTTGTCCTTTTGCAGAGAGACCGTCCAAGAGAAACCCGGAGACCTACAGGAGGCCAAAGTTCGACTTTGATACTACTTGTCAGGTTAAAGATGTTCAGGATTATAGGTATTTAACTTGGGCCTCAGATACGGAGAAAATTATCCTAGTATATCTTAACATTCCAGTATTCATGATTTCTCCCATTTCTGTTGCTGAACAGAGTATCTGTAGCAACATGGAATGTAGGTGGAAGATCGCCTCCCAGTTATCTGAGTCTTGATGATTGGCTTCATACCTCACCTCCTGCAGATATTTATGTTTTGGGGTATCAGAGTTTATCTGTTATTTTCTTATTCAGAATCTGGCTTATGTTAGATGTTCACGCAGTCTTTCTATTTGCATTTTATGAAATAAACAAAAAGCCCATTATTGTTGTTTCTTCTCTTGCTGCAGTTTCCAAGAAATAGTCCCTCTGAATGCCGGAAATGTGCTAGGCGCAGAGGACAATGGACCTGCTAAAAAATGGTTGGCATTGATAAGAAAGACTCTAAATAATCTTCCGGGTAACAGCGGCAGTAGTGGTGGCTACCACATGCCTTCTCCTATACCTGACCCTATTGTAGAATTAGACTCTGATTTTGAAGGATCAACAAGGCAGAAGGCCAATGCTTTCTTCAATCGGCGGTCTTTCCAGTCACTTAGTCGGAGTTTGAGGATGGACAATGATATCTCAATGGGGCAACCACGGCTTGATCGGCGATTCAGTGTTTGCGATAGAGTTATGTTTGGTAACAGGCCGAGCGATTGCGATGGTACCTTTAGATCAGGCTCTTCAGATGATGAAAATGATGGCTGTGAATCTCCAAGTGTTATGTACTTCTCACCATTGCCTTATGGTGCATGTCCTTCCATTGGAGAGGAAAGAGATGGATCATCAGGTCGTTCTCGATACTGTTTGGTGGCAAGCAAACAAATGGTTGGCATATTTCTCACTGTTTGGGTGAGGAATGACATAAGAGATGATGTTAGGAACCTCAAAGTTTCTTGCGTGGGAAGAGGATTGATGGGTTATCTTGGAAATAAGGTAAAATCTTTTGCTACGGGCATTTTCTCCATTACACATTTTGTCCACTTTAAGAATTTTTGTCTTTCTAGGTTTTAGGGTAAATCAAATGCTGCAATTATTGTCATTCTGTTCTCTAGTAACAATATTTAATCTTTTTCTATCTTTCAGGGTTCAATTTCAGTTAGCATGTTTGTGCAGAAAACAAGCTTCTGCTTCATATGTAGCCATTTGACATCAGGGCAGAAAGAAGGAGATGAACTAAGAAGGAACTCAGATGTAATGGAGATACTAAGGAAGACTCACTTCCCTCGAGTCCGTGGCAAAGGAGATGAGAACTCTCCTGAAACAATCTTTGATCACGAGTAGGTATTTGATATTATTATGAATGAATACTTGTATCCAGGTGTTAGTTTTCGTTCAGTTCAAACAGTAATACATTTTTCGATCTTCCATGAACTTGTTGGTGTTCTAACTTCTAACTTGAATGCTTCCATCACTTTCTGAACGACCTAATTTTGAAATTCCTCTTTTGCTTTAGCCGGATTATTTGGCTTGGTGACTTGAATTACCGGATTGCTTTGTCGTATCGTTCTGCAAAAGCTTTGGTTGAAATGCACAACTGGAGAGCATTACTGGAAAATGATCAGGTCGGCACGCACTGTTCTCAAGAATTTGTTTAGTGAAGTCTATTTTGGATAGAAAAAGAATGCCTTATAGAAAGTGGAGTGCAGTGGTCTACTGTTTCTCATCTCTAGCTGTTCCCAGGATCCTAGATTTTGGGGATGAATGGTTTTAGTAGTTGGTTTCTCCCTTTCAACTTTCACTTCCATGTGTGTGAGTGTGCCCGTGCTTGTGGTTATGAAGAGGCCTAAATTTTTTGCAGCTTAGGATTGAGCAGAGAAGAGGAAGGGTTTTCCAGGGTTGGAAAGAAGGGAGAATATGTTTTCCACCCACTTACAAGTATATGAACAACTCTGATCGGTATGCTGGAGATGAAATGTACCCAAAGGAGAAAAGGAGAACTCCAGCATGGTGAGGGCATTTCTATCGATTCTCTCTGCAGTTCCTGGAAGTTCTCAAGTTTCAAGTGCACTTCTTTGTTGTTATGGCCAGCGTGCTTTTGAAGTAGTAAACCTACACATTTATTGTTTTTGGCAGGTGTGATCGCATTTTGTGGTATGGCAGGGGCCTGAATCAGCTATCATATGTTCGTGGCGAGTCCCGGTTTTCTGATCATAGGCCAGTCTATTGCATTTTCAGTGCAGAAGTCGAGTCTGTTGACCGTAACTGGTTTAGGAAAGGCATCCCGTACTCTAGTGCTAGAGTTGAGGTTGAAGAACTCTTGCCTCACACACATGGCTACACAGAACTCAGTTTTTTCTAAAGGGAGAAATCACCAATATACAGAAACAGGGTTTGTGCTCCTTGCTTCTCTCGTGCGCAGGAATTCTATGATTACTATATATAAGATTCATCTCACATATATTATTTGATTTCTATGCAGATCTGAGGAACATAATATGAAAGAGAATGAATCCAATACGAATTTGTAAAGGAGCAAGTTTTGATCTTCTGCTGGACAGTCTTGAGAACTATTGCTGTTGTTGCTATCTGCCTTTTTCTTATGGTAATCACTGCCACTGATAATTATTTATGTCCAAACAATCAATGTGTTGATATTACGGAAACCGTGTAGGATATTTTTGAGTAATCACCAAATTCCATAAAGAATTTCTTATATGAGGGTGATCTCAATCTTCTGATGGAACAGTTACTCTCTCTCTCTCTCTCTCTCTCCCTCTGACCAATACTAGGTCATATATTCACACACACACACACACACACTCTCTCTCTCTCTCACCACACACACAAATACTCTTCTTTTTTCCATTTGTAATGTCAACAGGCTTGGTGGGACGCATTTCTCTTTAGGACTGGGTCTGTGGACTGTTATCCCCTGACTTTTTGTTTGTGCTGATGGCTATGTTACAAGCAGAAGCTGTCATAATGATGGGCGTCAGTCACGAGCATCCAGATCATCTTGGCCCTTCAGTCTCGAGGTAAAGCTGAACCATTCTTGTTAATCGTCATTGTTCAGCATCGGCAACCCCACAACCATCTTTTATTTAATTCCATAGAACACCTCCAAAAAATGATGATGGGCAGTCACAGGTGGGAATCCAACATTTTCTGACCGTTCCTCAAACAATTATCCGACCAGTGTGTATATTGCGAAATATACGACTGTTGACAGTCGTCTTTTTTTTCTTCCCCTTTTTGAACCTTCGATCTTATTTGTTCTCCTGCTGGTGTGTGATGTAAGATGCAATCCTGGAAACTCGAGTAATGCGTTCAAGTAAATCGTATTACCTTTTTATGATCCTTTTGCAGGATGAAGGATCATGAAGGATCTCAAATATGGGACTTGTACATGTTGATCAAGATAGAGCATTCATTCGGAGAATGACATAAAATATTGCTTTTAATACGGAATCATGAAGAGTAGCTCCATGAAGCGCAGCGGGGTGGTTCACAATACACGCATTCATTTCAAACATTGTAAGTACGATACAAAAAATAAGAACGGAAAGCAAAGAGATGTAAACTGATGACTGAAATCTACCGAAGTGCATATACATTATTTTTTATCTGCATCTGTTAACTGGAGACTTAGCAATTTCTGATAGGCACCTTTGCAGTGATTGAATGTCCTGAATCTAGTGTCTGGGTCAGAGACTGCGGCACAGATGCTAGGTAGGTGCACTTGTGTTGGACACGCCGGCACACAATACCCATAGTTTTCTCGTGCTCGATTCAGCAGTCTTTTAAGATTATCAGCTCATCTTAGGTGGCTTCCGCATGTGGCATAGAACTTTGCACTCCAGCTTTCGTGATGCTTGAATTCTGTTTCCATGATTAAGCTCAATTAACAAGTCACACAAGTGGTGAGATCGGCTGGAGGGTGCATTACAGGGAATTTTGTAGAGGTAACACGTCATAGTACTTGCTTCTCTAGCTTAGACATTTAGGGTTCTAATGGGAGTCTGTATTACTGCTGGAAAGATTGCATCCTCGAGTAAAAAGATCTGTTGAAGATTGTGGTGGCTCTTAGATGCATGACTGATCTCCTTTACAGTAGTCTGCTTTTCAGAGTTTCATCTTTTGTTTTTGTCCCTTGTGTGTGTGTGTGTGTGTGTGTGTGAGAGAGAGAGAGAGAGAGAGAGAGAGAGAAACTTATGGTCCTCATCTCATGTACCAGTTGCTTTATTTTGAACCATCTGCATCTTCGCATCCCTTTCCTCTGTAGCTATCAAACTCTCTCTCGTTGAAAAGATGCAGACCTATAGGCACCCATTCTAATAAATTCGTTATGGAGCTGAGTTTTGGATCATGTCAGTCCCAAACAAATATCAGAAACCATTTAATTCGGCATGACCTACATAACATGTTCATGTCCTTCGTTACATCTATTTTCTTATTTTACCAACGCATAGGTATCAACTCAAATCTTTTCAAACTCTTTGTGATCATGTAAAGCTGATCCTCAACGGTCAGTCCACAATGCCTTTGCCGAACTGTAGTCTCCACCCCTCCTTGACCAAGCCATCGATGCCAATAGTTCACCACTCACTCATCCACCAAGCACTAGCGAGCCACAACGACACCGAAGTCCTGCTTCTGAATCAAGCCATTGTGAAAAAGACAAGAATAACTGGATTAGAGAAATTATAAAAAAAAAGCATGAGAATAAGGAAAGTTAATTTTTAAATTACAATGAACACAAGAAAAAGAAAACAAAATCGACCTGATCTTAACCCTCCCACTCAATTCGAATTGGCTTAATTTCAATAACGTCATTGACGAGCCGCGCGGCCTGAAAAGATAAGACTAGTATTAGTCTGAGTTCAAGGTAGGCTGGGTTAGTGTTTTCAGTCGAATGGGTATTGTAGGGCGGGGATCCGAGCCCATTGACCGAACCACCAAACACTAGTGGGCGCGAGCAGGGGCCAAGAAAGGGCATGTTGGTAATTAAGAGGAAGACAGCATTAGACTTGTCATTTGAGGACCGACATGTATTGGATGGTCATGCATATGCATCTTTTTGCGTTTAAGCATGCGCCTCAAGCAGATGGATGCGTGGTGTCACGAAAACCCTAGTAATGCGAGTTGGTTTAACGAGATTGGACTGTCGGATTGAGCGGTGGAAACACCACACTTTTCCAGATGACAACGGGAGCAAGTACGCATTGGCTGCAATAGTCACTCTAATACCCCCCCGCTCTCTCTCCTCTATGAATAATGGAAAATAGGTTAATAAGTGTGTTAGCATATTTATGATTCTCTTTCTTTTAAATATATATAATTTCGCTCACCCAAGGGATGACTATTGCATTAGGCTTCTGATAACCAGCGTAAAACTGTATCGGACTTTTATACCATTGATTACACAAATTATAAACATTGTGTAGGGGCGTCTCCTCTTAGCGACGCGCTGTGGAGCCCGAATACAGTGAAAAGTAAGTAAGAGTTTCTACATTTTTTGTCCGAATACAATGAATCAATTGTAGAGGGTTCTCACATCATGCACGGATATAGTGAATAAATTATAAAGAGAGTCTTCATATTTTCAATATGGACAAATGCGGGGGGGTAAGGATGCTAGCCCTAGATAATAAGATTCGTATTGGTTCTTGGAATATTGTGATATTGTCTGACAAGCTAATGGAGGTGGTAGATACTATGATTCGAAAAAAGTTTCATATCTTATGTTTACAAGAGACAAAGTGGGTTAGAGAAAAAGCAAAGGAGATTGAGGATTTAGGTTTTAAATTATAGTACTCAAGAAAGAAAAAGGCTTGAAACAAGAGTTGGTATTATCATAAATAAAGATTTAAAGGATAGTATAGTAGACATACAACGATATAGTGACTGAATCATGACATTGAAATTAAAGACATTAGCAAAGATTTTGAATATAGTTTGTGCTTCCACACTCAAATAGGACTAGAAGATAGTATAAAGACAACTTTTGGGGAGCAGTTAGATAAGGCGATTAATAGAATTCCACAAAAGGAGATGATTTATTTAGGAGGAGACTTAAATGAATATTTCGGTAAAGAGGCATTAGAATATCAAGGTATTCATGAAAACTTTGGTTTTGGGATATAAATGAAGAAGGTAGGGAGATTTTAAATTTTGCTATAGCATTTGATCTTTTATAGTCAATACAATATTAAAAAATGAGATGAACATTTAATTATTTTTAAGAGTTGTTTATCACAAACACAAATTGATTATTTATTTGTAGGAAAAAAGATAGAGCGTACTATAAAGATTGCAAGGTAATTTTAGGAGAAAGCTTAACTACTCAATATCGACTTTTAATTATGGATTTATAGGTAAAATAGTGAAACCTCAAAAGCGAGAAAGAATGTATATTTAAACAGAAAGTCCTTCAAGGAGATGTTTGAAATTATGTTGGTACACCTTATGATTGAAACAATATGGCTATACATATTAGGAAAGTGGCGAAAGATGTGTTAGGTGAATCTAAGAGAGGTGTACCGACACAAAAAGAAGTTTGGTGGTGGAGTGAATCGGTGCAAAATAAAATCAAGGCAAAGAGGGCATGTTACAAATTATATTATGCAAAGAAAACTAATGAAACTTTAGAGGCTTATAAGAAAACAAAGAAGGAAGCAAAAAAGGTCACCACCGAGTACAACATAGAACCAATTTAGGTTCATGTTAGGTAGATCTATTGTTGAAGTGATTTACCTTTTGAGACATCTTGTGAAACATTTTAGAGCAAAAGAAGACCTTCACATGATATTTATTGATTTATAAAAAACTTATGATAGGTTACCGAGGGAGGTTCTTTGGAGAATCTTAGAAAAAAAAAGTATCTCATAAACCTTATATGAGACATGTACGATAGTGCAAAAATGTGTGAGGACTCATGAAGGAATGACAAACTTCTTTGAAGTTAATATTGGGTTATATCAAGGATCAACTTTAAGTCCATACTTATTTATAATGGTGATTGATGAGTTAACAAAACATATTCAAGATGAAGTACATTCGTGCATGTTATTTGTAGATAACATTGTGTTTGTGGAGGAGCATAAAGAAAAAGTTAATAGAAAATTGGAACTATGAAAAATAACATTAGAAAGTAAAGGTTTTCGACTTAGTAGAACAAAAACAAAATGTATGAAATGTAAGTTTGATCATTTGGTTACTTTAGATGACACATAAATTAAAATTGACACATATTGCGTTGGTTAAAATATCTAAGGTCAAGTTTTTAGAATGATAGGAAAATTGATGGAGATATTGTGCATAAAATTAATGCATTGGTTAAAATGGAGAGGAGCATCAAGTATTCTTTTTTATAAGAAGATATCATTAAAGTTAAAAGGTAAATATTATAGAGCAACAATTAGACCTATCATGTTTTATAGTTCTGAGTGTTTTGGAGTTAATCATCAACATATAAAAAAATGTCTGTGACAGAAATAAAGATGTTGAGATGGATGAGTGGTCATACAAGAAAAGACTGTATACATAATGAGGTTATTAAAAATAAATTAGGAGTGATACCAATAGAGGATAACATGAGAGAATGTCGTTTAAGATGGTTTGGACATATAAAAAGAAGATCAAAAGAAGAACCTATAGGAAAGTATGAAAAACTAGATTTTGGAAGTATTAAAAGAGGTAGAGGATGACCACAAAAGTGTTGCAAAAAACAATAAAGAATGATCTAGCTTATTGTGAGTTAACTGCTAACATGGCACATGATAGGGCTATGTGGAAACAAAGAATCCATGTAGCCAACCAAATCTAGTATGAGAAAAGGCTTAGTTGTTGTCACTTTTCTTATATATATATTGGGATGACTTATATAAAAAAACTCAACTCAAAAGAGGGTGAAAGAGATATTTTTAGGATAGCTAGGGCTAGAGATAAGAAAACAAAAGATCTTAATTATGTTAGATGTATAAAAGATGAGGATGAAAAAATTCTAGTGGCAAATGATGATATAAGAAATAGATGGAAAAACTATTTTTATAATCTTTTTAATGAAAATAAAGATGTTAGTATTAGTTTAGGAGATTTAGCCAAGTCAGAAAAGTATATAAACCACAATTTCTATCGACGTATTCAAAAGAATGAAGTCAAAGAGGCTCTTAAACATATGAAGAGTGGTAAATCGGTAGGACCAGATAATATTCCTATAGAAGTTTGGAAAATACTAGGAGAAATAGGAATCACTTGGCTCACAAGACTATTTAATGAAATATGGAAAACCAAAAGATGCCCGAGAAATGGAGAGCAAGTACACTTATACCCATATATAAGAACAAGGGAGACATTCAAAATTGTGTGAATTATCGAGGTATCAAGTTAATGAGTCATACTATGAAATTATGGGAAAGAATTATCGAACGTAGGTTACAACAGAGAACCAATTTAGGTTCATGTTAGGTAGATCTACTATTGAAGCGATTCACCTTTTGAGACGTCTTATGGAACATTTTAGAGCAAAAAAGAAAGACCTTCACATGATATTTATTGATCTAGAAAAAACTTATGATAGAGTACCGAGAGAGGTTCTTTTGAGAACTTTGGAAAAAAGAGGTATCTCATTGACATACATTAACCTTATAAAAGACATGTATGATGGTGCAAAAACATGTGTAAGGACTCATGAAGGAATGACAGGCTTCTTTGAAGTTAATATTGGGATACATCAAGGATCAACTTTAAGTCCATACTTATTTATAATGGTGATTGATGAGTTAACGAAACATATTCAAGATGAAGTACCTTGGTATATGTTATTTGTAGATGACATTGTATTAGTGGAGGAGTCTAAGGAAAAAGTTAATAGAAAATTGGAACTATGGAGAGAAACATTAGAAAGCAAAGGCCTCCGACTTAGTAGAACAAAGATTGAATATATGGAATGTAAGTTTGATCATTTGTCTACTTCAGAGGACATAGAAATTAAAATTGGCACACATTGCATTCCCCAAAAGGAAAATTTTAAATACCTAGAGTCAATTTTTCAAAGTGATGGAAGAATTGATAGAGATATTACACATAGAATTAATGCTGGTTGGTTAAAATGGAGAGGAGCATCAGGTATTCTTTGTGATAAGAAGATACCATTAAAATTAAAAGGTAAATATTATAGAGCCGCAAGTAGGCCTACCATGTTTTATGGTTTTGAGTGTTGGGCAGTTAATCATCAACATGTACAAAAGATGTCTGTGACAGAAATGAAGATGTTGAGATGGATGAGTGGTCATACAAGAAAAGACCATATACATAATGAGGTTATTAAAAACAAATTAGGAGTGGCACCAAATAGAGGATAAAATGAGAGAACATCATTTAAGATGGTTTGGACATATAGAAAGAAGATCTAAAGATGAACCTCTAAGAAGGTTAGAAAAACTAAATTTAGAAAGTATTAAAAGAGGTAGCAGATGACCACAAAAGTATTGGAAAGAAACAATAAAGAATGATCTAGCTTATTGGGAGTTAACTGCTAACATGGCACACGATAGGGATCTGTGGAAACAAAGAATCCATGTAGCCAACCCCGACTAGTATGGAAAAAGGCTTAGTTGTTGTTGTTGTATATATATATAAATATATAAATAAATAAATAAATATATGTATATATATATATATATATATGTCTTGCATGCGTGTATGTGTTGATTTATTTATACATGTACATGCATATTGACCTTGCAGGCAAACCAGACCCTACCCACTTCAGCCCCCAGCTTGAACTGGTTGGACCATTTCAACATGTTTCCAAATATGGGCATGATTTTGCCTTGTTAAGCATTTTTGTAAGGTGAGACCCATATTATATTTATGGGTTTTCATATATATATATATAATATAATATAATATAACAAGAGAGAGTTATCCATGCTAGACATTGCTTGATCATTGCCATCATGATCTCATGGACGATAGTGATCAAGGTATTCCTTCAGTGTCACATTTAATGCACTTATTACATTAAATGATATCAATATTCGCATGGATATATTGATGGGTGGCTCGATATTCATTATTCGTACGATCACACAAGAAACATAGATCGTCTAATAAAGTCTTACATTAGAGGGTGTCTAGCAATTCTAAGTTTATATATATATATATATATATATATATATATATATATATATATATATATATATATATATATATATATATATATATATATATATATATATATATACACACATATAGAGAGAGAGAGAGAGAGAAAGAAACTGAGAGATACTAAACATGATACTCTATTAGACTATTTGCATTGTATGCGTGATTATGAATCGAGTTGCCCATCAATATCAATATAGGATTCAAGACCATTTAATATAGATGAGTGCATTAAATGCTACCCGAGATGAGTGTATTGATCATCACCATGTGATAAACTGCACAAAGGGTGATAATAAGTAGTGTCTAGCATGGAAAGTTGTCAAGCAGTTTTGTTTGTCTATCAAATGGAATGAAATTTTGATTATGTATCAAACCACAGCTATTTCATTGACCCAAAGGTTCAGCACCAAACTAATCGAGGTCAAGGGTACCAAGCAAAAAAACATGTTGATGAAAATTAGTTTCAAAGTTTGATTGCACACGGAGGAGTGCGTGTGAATGGGACAATAATAATTATGATTCCTGGACATATTTTATCTCCTAGCCATCATAGAAAACTACGAATTATAAGTTGTTTCAATTACCGAAAGAGGAACGTTGTGAATAATAATTCAGTATTTTACAATAGAGCTACGACTAATGTAGGGGAGTTTGCTAAATTTGTGGATCGGGATAAGCGTCTTGATACAGATACAGATAACTCTCTAAAATGGAAAGTCTTTCTTTGGCCTACACATCGATTAGAGGATTTAGTTTTTATGAACCAATATTGGTTTGATACCAATAATGGAAGTTGTTTTAGTATGTCAAGGATCCCTATGTATCAACAGTTTCGAATTCACTGATATTACAGTCAATTTCCCTCTATATCATGTGCTTGGTATATGGGTACATGCAAATAAATACGTATTTTGTGTTAGACTCTGACGCACAAGATTCAGTCACATATAAACTGGACCTAGAAATGAACACACAGGATCTTTTTAGGTCCCTTTCATTCTCTTTCGTGAGTTCATGAGCATACCATCCCTTTGTGCCTGAATAAATTTTTTGTTATTATTTATTCATTTTTTGGAATTTGTTTGATAGAAAAGTAATAGTAATAATATATGAATCAATCCAGATTATTTTGTACATTAGATTACACGGACAAGACAAATCATCTAGTAGTGTCTGGTATGAGATGGTATTTAACATCTCTCAATTTCTTTAGATAGTACATATAAAGATATTGGTATATGCTATCACCCTTGGGAGCTAGTAAATTAAAACAAATCTCAATCATCCATCTTTGGTGATAGATGATTGAGATTTGAATTTATAAAATAGAAGTATATGTATACTTTTTGTAGGTAGACTTTATTCACACTTTTACTTTTTAAAATTCAAGTGAGATTTCTTTGAATTTGCTAGCATATACCAGTTTCTCTCTCTCATATATATATATATATAAAGAGATAGAGAAACTAAATACGTTGGAAACACATAATGGCTCCCTATGTGTATTGATGATGGCCCCCGTTGCATGATTTCCATTCATGTGTATTAGTGCAGTGGGGGGCTCTAATTAATTTTCAAGACATTAAGTAGAATGGAATGCATATTGTGTAATATTGTGTGTTTTCAACTCTCTCTCCATATATATATATATATATATATATATATATATATATATATTTTATTTATTTATTTATTTATTTATTTTTTTTAATATTATATTTTTCAACCTTTTCTCTTTCACACACACACACACACACACACACACACACACACACATATATATATATATATATAAAGTAGGTAGAACTTTTATACGCTGCAAAGCCATGCTAGCCCAAGGAATCGGGTGGGTATAATGTAATCAAATGATCTGGTCTGGTCTTTCATCTTTAAAATAAATTATATATGGACACCAACATTTTACAGTTGAATTATTAATGAAAATATTTGTTGATTTTCCAATCAAAATTGTTTTTAAAGGTTAGATTAACTACAACAAGCAGCTCATATTCAGCTTGTCTGACTTGAGGGGTATGGTTCCTGTCCATTTCGGCCAAATGAGCCAACCAACGGAACAAGAATATGATCCTGAGTTGAACAAGCCATGAATGTCTCCTGCTCGATCGGGAGGGGGGCACTATAACAGAGCAGATTTTGTTCCGCTTGGCTGACTTGACCATGGCGAGCTCATGTTCATTTCGGCTGAAACAAGCTTGACATGAATATGATCATGAGCTATGGCACAAGCCATGAAAAACTTGCTCAGTTCTCTGCACACGCAGAGAGAGAGAGAGAGCGAGAGAGAAATTGCGTTCTGTAGACCCTTAACCAGAGGATTTCAATGAGAAATTTGAGCATTCACCAATCTTGAAGTCTCGAGTGGTTGATCATCTACGAAAATCAAGTCAATTTTATCATAAAAATGCACGAGCAAGTCCATGAACGTTTTATGTTGACAGCCACTTGAACTTCAAAACTAGGTAGACGGAATAGGCCCTTTTTCTGGTAGTGGTTTTTGCTGCCACACAAGGCTAAGCTCTATCTTCTGTAAGGGCACCACCTTTGTGTATCATGCCTCCAAGTCAAGGGATGTTGCCTTTCAGTTCTTTCATTCTCGTGAATCCAACGAGGATTTTGAGGCATAAATGGCTGGCTTGCATTCCACACTGGGGCGCTTTGCTTGGTCGACCTTTTTTTCTCAATAAGATGGTTGCCTTTGATGACACCATCTGATGAGTTAGTATTCTTAGTCGTAGCTACGTCGTTGGGTACCAGCATATTGCTATTTTCATCTACGTCTGGTACTACATTGCTTCTGCATCTCGGGTCGCAAAACGGATGATCACTGTATGCAAGAACAAGGTTGAAACAGAAATTCTGCACGTTAAGAGTAGCAAAATGTTTAAAGAGGAGTATAAACAACACATAAATTATGATAATAGACTCTAATTTTCCATTAGAAAGACGGATAAATTAAGTAGTAATATGAAGATAAAACGGCAGATGTTTCTCTCTTAAAATTAAAGCAGCCGCTCTCATGACGCGTACTTACTGCATGTAGACTTTCAAAAGTATCAACCGTTCTTATAGTCAAAGGAATCGAGGGATGATAAATTGAAATCTCAATGAATCAATCAACAAAATCTCAATGATCTTAATCACCAACATGATCATGAAGGATGGAACATCACATTTTACAAGTTTTCCGCAGTGGAAGATAATAAGAATACAAACGGATGAACCATTTACGAAGAAAAGGAAGACAAGAAAACCTGAATCTGAAACTTGCCTATTCAGAAGAACCAGAAAGAAAAAAAGAGCTAAATATAACCTACGCCAAGAAAAACCAGAACCATAAGATCAAATATAAAAGACGGGGAAAGAGAAGAAGGAATATACATAGCCATGTAGATAAACTTATCAGGAGTTAGAGGTACATTGCACCAAAAACACTTCTTCTCTGGGAAACATCCCTTCCATTGAGGCCTCTTTTCTTTTCGTGTGAATTGAGGAGTCTTTTGATACTCTGTTAATGGGCACACCTCGAAGACGGAGAGATCGGCGGCTGGATTCTTGGTAGGTATCAGATTCCCCGGTGACTCACTCACCGGAACCTTATGCAGTTGACAGCTCCAAAGGGATGTCTTCCAGGCCATGACTGTTTCTTTTGCCTTGACCAGAGGACAATCAAAAGGAAGAGGAGAAGAACTCGATGGAAACAATAAAAGAGAGGAAGACGGATCAGAATCAAATGTGGGACCGCTAGCGGATTCTCCTCAAAAGACTTTTAAAAATCAAAAGGATCTGAGTTGCTACTATGCAACATCTGTAACAAATAAGATACTTTGCAATCCGTTATGATGCTTTCCAAGTACAAGTTCGAACGAGTGGTCTCTTGTATGCTATAATGCATGATCTGTTGTCGAACTCCACAATCATATCAAAGAGGAAAAGACCAATTACTAAGATTCTGTATTGAAGAATGGAGTCACAGCCAGATTGTAAAACGAGTGACTGTAGAATCTAGGCACTAGTTGTAGTATAGCCACATATAAATGACCCAACGATCTTAGGTTAACAGGAATAAGCTCACCATCCACTTGTTTTGGGAATGTTCGGTTTACTCTTCTTCCAAAACCATGAAAAGAAGGAGATCATCCACAGGCTGCTGCTCCTCGAGTCCAGTCCAGATCTACTTTGGATAGAGGGCGTGCCTAGAACGTATTTGAAGTCTGACCACGTTAGACCGGAAACAACACGAAATGAATTCGAGTCGCGACACAAAGGCTTAGCGGAACAAACGAATCTGAGTCAGCTATGGATACGTTCTCTTCCAAGTCGCCCACGTCAAGTGGTTTCTCTTACACCTGTCAAGCATGACACCACGCGTTCATCGATCCCGTTATCTTCACGAATAGGTTTTCTGTCCTCCTTCCCCTCCCCAACCAACCCGGGAAAACCCGTTCTTTCTTTTCATCCTTCAATTTGCAGGAATCCTCAGTTTCCTCCTTCGATCTCCCGCGTATTAACCTCCGTCTCGTTCTTGTCTTCGCTTTTGACACTCCCCATTTCCATTTCACCTTGATTAACCCATTTTGGAAGCAGGGTCACGCGTTTCATTCTTTTCTGTCCTCCTTCCCCTCCCCCACCAACCCGGGAAAACCCGTTCTTTCTTTTCATCCTTCAACTTGCAGGAATCCTCAGTTTCCTCCTTCGATCTCCCTCTTGTTAACCTCCGTCTCGTTCTTGTCTTCGCTTTTGACACTCCCCATTTCCATTTCGCCTTGATTTCACCCATTTTTGGAAGCAGGGTCACTCGTTTCATTCTTTTCATTCCGTTGCAAAGAGAAGTTTGAATCACTCAATTCCTCCATCCATCAGAATCTAACGACAAGAAGAACAAGGAGGCGAGGAAGAAGATGTCTGGCGGAATCGGTCCCGTGAGTAGAGACATCCGACTGCCGGAAGATGAGCCCCTCCCGGGCCGTCACGGTGGCTTCCCCTTCTTCACCTTCCGCCAACTCAATGCCCTGGGGGTAATGGTCGTCCTCGGTGCTAGCGGCATGGTCGCCTTAACTGACCTCGCCTTCTTTATCTTCTCCCTCATCTACACCGCCTTAATCAGTCGCGTGGCCTTTCCGCCTTCCCGCCGCCCTGCCGGACGCGTCTTCTCCGAACGAAACGTGCTCCTCGGCGCCTACATCGCTCTCGGCGCCATCATTGGACTCGTAATTCCGATCATTTACATCGTCGAAGGCGTCGTCGACGGCGACCAGGAGGGAATGAAGGCAGCGACGCCTCATCTCTTCCTTCTGTGCGCTCAGATACTGATGGAGGGTTGGTCCTACTCGGACCGGTTCTCGCTCCCTGCCCGAGCCTTCATCCCCATTTTCTATAACACGAAGAGAGTGTTCACCATCGCTGACTGGGTTCGCGCGGAGTTCGCCAAGGGCCACAGCGACGTCGGCTCACCCCTACGGCTTTTGATGGGTCGGGGCCTCGCGCTCGCAAACCTCGCTTTCTGGTGCTTCAATCTTTTCTGCTTCCTCCTTCCGGTATACCTCCCACGCGCCATGCGCGCACACTACGCCGGCGACAACCAAAAGAAGACCGGTTGAGTTCAGGTCCGGCCGGATCTTTCTTTTGATAACCGGAGGAATTGTTAGTTGTCAGCACGTCTTTTTCTTCTGCTCTGTTTCAGAATTTGTGATATCATATGATTGAATATGGATCTCTTGTATGTTTAAGGCTCTCTGCTTCTTGGTAGATTAGCATTTTCGATATCCACATCATATGATTTATGAGAAATTTATAGGAATTTCCTCATACTATACCACCCTTCCTGTGACATTTTCATGGCTGTTACCATCTAAAGCAAGCAAAGCAAAGCCCTCCTATGGGATGAGAACAGGGATGACGGATGCTCAAGCGAGCAAGTGCAAATCATGGTAGATGTCAGCTAATTGAGCTTCATTTGTGTCGTATTAGTATTTTAACTTTAAAATCAGTTTATGACTTATGCCTTAATTTAGCTCTGGAGGTGGTGAGAGTGCACTGGGTTGGTTCAAATCCAGGAACTGCGTCTTTTGAGACTCATTATCATGTGTGACGAGCAAGGAAACGGGAGGTCAATGGTTGATCATGTCTTGGAAAGATAACGCTTGCCAGGAAATGGTACCATCTGCCAGTTCCCAGCAATGTGCTGGTCAATGGGAGGCCCAAAAGGCACCAAGAACCGGCGGTATGCCTGCCAGTGGCCGATAGTGATCCTTCGCAAACAACGTTGACGGTGATGAATGCTGTGGCCGATGATGGGTTCTAAAGGAAGGATGTTGTAAGCGGATCAAGAGATTTGATCGACAATGGAGAAGAAATTTGCGATGGGGACTCTCCAGGATTCAAGTGAATGGAGATGGGTCTCGTAGCAGTATCGTTTACCAATGCAACCATGGGAGGCAGGGCTAGCTGCCGAGGCCTGCAATAGCTAATTCATGCTGGCGGCTAGTTGCCTTTGTTTGGCCGATTGGTGGCGTCGAGCACCGTTCGTCGTGCTTTATTCCGCTACTCCAGTTTGTCATTGGTTCGGAAATCAGCTCCTCTTCATCGAATGGTTTGCCTCCTCCGCCGGTGGCTAAAGGTGTTTGCCTAAGCAGGCATGGCTTGTGCATGCTACCGGAAGTCGTAGCACGAAGTGTTTGTGATGCAAAGCTCCTTGGGTTTAGAATCTTAATCTCTTTGCAAAATCAAGTCCACGAGCGACTAAGATCAAGTTATGCGGGATTTGAGCTCTATGTGGACGAACGCATGAGTCCACCACGATTAGTATGAACTTCAGTTCCACCATGCGAACGCCATCTCTTATCTATTTTCTAAAAGTTTCTTTTCGTTAAACTATAACCTCCTAAGTTGACAGCTTTCTAAATGATAGTATTGCCCTAGTTCTGACTTCATTTGTATCTAAGATGTCTCATTTGCGTTGTTAAGCTTCTGGTATTAGAACTGCAAGCTTAGACTCACTTGGGCTTGTAACTTAAATTGGGATTATGAAATCATAGTTTTACTTGCAGCTATTCAAATTCAAATTGGGCTTATAATGAGGTACTTGACTTTTCATGCAAAGCGCTTCACATGGTTCAGCTTTTTGTGGCTTATCTTTCTTTCTAGTGTCCAAGTTTGTCACTCAAATTGGGTTTATAGGATCGTAGTTTTACATGAGACATACTGAAATGGAACTATGGTTTTACGTAAGATGAGCACCAAAAGATATTTCTTTTAGTAAGCTCCCAAAATGTCAACCGCCTATCCTTTATTCACAATCTAATAATCAAGTACCAATTTGCCCAACATATACGTCTCGATGGCTAAAAAGTATAATATGGTATTTATGTTTGTTGAATTTAAATCTCAAATCATCAGTCACTTCAATAAGGTCGTATTGAAGTCAATCAAATGATTAGTCACTTCAATAAAATATGGGATGATTGTGATACTCCAGTAAAATGGAATGGTTGGGGATATGAGCATATAAATTGTGAGTACATAATTCTTATATATAGAGAGAGAAAGAGAGACAATGATGGTATAAAGAGAGAGAAAGAAATCGATTTATGCATCAACGAGCGGCTCGATTTGTGCATTGATAGGACGAGCGACTCGATCTCCATTTGTGCATCGATATGGACGAACAACTCGACTGCGTATCGATATGGATAAACGACTCGAATGATGTCGATTGTACGTACTGTCATGAGTTAATGTCTTCTAGTAAAATCTAGCTTCTTGAAGTTCCTTTCTATATGTATTTATATATACAGGTGATTAACCTACTTTCAAGTCAACCATCATAATATTTTCAAGCATAAATCAATAGTTAAAACCCAAAATTTGGCTGCGTGCACGCATGCACCCAAGACCCATTATATTTCCATGTAATGCATGTTTACCACTTATTCACTACTAAAAACAAGTGAAACTTGTTCACCTTCGAGCATTTCCCCTATATTTTACTTAGTTCATTTACACATGGATCTTTAAAAAATCTATTTTTATAAATTTTGATAATTTGTTGTGAATTTTTTGTTTCAGGCCGATTCTGGCGGTTCGACTCGAAAACTGACTCCGACAACATTGGTAAGTGGCAAAGACCCTTGGCCCTTGGTCCGACGTCTCTCTCTCTCTCTCTCTCTCAGGCGCTGAGTCCGATTTGTGCGGACACTACCGTTGGAGACCCTCACTTTTTCTCATCGTCGTCAAAATCCGACGATTATCCCTCGGCAAAGCGGTATCTCCCTTCCCCCTCTCTTTCTCGAGCGTCAATGTTCACCAAATCGCTTGACGTTGGATTTAGTAGAGACTTTTGATTGTCTGATTTTGGGGTGAGCGGATTGTGCAATTCTCGTGTTGAAGCAATTTTCGAATACGTTGATGGGCATTCTCTTGTTTCGCTCAGTATGCATCTGACAGTTGTTAGCTCGCATATTTTGTGTTTCCAGTCGATCGGTTATGGAGAAATCTTCTAATTACCCATTTTATTTTTTGTGTTTATAATCCTTCCATTCAAAAGTTTATTTTTTGTTTGTTAGTCGTTCTTATTGACTAGTAAACATAGCCTAGTTTTTGCATGAAATCTCAGAGATTGAAGACATGATTTAGATCAAGATCACTTGACTGAATTAGTTACAGATCCGAATTATTTAACAAGCTGTGGCCACTCTTGGTTCGATATGATGGCATAATGTGGCATATTTACATGTCTTTTCTAGACTTCATTGTTGGTTTAAACAAGATTAGTCTCTGACCATTGTTTTGCAGATCAATTCGATTTTAGGAATTTAGATCGCGGTTTTTTTTTTTTTGCTTCGTGAGCTTCTAGATCTGTGATATATAGCGTTATTGTGAAAATTATCTTCCAATATGTGCTATAGTTGAAGGGTTACTTGGTACTCCTTTAATTTGAGGCTCCAACGTCTTGTTTCTTAATCTTTTTTCAGTTTGATTTCTGTCCACAGAAGTAAAATGTGTAGAAACCTGGTTTCTGCGCTTCTGAAAAATTGTGAATTATCTTCTATTTTCTGTTTCTTAGTTTGTGAGTTCTTTTTGGGCCTTGCCTTTATCTTCAACAGATAGTTGCGGAACTATAGAGAGGTGAAAATGGTTTAGTTAGTATACGTGATCCTTTTCTCCCTTATCACCTCCCCTGCCTTGCTCAAGGAACTTTATACTGCAGTATCTTGGCATATGATTGAAGTGTTCATCTTATTACTAGGAAGAATATCTTGCCCTTTTCCTTTCTTGAGTTGGCATTTATATATCGTTCTTTTTGAGCTAAGGGTCATGCTTCGTAGAATATCTTAGAACCAATTAATGGCCAGCTTTGCATAGATCTGCATGACAGAGGCGTACTACGTTTCAGATACATAGAGACTAGGAACTTTTTGATAATCAGGTTGTATGAAACAGATTTGTTTTCACACGATTTCCTTTGTAGCCTGACATGGTTTTCTGCATTGCTGAAGTTTTCAGGTGGACAAGTTATAGTGTAGTTTAGAAATTATGTTGTTCTTAGAGTCAGGAATCTCTTAAGAGGACAAGGTAAATTTTCTTCAAAATGTGACCAAACCGAGATTGGCCTATTTGTTAGGGACTGGAATAAATTGGTGATCCAGAAAAGGGCATCCGGACCAAGTCTAACAAAAGCAATAGAGCAGAAAACTATATTGTGGATGATGTTGATGTGGGAAAGGAATTCTTAGGCACAAAGAAAAAAGGTAAACCCTTTATGATTTTGTGTTCTTGTCCAGGGTCAAAACCTTCAAGAGCTGTATACCTGCATGCCCTTCTGTAAGCTGGAATTGATGACGTATAGTGATGGTTATTACAGTTTGTTTTCCTGTAGTGTTTGAGAACTTAAAACAAATTGGAAAATGGCAATAACCTGTACACGGTGGATTATGGCAGCTGAAGCTCTAATGGTTCTCTTTTATGGTATATGCTGCCTTATCATGTTGTCGTTGGAAGCAATAAATATAAAACATTTGAACTTGAATGGATTTGAAAATTGATGAACTTCAAGCTTTTACATTTAGAGACATAGAGTATTTTTGATATATTAGAATCAAGCAGTGGAGCTCTACTTGAAGTTGGTGATGATCTAGATACTGGAAAATAGAATGGAAGACCATTGATACAGGCAGCAATCGGGTGCCAAACGGTTTGGAAGCCCTGAATTCGTCATCAGCAGCTACACCTTGATGATTTAGCATGCAATAACTTGCACATTAGATGGAATATCACTGTTCTCTTCAAAGTTAAGATGGAAAAGCAAGATATTTGTACTCTGCTTGTGTTAGTTTCTCCACTATCTAGAGTTAGCAGTTTGAAAAAGTTGCAACAGGGAAATGCTGCATCATAATCTAGTAAATGTACTTTCCTTGAACAACTACAGATTTCAAATTTACGATGAATGATGCTACCACATCAAGCCTAGTCTCTTAGTAGAGTTTTCTTGACCACTCAAGTGTTTGTGATAAAAATAAAAGCTTGCCGTGAGACCCTGGCAGCTTGTGGAACAAGGATTTTTGTGAAGATACTGGACTGCTGACTATAGATAATGTTTTCTTTAGTTTCTCATATGTAGAACATATGGGAGTTTATGTTAACTGGTGCCATGTGGAGATTAGCCTTCCCTGTTAATCCTTTGGAGGATCTTTAAGAAATCTATGTAGTCTATACACAATATATGATCTTTTAGACATGGTTTTGTCGTTGAGAATGGCAACATGGCCTACATTTTTCTTTTTTGGTTATGGTGGCTGCTGCCGTAAAGTCTTACATTTCAAATGCATGCTTATACTGTTGCTCAATGTTCCTTGTGACTTCCTGCCGCAGTTGCACCTTGTTTTTCTTCTTTGATATATTTCTAAAAACAATTATTATTGTCATGCAATTTCAATTATTGCAATAGCTCTTTTTCCTCAAACATTTACTCGTTCAACCTTTTTTCTGAAGGACGGCTATTTGACTCGGAAGTTAAGATGCCTGCTCAAAAGATTGAATCAGGTCACACGGATGTTGTGCATGATGTTGCCATGGATTACTATGGCAAGCGCTTGGCAACTGCATCCTCGGACACCACTATCAGAATCTTTGGCTTGAGTAGCTCTTCTTCCTCCCAGCAGCTTCTGGCAACACTTAGCGGTCACCAAGGCCCTGTTTGGCAGGTGTCCTGGGCTCACCCAAAGTTTGGGTCTATCCTTGCTTCTTGCTCTTATGACAGCCGTGTTATTATATGGAAGGAAACAACCCAACAGAATGAGATGTAGCTTGGGCACCCAATTTGGGACTTCCTAAATCAACTATTGCTAGTGCATCGCAGGATGGTAAAGTGATTATATGGACTGTGGCTAAAGAGGGGGATCAGTGGGAAGGTAGGGTTTTGAAGGATTTCAAAACACCTGTGTGGAGGGTGTCATGGTCGCTTACAGGGAACATACTGGCTGTGGCTGATGGGAACAGTGAGCCTTTATTTCGACTAAAATACACTATAGCAAACAAACTGTAGCATGTGGTCTTTTTTTTGGCAAAAACAACAGTACACGTGTGATTTATGACCAAAATCTTGTCTAGGATCAATTTACGCGTTTTTTGTGGTAAATAAATTGGATTTTATGAGGATACAAATTAAGGTGTTCATTATTGTGAGTGCATGAACTTGCTTCATATTTATATCTCATTTCATTTCATAAAAATCAAGGCACCTTTTATCTTTTTTTAATGTTTTCTTATGATGTTATAAAATTTGTATCATGTCGTACCATGTATGTATGTATCGTGTGTATCAGCACTTGAATCAATATGATTCGGGTACATTATCGCAAAACATTAGTATGATGCATTGTCTACAATACAATGTAGTAAGGTAAAAATCGTGTTTTTTTTAAATCAAAGTTTGAGTATGTTTAAACTCTCCTTTGGCTCTCTTCTTGCGTATCTACTCGAGGGAGACTAACTCCTTTCTTTCTAAAAATTCCATAGATATTATATATTCATTAATGGTTATCCATTTTAAGTTCTAAAATGGAACTCGAAAGCGATGTATACGTGTGATTTGTTTCGACGTTGAATCCATTGTCTATTGATGTGGAGCATATTATAATTTTTTATCTTTGTATGAAGTGTTCATCTCATTCCTCACACTTTTTCTTTGCACCTTCATGCTTAAACGTCCTAGCATGCCTCTCTTATTATTCTTATTTGTGTATGTGTGTGTGTGTCTTATTTTCATAGCCTTCTAACTAGGGGGGGACCATGACTTTTTCAATGGTGGTGCGATCCTTTACGTGATTTTCTCCAACAGATCCTTCAGTTTCTCTTGGGTTCAACAGATTTAGTTAGTATAACAAATGCCAGGTTGATGATTGATCTCAACGGTGTTAAAGCAGAAAACGATTCAAAGTAGATTGTGGTTCGAACGCATTTGGACTTGGTTTGGATCCAGTTAATTCCAGGTCTACGTCCACTTTGAAATGTAATCACAAGACCTGGATCACATCTGGATCGTCACGTATCAACCTCGTCGGAAACCCTTTTCTTCAAACCGTATTTCATCCGGGGGATGGATGGACTTGATCCGTTACCTTGTCATATCCAACCATATACTTGAATCTGCTTATTAATATTGAATATTGGTTCCACATAAATGTTGCATAGAATTCTGAAGCCTGTGCATATTCGATAAGCTAGTTAGCTTTTGTAGTTAAATGTTAGTATGGAACAAGAAAAAGCACAATGCGGACTAAGCCGAGTGCAACTTGCATCTTAGCTTTTAACTAAATGAACTCAATAAGAGGGGTCCGGATCCAATCCAAAGGAGACTGAACGAATAAATAAACAAATATATACATATATATGTGTGTGTGTGTGTATGTATACTTATTTATTTCCAAGCTTCTGCCAACCTGGCTTCGTCCTCGGTTGTATTAAAAGAAAAACTTCTAAACCTTATATTTGTGTTGAGCCGATTTGTGCATCCAGCTTCATGCGGGCGAGTTGCACTTAATACGTATTGATTCATGAGCTTATTACACTGTAAGATAAACTACAATTTCATGTCATAAATCTAGAGCAAAGACGGATTGCGATGACCAAAACCAAATCAAGACTTTGCCAACGTGAAGCAGGTTGGCTGAGTCTTCATCGCTGTTGTAATCGATCTTGTGTTATAAATGTATATTAGTATACCAAAATACGATTTTACAATTTGTGATGTGAGCTAAGCTCTTATATATATATATATATATATATATAGGATGTGATGAAGCAATTGGTTTTGTTTATTTAGGTATCAAAGAATAGTTTCTTAGCTTAATATACTAACGTGTGGTTATTAAAATTTAATTTTTGTACAATCTAGTAAGGTGGTTTTCTCATAACTACGATAATCGGACATATATGTGGAGCAGCACCCAACACCTTCTCAAGCTACTCTAACATAGAATCTCAATAAATCCAATTCAACTATGTATATGTGTGTGTGTCCATAATTGCAACCTAAATATGTGTGTTTAGGATTAGATCTGTTCTTTTTTTTTCTGAGTTGAGTTTCAAAAAATCGGCTTGTCATTCAGTTAGGCCCATTAATGATGAAACTTTATGCTTAATTCATAACTTACAACCAATTTAATGTGTGTGGAAAATGGGTCGGGTCACTGCATGTTTGGGTCAAAATGGATCGACCCTGACCCAACTTTTTCTCCTTTGGGTCACTTTGCACAACTCTAACCCATCTCCATAAGGTTTGTCTCAACATGAACCAACCCATCTGTAACTATTTCTTTAAATATATTTTTAAAACCACTTTAAAGAACTTAACAAAGTCAGCAAAATTGGATTTAAATGAGAGAACAATAGAATACATTAAGTACCTAGTTGGGCACCCGAACCCGACCCGATGAGCTCAAGCCCTGGCACGGACCCTGCCATGCCACCCCTAAAATTGATCATCACATTCGATTTATTTACATTTACATTTCAAAAGCATGACATTTATTATGTGGGTCCTACCAGCTTCTCCACTTTAGGCCCACTACCTTTCCCATTTGTTCTTTATTTGCTTTGAACAATGAGGAGGCTGAAAGGCAGATAAAAGCCCCTAGTATCGAACTCATGACCTTCAAACTCGTGAGTAGACACCCTAGTCAGGTGACATATTGCTCTTCGTGACTAATTTTGTTCTTTATTTAGTGAATATTTATTTTTATTAGTTTGAAACAAAAGGAAATTTTTAGTTAGTAGTTTAGATTTGTATATGTCCACTAAATCTCTCTGATTCTAACTGACTAAGACGAACCAATCCACGTTCAAGCCTTATTTTTTATTTACTTTTGTAAATTTTGGATCAATACTTTTGGTAACAAATCGATTCAAATGGTAGTTTCCTTTTCTCTGCATTTGCGTAAAGAAAAACAATTAAAATTAAAAGATTAACACACGAAAATAGCAACTTAGTTTCGCATGCATGCCTCTCTCTCTCTCTCTCTCTCTCTCTCTCCCTTTGAATCCTCTGCCTCCTTCCCTCACACGCCGCCCTTCTCATGACCCTCTCACCTATCGCACCCCTTTGCAGTGTTCATTATACGACACAGAAACCTTTCTCTCTCTGTCTCTCCCTCCCTCTCTCTCTGTGGTAATGCTCACCTAGTGCAGGTACTAATAGTGGCAACTTACATAAAGCGCATTAGTTTCCTGCTTTTCTCTTTGTTGTCTTTGTTCTGAATACATCTAAATCATTGGTGAGGTTTTTGATGGCCTTTTCCGATTGAGTTTCTCTTATTTTCTCGAGTTTCTTTTTTGTCGGTTGGGTTTTTGTTCTCGTTCTTGATAATGGTGATCGGTTTCTTTGGGGGGGGGGGGATTGGTGGTCTACTTAGATTGTCTTCTGGTGATTAAGTTTTGTTATTTATTGTGGTTTTCAATAACACTGATGACAGAAATTGTAGACGATTGACTCTTGGTATCTCGGTGTTCTTTGGCATATTGAATTTTCCTTTTATGGTATCACGCGAATCGGGTAGCCCATGATTGTAATCTGTTTATGATGATTTTTCTCTTCTACAATAACAGTTCTCAATCAATGAATTCTTGTGAACTTGAATATGTTTATTGTTACTATTTGGTTCGTTTGGCATGATATTTTTGAGCTGGTTCTGAATTTCTTTGTTTTTTTGTCTTCTTAGTGTGGAGTCCACGAAGAGTATTTCATCCTTGTGGGCAGTCTGTGATTTGATAATAGGAGGAATCAAGATTTTTTAAGGTTCTCAATCTAGGAACACTTGGAGATTTCGGTTTTAAGGTTTAGTTTCTGACCGCATTTGGGATCGGTGGAGCTGGCTCTGCAGTCATTTGAGTCCGTATTGTACTTGCATCTATGTACAAGATGAAAGTTGCTAGTGAGCGCGATGATGAAGAATTTGATTTGCTTTTGGGAGAGATTCCAAACGCTACTTCTGCTGGAAATATTCAATCCAGTGAGCCTGGCATTAGGAGTTCATCTCAAAATTTGGCTGCAGTTCCTTTGAGCGAGCAAACCATGGGGAAAACCTTGCATTCTGGTGCTCTTACTGACTACTACCTTGCTTCACAATCTCAAAATGCTGGTGTCAATGCTGTATCTCGATCTCCTGTTTCTGGCTCGCCTGTATCATCAAGCTCTTTTCCTTCCTTCTACAATAACTTGAATATGAACAATGTATACAACCACAAAGTACAAAAGGAAGACAAATTGGAAGGTGTCAAAAGCACTGTCAAACGGCAATATGACGCACCTATTCAAAGCATTGATCAGGACTCAAGTCGCCTCCATCTGGAGTCTAAATTACCAAATGATCAGTCCTTGACATCTGCATTTGTCAATTTAAGCTTCAAATCTGGAAACAATATTAGCTTAATGTCGGAATCATCTCTAAACTACAAAGGCTTCTCTCAGCCTAGCTTTTTTGTTGAAGGCCAGTATCATGACCCCATGGAGAAACAACAATCTACAATTGAAGTAGGTGGTGACTCTCTTGGCCGATCAGCGAACAATATAAACTCTCCGAATTTTGTAAATTCTGCATTTGGTGGTCAGAGAATGATGAGTGTTCGCGGGATGAGTTTTCCTTCTGTAGCAGGCCTGGGCAATGGAGATAAATTTAGTTCTGAGGCAGAAGGCAATGCTAAGATTTTTGTAAGTAACATTAATAATGCAAACAAACATACTTTTGATGAAATCATGACTAATTTAGGGGCGCAGAAGCATCTTCCTCCAATACCTTCAGGGCCAACGTCGTTACCTCCAGCAATTGAAGCAGTTCAGGTGCTTCCAATGGTACCTGTTTCCGGAGTGGAGTTCCCCGCATATCAGCAACAGTGTTACTTGGATCCCCAAAGTTCACAATTTATGCCCTCACAACAATATGGGCATCTAAACTCTATGCTCTTCCAACAATTGAACAGCAATAATGTGCCATGGCAGCACTGGGATGAGGATCAGTATAGGGAAATGCAACAGCCTTTTGCTTTCTTGCAACATCTTCGGAATCAAGGAAATATGGCTCGCAATCATCTTCAGGTTGCCTCCAATGGACTTGCTGGATCTTTGATTAGAAATTCCTTTCGACCTTATTATGAGATCCCTGCTTCTCACACAGAACATTCCAAGGAAGCTGTATATTGGAATGACAATGTGGTTCCTCAAGGCTTTAACCAATCAAATACCATGCCAATGCGTAGCATCTGCAGGTACCATGCTCAGGGTTTCTGTATTAGGGGAGAAAGTTGTTTTTTTGTTCATGAGCAGAACCGTTCGCCCAGAGGAGTGTGGTCATGCCCGTCAAATGCCTTTTGCATGAATGATGTGAGGATATTGGAGAAAGAGGCAAAGCAGTTCTCCCCAGAAAAGATATTAACAAGGTCACGTGGACTAAACTCATTAAGGAGCTTGAAGCCCAGCTTGATTTCAGGAAACAACAGTCCTTCCCTCTTCCATGCCAATTCTAGTAGGAGAGTTTTCTCAGATGGGCACTACCATCGCCATCCTTCAGCTCTAAATGCTGGTTATCCTCCAGTAGGGGGCCGAAATTCCAGAGGGTCTTTGCTTGATGGATGTGAGGGGCTTTCTCCAAGGTCAAAGCACCACCTCAGATGTGCTTCACTAGATGAAATTGAAGGAAAAATCTATACCTTCGCGAAGGATCAGCATGGTTGCCGTTATTTGCAGGACATATCTGTCGAGGGCACTCCAGCTGATGTACAGAAGATATTTGTTGAGATCATAGACTATATGGTTGACCTCATGAAAGATCCTTTTGGGAATTACTTAGTGCAGAAGCTCTTGGATGTATGTAATGAGGATCAAAAGCTTTACATACTTCACATCATCACGAGAACTCCGGGTGATCTTATTCAGATCTCCTGCAACATGCATGGGTATGTATTTCTGTAGACCAAGGACAATGAATACTGTTGTAGGTACTTCTTAAATTCACTGATTATTGATTGCCATTTTCTTCTCCATCATTAGGACCCGATCCGTGCAGAAAGTTATAGAAACTCTCAAGACTCCAGAACAAGTCATGATGGTTGTTTCATCTCTTAAGGATGGTGTACTGAAGTTAATGAAGGACTTGAATGGCAATCATGTCATACAGCGTTGCTTGCACTGCTTAGATAGTGAATACAATGAGGTATTTTCACCACTGGAATTTCCCTTACACTAACATTCTCTTGTACTCTTGTCCATGCTGTCATAATCCAAAACAGTATAACTGCTAATAAATGCCTTTCTTGTTCTCCTATTGGAAAACACAGTTTTTTTATATGATTAGCAACTTTTTGGAACATTGTCATTTAGTGCTATGATTAATATATTCCATACTCAACTACAATATTGAAGGCCATATGACACACAATTTCTGTCAGTGACGTAATTATGTCTTTCTTTTTGCACTTTTCTTCAATGAGTTTAAAGATGTGGAGAGGCAGCCAAATGATGCTCTGCTAGGAAGTTACCTAAATGTATATTTAACACTTCAAAAGAGGCAGATGAATACATAAAAGACTTGCAAGGGAAGATTTAAATATAATCCTGCTGTTGTTATTTATTAAATGCTTATCTCACATGATTAAGTAGTATCTAAAAGAATCCATATTCAACCCCACCTAGTCAGCTGGAAGGCTTGGTTTTGGTCTTGGTTGTTTTTACTGGCTCAACTTGCATTGGCTCTTACCACCTTATGGTTCCTTACAAAAGTAGGTTTTTCACACTTCACTCGACCTCTGCTCATTTACTTCTTTATTCTAGTTGGTAAAATTTATGGGCATTAGTTTTTTCTAGTATTAAGTTTTCTTGCCCTTGGTAGACCTGGGTGTCGCAGATGCCCACATAGTAAAATTCTACTTTTTGGTACGTGATTCTAGGGAGTTTGGCAGTTTATAGTACACTGCAAATCATTCTTAACTGAGTAGCGTTAGCCTCATTTTCAGATACTTTAAGCCGCTAGATTACTTGTCTTGACTGAACATCCCTGCGCTCCACTTCAGGTACTTTAAACCACTAAATTTAATAGCTGCTTATAAAAGCAATCAACGATGGAAAAATCATGCAGTCTAAAGGTTGAAACTGGAATCACCTTTTAGAAATATTTTAATAATGCGTGACATGGTCAATAAGCAGGGGGTAGACTCGTAATAATCAGGCCAATTGTGCAACCTTTCAGCACTTCATGGGCAGAATGAATCCAACATGCTTGGAGAATACATAATTCAAACTCTCTCCTTCAAGGCTAGGAGACAGACTCTTACTTTAGTGGATTGAAGGTGACTTCAGATGGGGGAGGTAGAATACTGGGTGACATTGACTTATGTTAGAAGTGAAAATAAAGGAGCGCAGTGCCATACACAATCAGGCTTTCGTACAGAAATATCTTTGTATAAATCTTTAAAACTTCATTCATAAATATAACAATACATAATATGCCCTAATTGGGTTTGTCGTAACTGAATGAGTCATTGAAGACTTCAAGTTAGTGTTTCTTTTTTCTCTATCAACTACCTTCACGTGTTATCCTGATTCCTGATATTAATTTTCAAACATTTTGTTGACAATAGAATTATATGTTCATGATATTGAATGCAATAAAAGATCATTAGCACTAACCTTTGACATGAAAATACAAAATGCCAGTTCCTCTTTGATGCTGCAGTAGCTCATTGTGCCGAGATTGGCATTCATCGTCATGGTTGCTGTGTGCTCCAAAAATGCCTCCAGTTTTCAGATGGTAAACGAAGGGAACAGTTGGTTAATGCAGTCGCTGCAAATGCACTGCATCTATCACAGGATCCTTTTGGGTATGCATGGTGGCTCATGCTTCTCATTCTACTTAACTTTAAAACTTTATCTAACTCCTCCATAAGGACTTACTTTGTTATGTATCTTCACAGAGATGACATTTGACCTGAAGCATTCATTTTAAACTTGTCCTAACCTGTTTGCAGGAACTATGTTGTGCAACATGTGTTTGGACTTCAAATTGAATGGGCAGCAACGCCTATCATAGAAAAACTACAGGGCCACTTTGTATACTTGTCTACACAGAAATTCGGCAGTAATGTTGTTGAAAAATGTTTGATATCAGGAGATGAGGCAGAACAGGCGCTCATTATTCAAGAGCTTATGGATTATTCCCATTTTGACCAACTCTTGCAGGATCCTTATGCAAACTATGTTGTTCAGGTAGCACTGCGTACTTCCAAGGTACATGCTTATGAAAATCTCTTACAGATTCACATATCTTGCACATTGAACAAGCCCTTTTCTACTCTGACTAATAACTCTTTGTTCATCTTGTCCAGGGTGCTGTTCGTGCAGCTTTTGTAGAGGCTATAAAACCTCACCTTCCAGCACTAAGGAGTAGCCCCTATGGGAAGAAGATCGGTTCCTGTGTAAATTCAAAAAGTAAATAAATAGAGGCTCGGGTTTGCCCTTGGCAACCACAGTATGTTGATTTGTTTTTCAGCAATACAGGCTATGCAGATTTGCAGGTCGGGGACCAGGTCAAGTGCAATAAAAGGAAGGAAGCTTCTTTTTGTTATACTCTGTGACTTGTTTATTTTTCACCGGTGTTTGAAGATCCATGAGGAACTGCTCAGGAATATGGCGGAGGGCCTGATTTGGTGGGTGGGGGAGAGGGGGGGGGGGGGGGGGTAAGCTTCTTTAATTTCTGAGGTAGATGAATGCAGTGCAAGTCGAAGGAAAGTGTGTCAGGAACCTCATTGCTAATAAATGAGCCTTATTATTAAGAATGGTAGATTATGTGTGTGCAGTCAGTCTTTAGGTTTCAAAGAGAACGTGGAGTAGTGCTTATAATTGGTACTAGAAGAAATCCGTCCACTTGTATCTAGCTTTTCATGTATGTATCTCCGTCGGTAATGTAGTTATGGTCGTACTTTTTTCATGTAAATGTTATTCTCCTTATATTTGATGAGAACATTTGGTATTTTCACGAGGTAAGCGACATTCCGCTGCACACATGTGCGTGGTGTGATCATATGAGTCTTTGGTTAATGTGCTCAACAATGACCTCCCATGCAATGAGGCAAGCTTTAGCCTGTTATCATTCCTCTGTAACTATATGAATCCAGCCGCAAACCGTCCCATGGTTTTCACAAGATTCTGAGATGAACTGAACAACGGGAAGCTCTCCTCAAGTTACTACATATGTGTGTGTGTGGGAGAGAGAGAGAGATGGGGGTTCATTTTTGGAACTATAAGAAAATGAAAACTGAAATGCTCAGCCTTTTCAGTTGATCAGGAAAAAAGTTGCAACTTTGAAGTGTTGAAAACGGTGTCATTTTTTCACCTTAAGTTTGATCAATCACTTTCAGAGCTAGGCCACTGGCTTTTGCGAAAAATTTCTGAAGAAGCCTAGCGGAGATGATGAGCAAGGTTTGGATCTCGTGCTCACTCTAGCTGGTAAACAATCCAAACGAACCAAGCCATTCATATATTTATGAACAATTTGTGTTTGGTCATGTTTGGAAGCTAATCGTATTTCAATCATTTTTTTTTCAACAAACCTATTTTGCCATCTTATTCAACACGATCTACTTAATAGCAATAGGCTTTTGAAACGTAAGAATCTATGTAATTTCGACTTATTAGGAACATGCTACATTGCCGCCTCAATGTAGTGAAAAATTTTCAAAGAGGGTTTCCGCATTTTGATACTATGATTCGGAGAAAGATTCATATTTTATGTTTACAAGAGACAAAATGGGTTGGAGAAAAAGCAAAGGAGATAGAGGATATAGGTTTTAAATTATGGTACTCAAGTAAAGAAAAGGCTCGAAACGGAGTTGGTATTATCATAAATAAAGATTTAAAGGAGAGTATAGTAGACATACAACGATATGGTGATCGAATCATGACGTTGAAATTAGTGTTAGGAGAGGAGGTTTTGAATATAGTTTGTGCTTACGCATCTCAAGTAAGACTAGAAGATAGTATAAAGACAACTTTTTGGAAAGTGTTAGATAAGGTGATTCAAAAGATTCTACAAAGGGAGATGATTTGTTTAGGAGGAGATTTAAATGAACATGTCAGTAAAGAGGCATTAAGATATCAAGGGATTCATGAAAACTTTAGTTTTGGAGATATAAATGAGGAAGGTAGGGACATTTTAAATTTTACTATGGCATTTGATATCTTTATAGTCAATACAATCTTCAAAAAACGAGATGAACATTTAATTATTTATAAGAGTGGCTTATCACAAACACAAATTGATTACTTTATTTGTAGAAAAAAAGATAGAGCGTGTTGTAAAGATTGTAAGGTAATTCTAAGAGAAAGCTTAACCACCCAACATCAACTTTTAGTTATGGATTTACAAATAAAAAAATAGATAAAAAAGAAAAGAGTGCATCGAGCTATTTGGACTAAATGGTGGAACCTCAAAAGCAAGAAAGAAGATATATTTAAACAGAAAGTCTTTCAAGGAGATGTTTCGAATTATGTTAGTACACCCTGTGATATGTGGAATAATATGGCTATACATATTAGGAAAGTGATGAAAGATGTGTTAGGGGTATCTAAGGGAGGTGTACCGACACAAAAAGAAGCTTGGTGGTGGAGTGAAGTAGTACAAAATAAAATCAAGGCAAAGATGGCATGTTACAAATTACATTATGCTAAGAAAACTAGTGAAACTTTAGAAGCTTACAAGAAAGCAAAGAAGGAAGCGAAAAAGACCGTTAGTGAAGCAAAAGCTAAGATTTGAGAGGACTTATATAAAAAAAACTCAACTCAAAAGAGGGTGAAAGAGATATTTTTCGGATAACTAGGGCTAGAAATAAGAAAACTAAATATCTTAATGATGTTAGATGCATAAAAGACGAGGATGAAAAATTCTAGTAGCAAATGATGATATAAGAAATAATAGATGGAAAAACTATTTTTATAATCTTTTTAATGAAAATAAAGATGTTAGTATTAACTTAGGAGATTTAGCCAAATCAGAAAAGTATATAAACCACAATTTCTACCGACGTATTTAAAAGAACGAAGCCAAAGAGACTCTTAAACATATGAAGGGTGGTAAATTGGTAGGACCAAATAATATTCCTATAGAAGTTTGGAAAATACTTGGAGAAATACTAATCACTTGGCTCATAAAATTATTTAATGAAATATGGAAAAACCAAAAGATGCCCGAGGAGTGGAGAGCAATTACACTTATACCCATATATAAGAACAAGAGAGACATTCAAAATTGTGCAAATTATCGAGGTATCAAGTTAATATTTATAATGATGATTGATGAGTTAACAAAACATATTCAAGATGAAGTACCTTGGTGTATGTTATTTGCATATGACATTGTATTAGTGGAGGAGTATACGGAAAAAGTTGAAAATTGGAACTATGGAGAGAAACATTAGAAAGCAAAGGCCTCCGACTTAGTAGAACAAAGATAGAATATATGGAATGTAAGTTTGATCATTTGGTTACTTTAGAGGACATAGAAATTAAAATTGGCACACATTGCATCCTCCAAAAGAAAAGTTTTAAATACCCAGGGTCAAATTTTCAGAGTGATTGAAGAATTGATGGAGATGTTACGCATAGAATTAATGCTAGTTGATTAAAATGGAGAGGAGCATCAGGTATTCTTTGTGATAAGAAGATACCATTAAAGTTAAAAGGTAAATATTATAGAGCAACAAGTAGGCCTACCATGTTTTATGGTTATGAGTGTTGGGCACTTAATCATCAATGTGTACAAAAGATGTGAGTGACAAAAATGAAGATATTGAGGTGGATGAGTGGTCATACAAGAAAAGATCATATATATAATGAGGTTATTAGAAACAAATTAAGAGTGATACCAATAGAGGATAAAATGGGAGAACATCATTTAAGATGGTTTAGACATATAGAAAGAATATCAGAAGAAGAACCTTTAAGAAGGTTAGAAAAACTAAATTTGGAAAGTATTAAAAGAGGTAGAGGACGATGACAAAAGTGTTGGAAAAAACAATAAAGAATGATCTAGCTTATTTGGAGTTAACTATCTAGCTTATTGGGAGTTAACTGCTAACATGTCATACGATATGGATCTGTGAAAACAAAGAATCCATGTAGCAGACCCAGTCTAGTATGGGAAAAGGCTTAGTTGTTGTTGTTGTTGTTAGAAACTGTACGTACGTTCTAATGTTTGATTCTTGAGTAAAAATATTGATATGCTTTATAATATATACCGATCATCTTGCGCGACCAATCTGTAGAACAAAATACACATGGATGAGTTGGTTTATAACAAAAAGAAGATTGGAGCCCATTCACCAAAAGTGGGGTACTCACTCATCCAATGCTACTAGGAGAATAAATATCAGTTCTTGCACTCCTTGTGAACGTTAAGATAGCTGTTTAGGCTCTTTTAGAAAGTCTATGCAAAAGGAAGCCACTTTTTGAATATCCAATTTAAAATTAACTAGAAAAGGGGGAGAAAATCGAGAAATCCTTTTTTAAAAAAAGTTTATTATGCGCAGTAAACATAAAGTTGGCGTGCCTGCGACCAACACCAACCAGTCGAGCTCCAAGAATCACGGCGCACGCACGTACACACTATATGTATGTCTACGACATTTTATATATATATATATATATATACGTGTGTAGGTAGAGAAGGAATTATTTCTTTATTTATTTATTGTGGTGTGGACCAACGACTGCTAACTTGGAAGGAATGATGCCCAGAGAATCAGGGTTGTGGACCGGATGCTCCTTACAAGCCCACTGATCCCAAACAAAGAAGAGCCACAAGCAAACATGTCATCTGCATTCTGAAGCTGCTTTCTTCCTCAGACCACCAATCTCCTTCAGGTTACTCTCTTTCTCTCTCTTTCTACTACCGTTTATCCACTCTCTCTTCCTATTGTCAGCCGTCCGATGATGTCTCTCTCCCTCACCACCCCTTCCTTCTGTTCCCCTTCTTCCCCTTCCGCCATTTCCAGATCAAACAAGCAATGCTCATCTTTTCTCTTCGCTACCCACATCCAATTGACCTCCCTGCTTCACTCTTCTTCTCGTTTCCCGGTCGCCCAAATCTCCAAGTTGCCGATTCTCGCCTCCCGCACCGCCGGTGAGCCTGCCACGGAGGAGGAAATCGAAGGGTATGAAGTCGAATTGGACAAGCCGTACGGCCTGAAGTTTTTTAAAGGATCCGATGGTGGGACCTACATCGACGCCATCGCCCCGGGCGGCTCCGCTGACAAGTCCGGCATGTTCACCGTCGGCGATAAGGTGCTGGCGACCAGGTGGGTTTCCCTTCGGGTCTTCCTTTCTCTGGTTGTTGGTGGTGGTGTCAATACCTATGTGAATTTTTTCATGATTATATATATATATATATATATATATATATATATATATATATATATATATATATATATATCTGTGTGTGTGTGTGTGTGTGTGCGCGCGCGCGCGTGTGTATTATGAAAAATGGTAGCGGATGGAGCTTGCTGCGAGCTGGTACTGCCGGACCTTCAGGATCTGACTTTGTCTTTATGTCACTTTGACTTCTGTGTAAGTTTGTAACCTACTGGAGTTCAGTTAAAAATCAGTATCAGCCTTGCACCAATTTTGCGTAATTCTGCAACTTCGTACACATAATTGACTTTGGGTTTTGTAGATAAACATCACTTTTTCATGTTGACTTTTATTTATATAGAGGTATATTCTACTTCTATCAGTGAATAGTCACGTACGGATACCAAATGTTGCTCTATTTATGCCACTGATAGTAAATATAATCGTGCTCCTTGATATAGTGGATCGCTAATTATTGCTTGCATATACTTGATAAGAATGTGAAATTTATTCATGGGCTTAGATGAGTTTTGCATTTGAAAATAAAGGAGTATTATGGCATCTATGCCTACATTTCTCATATTTTCTGCATCTAATTCTGTAGTGCTGTGTTTGGAACTGAGATGTGGCCTGCTGCTGAATATGGGCGTACAATGTACACAATCCGTCAGAGAATAGGGCCATTGTTGATGAAAATGCAAAAGAGATACGGTTAGTTCACAGAAACTGTGCATCTAACTTTTGTGTTTCTGCCGGTTATATATCATTTTAGTTGGTTGTTACCTCAAATTGGTATGTCCTTAAAACCTTTTTGATGCCCATAAAGTCTTTTCTCAATTCATTATGTGTAATCTGCTACCGAAGCTTAGCAAACGTCTGTTTATTTGGTTAATCATCTTCGTGTTGCCCTTATAAACATTCCCATGCATTTAAAGAAGCTTGGTTTCTGAATAGTAAAGTGAAAATTTCGAATTTAAGGTTTACAATAACTTTTTCTGGTATATCTGTTTACTAAGCTTTTTTCTTCCACTAAAATTTCATGTATGTGAAGTGTAATACCTATTATGCTCGAGTTTTTCCATTTGGGTTTATCACTTACCCTGTGCTTAAATGTTGGTAGGGAAAGTTGAATTTGCTGAGCTTACAGAGAAAGAGATCATCAGAGCTGAAAGAAATTCAGGTGTTGTTAGTGACAGAGTTAGAGAAATTCAAGTAAGTTGTATAGGTGAACTTTCTGTTTCCTCCTATGTTTCGTTCATCTTCCTCCAACCACTTACGATTGGGTTATTCCCTTGCCATGTTTCTAATGCTACCTCTGAAGCATAAATATGAACTGTCTAAAATTCTGATCCTTATTATTATGGCATTCTTCCCTTTGCTGATTGCTACCATATATTTAGTGCATAACCTCATAACATAAGGTTCTGGACCACCACCTCTCCTTGTGGTGTTTTTTTGCAGTTTTTCAAATTTCAGCAACCAGATTAGATGCACTATCATGATTGAAGCATCTTGAATTTGAGCAGTGCGAGTTGTTCTCCAGCTTGCATAAATGAAAAGTGAAAGACATTTTCTTTTCTTTTTCTACTTTTAGCTCATACACATTCCAAGTCTTTGCTCAAATGCAGCAAAAGTTAAATCTTTTTGTTGTATGTTTATGTATTTGTATATGCATGCTTTTTCTCTTGAATGTATTGCCTGCAATAGCAATTGCCCACTAGACTCATTCAGCTCCTGAATATCTGGATTATTTTGCAGATGCAAAATTACCTAAGGAAAATGGAACAGAAAGAACGTAGGGAAAGGGAACTTCAAGAAGGACTAAAACTTTACAAGTAAAGCCAGACCCTTGTTCTCGTCTTGTAATGCTTATCTATAATTAGTTAGATCGTTTCATAGATTTACTTTTCCCTTCCAAATTTAGTTCTTTATCTGAATTTGGGCTTTACAGTCCTGCTTAGATATTAAAGACAATGCACTCAAATGAAGGTTTGTCTGCAGTCATTTGCAACAGAATATTATAGTGAAGAAGCTTAGTGGTTCATAAACCATAACTGGATTATAAAGCATACCATTGGAGATCATGGGCTTTAGTAGACTTAGTGTTTCTTGTGTGTTTGGATCCTCAAATGGCTATATTAAGTTGAAGATTGCATAAAAAGAAGTTTATAAATGACTATAAATCAATTTATGCAAAAAATGTGTCATTCAAATGTTTCTAACCAAGTCTTCTCTCGGTCAACGGTAATAGCTTGTTAGTGAATTGTTCAAAATGGTGAAGTTTGAGACATTGATCCGTAGTGCCCTGGAACTCTTTCCAGTGCAACCTTTACTAGCTTAATGCAAGAACTCCTGATTTTAGTGTCTTCATGTCTTTTATTCTTTAGATAAATGACTTGTTCCGGGTGCGCTCAATCCTAGGAACCATTTATTGAGAAATGAAAGAAATCTGGTTCCCTTTGGATGACACATGGCCCTTATTCATAAAAAATGGTAACCATAAAACTAAATTAAATTTTTCCCATTGGTGGGAACAGCTGGTCCTTAGTGGTCACACAAGGAAAGACCATATACATCATGATGTTATTAGAAATAAATTGGGAGTGATACCAATAGAGGATAACAACAACAATTAAGTCTTTTCTTATACTAGATGGGGTCGGCTAAAATGAGAGAAAATTGTTTAAGATGGTTTGGACATGTAGAAAGACGATCTAAGGAAACTTCAGAAAGAAGCACTTGAAAAACTAGATTGTAAAAATGTTAAAAGAAAGAAGAGGAAGACTACAAAAGTATTGGAAAGAAACGATCCAACTTAACCCGACCCTATCCAGTATGGGAAAAGGCTTAGTTGTTGTTGTTGTGGTGGTGGTGGTGGTGGTGGGAACATCTTACCCCTACTAAGCACATGAATTTCTGTCCCAGGTCCAGCGGCAACTTGGCTTTGGCTGCAATATGCTGCAAACAGCACGAGGGCCTTGGCTCCAGAGTTGGCATCATGCAGTCATAAGCATCATTTCTATCAACTACTGAAGCTTTGAGAAGTAGTTGATGTGATTAATTTCTTTCTTGAGATGTTCTTCAGAAAAGACGATTAATTTATTTGCTGAGATTAATGTATTCTATTAGAAGTTATTTCAGAATTTCCATTTGACAACAACAACTAAGCCTTTTCCCATACTAGATGGGGTCGGCTACATGGATTCTTTGTTCCACATATCAGAATTTCCATTTGACGAACATGAATTTTTAAATCAGGGATGGCAAATATGAAGAAGCACTGGAAAAGTTTGAGTCTGTTTTGGGATCCAAACCTGAACTCACAGAGGTTTCCGTAGCAAGTTACAATGTTGCCTGCTGTTATGCTAAACTTAATCAGGTATATCCAGAGGACCAGTTAAATTGCTTTATTGTATATGACTGTCTTTTTTATAAGATTGTACGTTCTTTCTTCATGATCTTTATAACCCTGAACAACTTGCATTTATCAGCTTAATCTTTTTCTTCTCTACATCAGAGTTAATTCTGGTAACAGCATCCCATTTTGTTGAACATAGATCTTGCTATATGACATCAGATACTTTAGATTATTTAATAGTTAAACACATATGATACTATATCCTCGCTGTCATATATACATATCGATGTATGTATGTGTGTATGTGTCTCTGGAAAACTTAGTCAAACGATTAAGGATGTAGAGATGCAGCGTTTTGTGAGTTCCTCAGTACACCTTATGATATAGGTGGCATTTAGTTGAACATGGCCGTTCAAAACCTACCTGGTGGTTCAAACCTGAACCGAACAGGTCTTGAAACAGCCGGTAACAAAACCAAATCAACCATCGGTTCGGTTATGGTTCATAATTTTCAGAAACCGGCCTGAAACTGGAATTGGCGGTTTTAAACCGCTTGTTAATAATATTTATACATATATATATATATTAACACATGTTGAGGGGTGACTCAACGGTAGAATACTTTCTATTGGTGAGACAGGCAGGAGCCAATCCTCTTTAAAAAATATATAACTGGTTTTGGGATGGTTCCGAAATTGGAACCGGATCTGCCTCGAAACCGACGGTTTGGAACTGCAGACATATCTACATTTAGTTGATCTGAGTGAGGATGTGTACAAGGGAACCCAGCAAACTCAAGATTGGTGCAAACATGCTCAATGCAAAATGCAAGGTGCTCATGAACCTTCTAGCCAGAAACGTTATTCTCTGTTGAGTGAGGAAACTGCTGTGTTTTATATATAATGGTAGCTTGTCATGCATCACAAATGGTGTTATCCTTCGTGAATTTGCACAGGTGAAAGCAGGTCTCTCTGCACTAGAGGATGCAATGAAGGCAGGTTACGAAGACTTCAAGGTACATATCAAATAATTTCTAATTAGTTTTTTATATTAGTGATCCACAGTAAATTATATTTCTTCCTGCGTGTTGGATGCACCGTATGCTATTTGCTACCAACATTATCACGAAATGAACTTGCATAAAACTCAAAATATTTGACTTCAGATATAGAATCACATTTCACACCAAAGGGTGTGCTAAACTGTTGCTATTAAATGTTGTTTAAACTTTAAAGATTTAAGATAAGGTTGGTATCACATTTATATCTCTAATCTGTTTAGAGTTTCTACTCTCGCAGACCATTCGAATGGATCCTGACCTTGCAAACTTAAGAGGTTCAGAAGAGTTTGAGAAGCTAATGGAGAAGTTTGATGAATCCTTCATCAATCAGAACGCCATCAATGCCATCAAGTCACTCTTTGGTTTCAACAAGAAGTGAAGTTTAACCAACGTAATATGCCAGAACAGTTTTGTTGTGAATATGCAAAACTCTCACCATGCGGATCCTATCAAAATTTCTGTGGTTGGAGGTGGATGTGAGTTCGGCCAAGTTTTCTAAGCATCGTTGGTATATCATTGCTTTCAAAAGGTTGCACCATGGGGCTAGAATGCACAAAGAGGTTCATGCGATTTGTTCTTTTTCATCACATTGCGTTCTGAGTCTTCTGTCTGTCCAAGTGCTCTCCAGTTTGGGCTGTCTTACAAATTAACGATTCTTCTGTAACAATAAGTTCAATGGAGTATCTTCCTTCCTGTATGTGCGAATGTTGATAAAACGCGTCTGGAAAGTATAGATGCTGATTAACGAACAAGCAGACTAGCTATTTCTAATCATTATCAAAGTAAGAAAAGTGATTAGCAAACAGAAGCTTCGTTTTGCCTAGAAATCTTTCCCTAGAAAATAACAAGTAACCTGTATGCTTTTGGAGGCATAAGAAATGTGTCAAAGACTGCAGGTTCTAGTTATATTTGCGACCGACTGGAGCCGACTTTGTCGAACTAAGCAATAGAGGGTCTGACAAAAACCAAATTTGGATTTTCGTATTGAGTTATTTTACATGTTGCCAAAACTATACTGCAACATCTGATTACGGATATCCCAAAATGCCTGAATCCAACTTGAATGGAATCCATTGACATCCCAAAAAGATTCATAAATTGATCCATTAGTTACAAAGGTTGCGTCTGACAGAATAGCTAGCTGATTGTAATAGAATTTGGGTTTGGACCAGACTTGTTGAGGCCATCAAATAAACCTATTGTACTGACTCTGCTGTGAGTTTCAGAGGTGCAAGATGTGGTTCTACTGCAAAAGCTTAGAAGCAAGTTTTCCTTGACATTCAAACTTCAGAACAGCCGTTGGGCAAGGTGATAAACATTATATATGTGCATCCTTAGCTTTACACTGATGGTCTTTCAGCTCAAATTGAAAGTTTCAACCACCATTTCTTGGGGAATTATTGGCTTGGCATAGAAGAGCTGATGTTTAAGGGGTAGAGTGAAGAGGCTTGCGGCATTCGGCATAGTTATTATAAGTACATATTTTGACAAAGAAAGCCAGCTGTGGATGAAATGGTGTTTGCAATTGAGAGATTTCGATCAAATCATTAAGTAAAGTTATAATACCAATTAAATGATGAGACTGGCTTCAACAATATCGTTTTATGCATAACCAGGCCATGGCTGTGAAAACGGCATTTTAGCAAGTATTTGTTCTAATAATGACACTCAATCTAATCTCTCTATATATAATTTCACCAAGGTAGACAAAGCAAATGAGCACCTCTTCTAATAATGATAGCTTATTTATGCACAGATGCACAGATGCACAATCAGCACAAACAAACAAAACAAACATCACAATACGTTGACAATAAAGTCAAGTTCTGCTTTAACTGCAGAATTGCAGTTTCAAGCAACACGTTCCGATCATTCTGAACAGATTGATCATTCTGGTAATCAGCTTGAGATGTACTGGCTTGTCCGCAGACCATGTTAATTACAGAACTGATCAAAAGAATTCTCAGCAGAAATTCAACGAAAGCTTTGGAAACTTGTCTCCCAGGAAACAATTCTATGCAGATTTCTTGCGAACAGTTGTAATGGCTAGTTAACTGCTGTGATTCTGGAAAAAATTTGGCAGCACTTCCTCTTGCCCCAAGGCACTTTCAGATTGTCAAAACATCCCAACCAGAATTTGCAGAAATTCAAAATGAAATAGCGCTTCAATCAACTGTATCCTGCTCAACTTCGGTAAACCAGAGCAACTTAGAGACAGAACTACTAAATCCGACTTCCGACGGTGTAAATGCTTCCAATTAACTTGCCTCCACACTATCGCAACTCCCACAGCCTCCACTAACCATGGAAAATTCAAATCTTAAAGGAATTCGATCGAATTTCCCAGCATAAATCCCAACTATCCGACAGACTTTGTAGTAACATCTGGTAGGATTTACACTCCACAAGATGCAGCTTTTGAGTTCTATTCTTGGGCCACGCATACCTGTCTTCAGCCTCTCAATTGTATAGAAAAAAAAGATCAAAGAGTAACATTCCCAATGTCAACCATTACACAAATTGCAACTGCTCAATAAAACACTAGGCTTGTCAAAATACAAGAAAAACATCATGACCACTCAGCTTGAAGAGCAATAGCTCACCATCTAGGTGGTCAGGCTCCGTAGATGAAGGTTTTGAGGTGAGGTGGCGGTCTGTCATTGATCTAAGTTGGTGTGGTCACTTTAGGACCCAATGTGGAAAGAATGGCCTCTTGTTGGATTTCATGAGTTACTTTTATAAAAGAAAAGATTTATAATTTTTGCTTTTAAAAAGGATACAAGCATATCTAGGATAAAATGGCTTTAACAGAAAGCCGAGAGAAAACAATAACCAAAATGTCTCTTCTTGGAAAACTGTGTGAGGTAACCGTGTGTCTCTCTCTCCTTCCTTTACTTTTTTCCATCTTCTACCTTGGAGGGGTTTGCTTCCACATCGTCTGCATCAACATTAGTATCAGAGTCATATTTCTGCCTCCTATATCAAATTATTAAAAATAACTTATAGAATCTATGTTTCTAAATTGGTAAAGAGAAAAAATTAAATGGCTTAAATACTTGCAAAGAAATTACAGTAGTAAAAAGGATTGTTTTTACTATGGTATCTTCATACCTGTTTTGAGATTATAAAAATTGTTTGAATTTTAGATATTTGTAATATAGTATTTATTTGTTATATAAAATTGTTAAGTGCTTAGAAATATTTACATATTAGTACCTAGATATTGTGTATACTACAATTTAGTGTCTGGTTATTTTTATTGATTTTATATAAAATGTCTTATAGTTAATTATATCTTCCTTGTTTTATGTTTATCATTTAAAATATTCATACCCTTTACTTGTTGTCTCTCCCAAATTACTAAAAATGACTTCTACAATCTATGTTTCTAAAATGGTAAAGACATAAAAGTTAAATTGGTTAAATTTTCAAACATGAAAAAGAATAATCTCGTTGGCCCTAACTTTAGAGTGTATTTATTATATACTTAGGGAAACAACTTTATCTCCTACTTCAGTTGTAACATACAAAGAGAAAGAAAAATATAAGACATTTTTAAATGATGATATTATAGACATAACTATAATGTTAACTTACATGGAAGATTATTTGCTTAGTGTCTTTAAAGAATTTGAGATCGCTAAAGTGTATGATATTATAGGAATATCCAATAATTCCTTTAAAAATATAATTCTTATAAAATAAAAGAATGTGATAATATAGGTGTACATGTTAACCAAATGTTGGTAATGTATAGTGATTTAGTTATAGTGAAGTCAATCATTCTCGAACCGATGCAGATATCCATAATTCTAAACCTTATCCCTTCTTAGAACATGATAACCACAACCCTTAGACTTGACGAGATTTTATCCTTTTGAAGTCACATTGAAACTAGAAATTGAACAAGAACATAAACAATAACAACAACAATAACTAAGCGTTTTCCCATACTACACGGGGTATGCTACATGGATTCTTTGTTTCCACAGATCCCTATCGTGTGCCATGTTAGCAGTTAACTCCCAATAAGCTAGATCATTCTTTATTGTTTCTTTTCAACACTTTTGTGGTCGTCCTCTACCCCTTTTAATATTTTTCAAATTTAGTTTTTCATACCTTCTTACAGGTTCTTCTTTTTATATGTCCAAACCATCTTAAATGATATTCTCTCATTTTATCATCTATTGGTTCTACTCCTAATTTGTTTCTAATAACCTCATTATGTATATGGTCTTTTTTTGTATGACCACTCATCCATCTCAATATCTTTATTTTTGTCACAGACATCTTTTGTACATGTTGATGATTAATTGCCCAACACTCATAACCATAAAACATGGCAGGCCTAATTGTTGCTCTATAATATTTACCTTTTAACTTTAATGGTATCTTCTTATCACAAAGAATACCTCATGCTCCTCTCCATTTTAACCAACCAGCATTAATTCTATGCGTAACATCTCCATCAATTCTTCCATCACTCTGAAAAATTGACCCTAGGTATTTAAAACTTTCCTTTCGGGATGCAATGTGCGCCAATTTTAATTTTTATTTCCTCTGAAGTAACCAAGTAATCAAACTTCTATATATTATGTCTTTGTTCTACTAAGTCGGAGGCCTTTGCTTTCTAATGTTTCTCTCTATAGTTCCAATTTTCTATTAACTTTTTCCTTATACTCCTCCACTAACACAATGTCATATGCAAATAACATACACCAAGGTACTTCATCTTGAATATGTTTTGTTAACTCATCAGTCATCATTATAAATAAGTATGGACTTAAAGTTGATCATTGATGTAACCCAATATTAACTTCAAAGAAGTTTGTCATTCTTTGATGAGTCCTCACACATGTTTTTGCAGTATCGCACATGACTCTTATAAGGTTAATATATGTCAATGGGATACCTCTTTTTCCAAAGTTCTCCAAAGAACCTCTCTCGGTACCATATCATAAGCTTTTTCTATATCAATAAATATCATGTAAAGGTCTTTCTTTTTTACTCTAAAATGTTTCAAAAGACGTCTCAAAAGGTGAATCACTTCAACAGTAGATATGCCTAGCATGAATCAAAATTGGTTCTCTATTGTACTTGATATTTGTCTTAACCTACGTTCGATAATTCTTTCCCACAATTTCATAGTATAGCCAATTAACTTGATACTTCGATAATTCTCACTATGGGTATAAGTGTACTTACTCTTCATTCCTCAGACATCTTTTGGTTTCTCCATATTTCATTAAATAGTATTTGTGAGCCAAGAACATATGAACAAAAAATAAAAGAAAAAAATTACTAGTTGCTTAAGATGATTTAGGGTAAAGCTCTAAAAACAATCAAAACAAGTAGAAACCAAATAAAAGATTTGATAAGAATAACAATAAGAAGAGTGGTCAGTTTTTCAAGAAATTGTAGGAATCCTCTTCTCAAATAAAGTGCTTTAATTGTAGCAAAATGAGGCACTACAAAAGATATTGTCACAACAAAAGGAATATATATAGAAACACCCAACGACGTGTCCCAATAGAGTAGCACGACATAATCAACATCATTTTTTAGTGCCTTTACATTGACTGCCCTGTAACTGGTTGGTGAATCGACTCTAAAGCAACCCGACATATCTCAAAGAGTAAAGAAGGAGCAATAGATCTAATAGAATTCAATCCTAAAGAGCATCGAGTTTATATGAGAAAAAAAATTATATTCTTGGGGTTGCATCTTTTAGGATTTTTGTACAATGCATATCAATTTTACTTATTGATATATTAATTGTGTCATACATTAGGCGCATTATTGTATTGGTTCTTGTCTTGGTAAAGAAAGGGTTTGAGATCAGGTTTGTTCTTAGTAATGTTACTTTAGGAAAACTTGAGATGATAACTTTTAAGGTTTATTTGATGTTGAGCATGGTTTGTTTAAACTGAATATAAATGAAATGAAAGCTCTTCTGCTTATATTGATTCCTGTGTAATTATTGTGAATGTATAGCATAAACGCTCAAGGCATATAAGTTTGAATAAGTTAAGAAAATTAATCACTTTAACTTATTGTGAGACTTTTATGAAAACACTTTTAATAAGTGTGAGGATTGTATAAAAGAAAAAATAATCATAAAATCATTTCTTAAATAAATAATTAGGACAACAACCCTATTAAAAATTATTCACACTAATTTATGTGGAACCTTTGGGGTGAGATCTCATCACGGGAAGTATATTTTATAATTTTTAGAGATGATTATATATATATATATATATATATATATATATATATATATATATATATATATATATATACCTCATAGCACATAAATCTTAAGCACTTTAGGTATTCAAGAATAGAAGAAGTTGAAAATCAATTGAGAAAGACAATCAAAGTCAATGGGAGTTCACTGGTTGTGATGTCTAAGGGTTGGTTTATGATCATTTACTGTACAGTTCGAGTTACTTTTGATGATTTTCTCTGTTATAGATACTAGAAATAGAAATATTTGGTCACAAATAGATTTGTTCTCTTTGCACATTGACGATTGTTCAAACGCATCCCTTGTGTCTGTTGTGTTATACTTACACCTCTCATTATTTTACATGATCAATCTGGGTGGAAGATAGCATGGTTAATCAACTTTTATGATGTGGCTGCCATTGCAGGAACCACGTATAATCAACAGCCCTATAAAGTTAGTGACATGTTTACCTTTAAATGGATCAGCAAGAAGTGGAAAGAAGGTTTCCGTGTTACATCTATGGCTACATCATGTAGCAAGTGGAGTGTAGTCATTTCCCGAAATTCTGATTTTCTGATCAGTACTTGTTTTCCTTTTCGCATTGTACCCTTTGTAGATTGATTTGCATCATCCCTTCTAATATAGTTGGTGATTTCCGGTCAAAGGTTGAAGTCCTTAGGATTAGACCTTGTTCAACAAGTCGGTGGCTACTGACTGTGTTTATATTGGTTGATAAGGAGAAACACACCTTTGGTAGATCTCTGGGACTTTGCAGCATTTGGCGTGTATCTCTCCTTGAGTACTTACCTCCTACCCTTCAGGATAGTTTCCAGACAGTTCAGCTTTGCATGTTTGATCCTATATTTTGAACTCGAGACATCCTTTCGTTTCATCACAAACTACGCTGCCAATGCAAAACCTGTGAGGATTATGTGGATTTTAGGAGTTACCAAGCGTTAAAGCAGTTTTAAGAGTCCATGATTTTCACCATATGCGATGGTATGTTGCACGTCACTTTCAGGTTTCCTTGTCCCTTTTTGGTTTTTCAGATTGACTGAATAAAACATTGGTACATACTTCTGAGGGGAAGTTGAGAGTCGCTGACTCTGAGCATCACCTACCTCTTTTAGTCTTGTAACAATTTAGAAATGGTTTTCAAGATAAATAAAATGGAAGTCGGTGTTGAAATGTTTGTACGTCAATTAACTACTGTCAATACAATCTCTACATCTAAGTTCCTGTGGGCTTTCATGTGTATGATATTTTGTTCAGGTTGTTGAGCTTGATTTCCTTTATCCAAGTGAAGGAATTCATCGGCGGTGGGAGAATGGGTACAGGATAACCTCTACTGCTGCAACGTCAGAACTGTTAAAGTGTAATAGGGAACAGGCCCCTAGGGCCCCTTGGTCTTAGTCCTCCTGGTCCGGGCCCAAGGGGCTGTTAGGAGGCTCCCCCAACTAGGCATTGGGGAACCCCCAATGGCTCTCCTCTCTGTGACTCTTCTCCCTTATTGGTGTAAATATCTCTTCTTGCTCTATACTCAACCTATCTTAATAAATCGTCTTTGATTTGTAAAATCATTTTGGTTATTTGTTTGATTCGTTGGTTCTTTGTTTGACTTGGTTTGTCTGTTTGAATACAAGTGTTTGATGTATTTGACGTATTGATCTCATAGCGATTCTTGGTTTGTGAGTTGGCGTAAGAGCTCTTCTTTACAGGAACAAGATGCCTTCATATTAAGCATGCCGAGGCGTAGATTACAAGATGAAACACAAGAAACTCTCCGAAAGTCTGCATTTCCAAGCTCACATGTCAAGGTAGATATTCTCAATAATCTCCCAAGAGAAGGTTGTTTTATAGGAGGATTAATGAACATTAAAGACCCCGAAGCTTTTTGTTACCAGAAAAGCTATGAGACCAAAAAGCATGGAAGGGGCTTAACTTTCTCATTCTTCGAGATCCTGGGTATTTCTTCCTCCATTTCCCCCTCCGGCCATGGAACCTGTGGAGTCAACCTCAAAATTAAATAGATTATAAAAGAATAGTTTAAAAAACTAAAAATCATAGTCAACCACATATGTCATGAACAAAAGAAGAATGGCATAATCATATATATAGTAGGTAGCCAACAATGATTACAAAGGTTAAGTCGATGCTTAAGGCAAAGCATTAAATCTAATTTACATAGTTGTTGCTAGGTAGTGATGACAGAATTGCATGTCTGAAATGAGAAAGAAAAGTCCCTTAGCTAGAAAACATAGATTGTTTTGCGCATGTTTGAATGTGTTTATGTTTGTTCTTACAATAAGTAACAGAAATGTCATTATAAATGAGAATTTATTTTACAAACAAAAAAAGGACGTCTTTTGATAGACTCTTCTTTGTAGATTGAAAACTTGGATGGCTCCATTTGTTGGTGCATGTTGGTTGAACGGAAGATGGTGACAGGTGATGGTGAGGTGGTGGAAGAAGGTGGCAGGAGAAGGTGACAGCGATGGCAGATGTGGTGGTGGTGGTTATGGTGATGGCAATGGCCGCAAATTGTGGTGGCAATTTATTTTGGTGGAGGGTGGCAATGGTACCTGGTGGTGGTAATGAGAAATATATATATAGAATTAAGAAACAAATAAATAGGTGGTCTGTTGTGATAATTAAACTGAATCACATAACCCAGATAAGTAATTGTTTTCCGGAACAAGAGAGTATTGAGTTACAAAAAAATTACATAGTAAAAAACCAATTTATGAGGACAACCCCAAAGAGTAAAAGTATGACAAGATATACACTCAAGAAAGCATCTTGAGATGAAATTGAAATTGGTCACACTAACAAGAATGTGAAAGCATGCCCACAATCATATATCTGTCTGTGTTTGGATCCTCTGTTCCAAACTTTCGGCACTGCTCACAAATGCTTATACATGTTTCTTCTGTTTTTCTCACGATAAATGGTCAAAGAACCTTTAATTTCCTCGATATGCTACGGCAGAACTGTGACGCAATGCTTCATGAGGTGAATCTGTTACAAGATAAGAACAGTGATCATTCTGGGCTCAGGTAACGGCCGGACTCGCCATCCAGTCCGTTACCTGAATGGATGAGGGCCGAACCGTAACGGATGACCGTTACTGGGATTTTCGGTAACGGCTCCGAGATTTGCTCCAGACGAGGGAAGCCGTAGGTAGATGAATCCTGGATGAGGGGGAGCATGCTACTATAAAAGGCAACCATCATAGGTCGAGTTAGATACTGAAAACATAGACTCTGAAAAAATACAGAAACACTTGGAATCTCATCCCGTGAAAGCTCCTGGTAAAACCGCAGGCGGGGTTTCTAAAAAGACTGTTTTGTTCCAGCTGGTTTTCAGATATTACTTTGTTGCCATTCAGCAAAATTACCAATTTGTCCATATATTTTTAGGTAAAAAGACTATTTTACCCTTAATAAGCTAAAAGTTTGTTTTATCCTCTAGCTGTTTGTGGAAATTACCAAATATCGGGTTGTTACTTTACAGTTTTACCTTTCTTGGTTTGGATAATTTCATTTCTGCTAGTTAAAAGACAGATTTACCCCTGTTCTTTTGAAAAATTATAGATTTGCCCTGATAGTTAAAATTATGATTTTAACCCCGATCAGTTACAAATTTTACAGAAATACCAAATTATAATTTTACTAGTTTGTCCTCAGGTTTTTATAAAATTACAAAAAGGAGGGATAAATAGATAAAATTATAGTTTTGACCTTGGTATTCTTTTAGGGGTACAGAGGCAAAAACCCCTTGGGAAAAAATTTCAAAAAGATCATTAGATTATTTGCTTGATATCATGCATCATACTAACATGTTTCTTGCTATGTATGCTTGTATTTTATGTTGGTTTTCTTTTTAGACCACTTAATTGTTACTTTTGCCAAACACATAAAAATGAGTTCTAGGATATGTGTGTCTGAATTGGCAAAGATAGAAAAGTTGAACGGTCTCAACTTCCAGACATGGAAGAGAAGAATTCTTTTGACTCTAACACTAGAAGGTGTTGAGTATGTTCTAAAGGAAACCATGCATCCGCCACCCCCAGACGCTAATGAGCAACAATTAGAAATATATAAAACATTTCTAAAAGATGATACCATAGCAAGGACGATCATGTTGACCTATATGGAGGATGACTTGATTAGGGTCTTTGAAGAATATGAGACCGCAAAAGAGTTGTTTGACTCATTAATAGCTAAATATGATACAACTACAAAATTGCATGTGCAGTTGCTACTACAAAAATACAACTCTTTCAGAATAAAAGAAGGAGATAATGTAGTAGAGAATGTAAATCACATGCTGGTAATGGCTAGAGACTTTGCCGTAGCAAAATCAGTCATCCCCGAACCGATGCAGATATCAACAATATTGAACAGTCTACTCCCGTCATGGAACATGGTCACCACTGCCCTAAGACTAGGGCCTTAAATTAACCTTTCTGAGTTGCTCCTTAAACTAGCAGTAGAGCAAGAGCACATACTCAAAAATAAGAAAGAAAAATTGCTAGTGGTTCAGGATGAGTTCGCATCTAGCTCCAAGTCCAACTAGAAAAAGAAACAAATAAAAAATTTGGCAAGGATAATAAGAAAGGCGGTCAAAATTTTAAGAAGTCACAAGAAGTCGCTTCTCGGATCAAGTATTTCAACTATGGAAAGATAGGATACTAGAAAAGGGACTGCCGCAACAAGAAAGGTGGAGGAAACAACATACAGTGCGGACAATCGAAGAAGCAGGATATAATCTGCGTGATTTCAGAATGTTTCTATTTAGACCGCCTAATGACAGGTTGGTGGATAGACTTAGGAGCTACAAAACACATCTCAAAGACCAAGGAAGGGACAATGAATCTGAAGGAATATCAACCTAGGAAACATCGTGTGTATATGAGAAATAGTATTTTCTCAGATGTTCTAGGTATTGGGTCCTTCAGGATACATGTACAAGGCAAGCTAATTGTATTAACCGATGTGTTAATTGTGCCATCTATAAGACGCAATCTGGTCTCAGTCCCTGCCTTAGTAAAGAAAGGTTTTTAGGTTAAGTTTATTCCTAACAAGGTGACTCTGGGTAAGCATGAGAGAATTTTATTCTCTAGGAAATTTGATGTAAAACAAGGACTATTCAAATTGTGTGATAATGAAAATCATGAATCTTCTGCTTATATTGAGAGTTCATTTACTGTTGGTGTGAATATGTGGCATAAACGCCTAGGGTATATAAATCTCAAAAAATTGAGGAAATTATCCAACTTTGACTTATTGCCTGAATTTGAAAAAAATACTCTCAACAAGTGTGAAGCTTGTATACAAGGAAAGATGACAAGAAAAGTTTTTCTCAAGGAAACAACAAGGGCAACAATCCTGCTGGAAGTTATTTACACAGCTATATTTGAACCTTTTAGAGTAAAGACACATCGGGAAAGGGTTATTTTATAACATTTATCGATTATTACTCTAGATATATGTATATATATATATATATATATCTTTTGGCACATAAATCAGAGGTACTTGATGCTTTTAAAAAATATAATAAAGAAGTGGAAAATCAGTTAGGGCATTCGATCAAAGTCTTAAGATCAGACAGAGGAGGTGAATATACCTCGGCAGAATTCTTGAAATTTTGCAAAGACTTTGATATTACTAAACAAAATACAATACTCAGGACACCTCAGCAAAATGGTGTAGTTGAAAGATACAATAGAACCTTGTTGAATATGACAAGGTCAATGTTAATTGATGCCTCTCTTCCAAGGGTATTTTAGAGAGAAGCAGTAAGTACAGTTGTTTACATACTCAATAGAGTACCGTATAAAGTTGTATTCACTACACTATATGAGATGTGGTTTGGAAGAAAACCAAACCTAGGTCATCTTAGGAAGTGGGGATCTATTGCATATGTCAAGATCCTTAATTAGTCTAGAGATAAGCTAGACAGCAGGTCCTTAAGATGTGTATTCATTGGATATCCAAAAGATTCAAAAGGATATCAGTTTTATCATAAGGACCATGGACTCATTGAAAGCAGAGATGTTGAATTCTTAGAAGATACTAAGAATGACATCCTGGAAAATGATGAGGAATGTGTTGATGATTTGATAGATTTAGACCAATCATCTTTTGAGCCCATAAAAGATCTTCCTAAAACTACCGATACCTTGAGTGGACATGAGAGGCCAAAAGTCACTCCATCCTACTTAAAGGATTATCACACTTATCTTGCAGAAGAAGTGTATAATTCGGTAGATTTAGATGAGTTACTTGACTTATCAGCAAGCAATGAACTTATCAGAAGTGACAGACTGGGAGAAAGCCATAGATGAAGAAATTGAATCCATTGAGAAAAACCAAGTATGGGAATTGGCTGATTTGCTAAAAGAAAGAAAAGTTATAGGCTGCAAATGAGTTCTGAAAAAGAAATAAAAGGTCGATGGTATGATCGACAAGTTTAAAGCGAGGCTGGTTGCAAAGGGTTTTTCACAAAAATAGGGAATAGATTATGTTGAGACATATTCCTCAGTTGTGAAATTTGCATCCATACAGATAATCCTAGCAATATCTGCATACTATGATTTGGATTTACATCAGTTAGATGTAAAGATAGCTTTTCTAAATGGGGATTTAGAAGAAATCATATACATGTAGCAGCCCGAAGGATTTGTAGTTGAAGGCCAGGAAGATAAAGTATATAGGTTAAAAAAATCCCTATATGGCCTTAAACAGTCACCTCGCCAATGGTATTTGACTTTTCAAAATGCCATTACAGAACTTGGGTTTGTGGTTAATAAACTTGATCATTGTGTATATGTTTGGAACAATGGGAGTCACTTTGTCATGTTGTCATTGTATGTAGATGACATATTGTTGACTGGAAACGACAATGAGATGATTGTCAAGTCATGGTTGAATTCAAAGTTCGAAATGAAGGATATGGGGGAAGCATCCTATATCCTAGGAATAAAGATCTCTTGAGATAGAGGATCTAGACTCTTATACCTAAGTCAGGAAAGATATATTGATTATATCCTCAAGAAGTTTAAAATGGGTGAATGAAAGTCTGCAGATACACCTGTTGCAAAAGGGGTTAAATTATGTAAGGTTAATTGTCCCGGTAAAGGAGACGATAAGCCTAATGTTCCTTATGCACAAGTTGTTGGCAGCTTAATGTATGTAATATTGTGTACAAGACCTGATATCAGCTTTGTTGTTGGTCTTGTAAGTAGATATCAAAGTAATCCTGGTTGGCAGCACTGGGTAGTTGTGGAAAGGATTTTAAGATATCTGAAAGGAACAAAGGACTTGAAACTGTGTTTTCAAGCAAATGAACTGAAAGTTGTAGGATACTCAGATGTTGACTTTGCTGGGAGCAAAGATGATAGCAAATCAACCTCGAGACAAATATTCTTATTTGGAGGTGGTGTTGTTTCTTGGGCATGTAAGCTGAGTAAGTAGCTTGCTGTATGGCTGTAATAAGTGTTATCTTGATAAGCCGCTTCATATGAGATTTGAAGTTGGAAATAACAAACGAGCCAGTAGTTATCTATTGTGATAACAATACAGCAATTACTCTTATTAAGAGTGGAGCGGATTGCTCGAAAAGTAATCATATAATGGTAAAATACCACTATGTTCATGATATGGTTATGAGAAAGGAAATATTCATCTCATACATGCCAACAGAAGATATGTTGGCAGACCCCTTAACAAAATGCATAACAGAGGATCTCTTCTCAAAACATGTTACTAACATGGGGTTGAGATATCTTTGATTGTTGTATATGTAAATAACCATACAACGGATAAATTGTTGTGTAGGAAAATAACCACACAATAGGTTTTGATTGCAATAGTAATTAGGAATCGACATAACTAGGAAAAACCCTGAAAAGTAGAAGAAAAACCAGTATGTTGATACACTTGGCTCGAATAGCCAAGTGGGAGATGTTACAAGATAAGAATAGTGGCCATTCTCGGCTCAGGTAACGGTTGGACTGGTCATCCAGTCCGTTACCTGAACGGATGACCGTTATCGGGATTTCCGGTAACGGCTCCGAGATTTGCTCCGAACGAGGGAAGCTGCAGGTGGATGAATCCGGGATGAGGGAGAGCAGGCTGCCTATAAAGGCAGCCATCACAGGTCGAGTTAGATACTAAAAACACAAACTCTAAAAAACCACAGAAACACCTAGAATCTCATTCCGTGAAAGCCCATGTGTGGGAACCTCGTATCCTCTCTCCAAATCCGCTGCGTACAGAGGAGATCGGCAGAAGCTGAAGAAGAAAAGGCGGACTGAAGCTGCCTGCCGCTGACCCACCACCGGAATCCGCCTGCGCCACCGGAGGTAGATTCCTTCAGAATCAGTTGGCGTCTTTAAGAAATCCCTTAGAGAGAGGGAGGGGGTGTCAAATAGAAAAATATATGTAATTGTAAAGTATTTTCTATCCCATGTACGCGTGGTGAATATAAAAGTTATAAAGTGGCTTAATTTTGCCTTAAATGATGTTTTCTTTTGTATCTGCAATTTCAGAGGGAAATGCACATAAAGGAGATGGTGCAAAATCTCTTCGAAACCGAGACAGTAACCAACACAATGGAAACTACCAAGTGAATGGAAAAAATGTGAAATTTAGGAGAAAACATTAAAGCCTTATTTTTCCTTCCATCGGTCGGCTTCGTTACCATAGTTAGTGTTTCAACTTATGCAAATAATTACTAGCTCATGCTTTTAGTGTTAGGTGCCGCTACGGTCTTAAGATGGATTTAAAGTCTACATGACAAGTATCAAAGACTTTTCCGAAAGATGGTCCAAAAAACAGTTAAAATAGTTTATCGTATGGTATGATATACTTCAGTATCGTATTGTAAATGTTTCAAGATATGCTACATATTGTACTGTATCAGCTGATATGTACAAATACTGGTCGTCACGAACTTGCAAAAGCTGAAAGCCACCATCAGTTTTGGAGGAACAGCCATTTATCAATCCAGGCCGACTTCTGTTTAGTCCTTGTTCCTAGTTGCTTTGGACTCTAGACCTGTGGGCTCTACTCTTTTCAAAGTGGATATTGTGCACTTCTTATTAAGATGATAAGAAACGTAACGTTGCTTAATTATAGGAAGCCCATTACGAATCAAGGCAAGTTGAATAGCTATTGTTTGTCTTGACCACAAATGAGCCTTTTGATGAGTTTGGATGAACATTTTAGGAGCCGACGAGCAGCTTGCTCATTGAGGAATACTGATAACCTCAGAAATCACACGGACTAAACTAGGCTGCTGCATTTTCTCCAAACTGCCCAACAGCTGCCTCACATAAGATGTGTGTGTCCTTTCGAAATTATGCAAAAGTTGTTCTCTTCCACGAAAGTTCGATCGCAGCTTCGTTTAATAATTGGCTTATACTAAGAAATTGACAAACATTATTTTATTCTGAAATTAAGACAAAAAAGAGTTCTCTCGCAAGTAACAAACACTTCACCTTTTTGCTTCATCATCCCAAAGCTTGCGCGTAAACCAGGGGTTAAACTAGTAAATAGTAAATACTCCCAATAGGTTTAGTTCAAGTTCCTGGATTTTACTAAGCATGATTGCAGAGTAAGGCCTGATATGGACTTCGACACCTTATCAAAATGTGAACAAACACGGATGCAGGTATGAAAAAGAAGGGCCGATTAAAGTCCTGGATGAATTCAGATATGACAGAGCAAGAAAGTAGTGGCAGATACTAATCTCACGTATTGATGGAAAGGCCAACCTGTTCCAACCCAATTCGGAATTTTCATCTTCAATTGGCATTAGTTTGGCCTATTAATTCCAACGAACAAGAACAGGATGATGGGCTTTTCTCGGCTAGGGTGTATCAGATTCAACATCACCATGTTCTATTTTCTCGCTAGATGTTTTATCGTGAGACCAAGTCAGAATTGGATTCATAATCACACTCTAAATTCAAACCTGGCATCGGGGTCGTCATGGTGGGGTTTGCCCAAATCTGCCAGGGGTGGGCTTTGATAGCAGAAGTGGATTCGTGTTGGACTCGCAGGATCCAAGAAATATATTGACATCTGGATTTATGGATCTTTATTGACAATTAAGACAAGATTTCTATTTGAAAACTTGAGAAATGCTAATTTTTTGGGTATGGTTTATATTTATGTTATAAGATCATCTGCCAATGGTTTTTCTTGTAAGAGACCTTATAGGACCTATGTTTATGCTTAACAGGAGATCATAGCATATTCGGATTTAAGGTTTTTGAGTTGATTTTGAAAGGCACTTTGAGAGTTATTTTGTACCAAATTAGAGTAATTAATGCTTACCAGCTACCAATTTGATGGTCAAAATGAGTACCGATCTCTTGGAAATCTACCGCATATTTGATTGGAACGTAGGTGGTTGTACTTCCTCGAGCTGAGCTTTCTTATAACAACTCGATTCATAGATCAATTAAAATGACAATATTTGTAGTGTATGGAACGATACCTGAACAGATATTGGACGTTGTAACTTTGACTAATCAGTTTCTAGTGTAGGTAGAAATTAAGTAGTTCGCCCCAGGGCGACAAAACTATACATAGATAAGTTTGTAAGCATGTGATACAAGCTTCTCGGTGCTTCAAAGCACAAGTTGATTCTCATGCGAGTAAGACTTCAAGGGTGATTTTGTGATAAGTTTTCTTAGAAAAGAGATGTTTTTGCTGGACGTATGATAAACTGGGCACAGGAAAAGAGTGATTTTAAATTTAGTCAAAACATCTTTCAAATAATTAGTGCCTTGTTGGATAAAGGAAAAATGCAGGTGTCAAGTATCGAAGCATCGGACAACCTTGGCCATGAAATTTATATGCAACATGAAATAACAAAACACTCTGCCCACGTAAGAGATCACCCCAAGCCCAGATAAAGGAGGAGGGTTGCGTTAGGCTTCCAACAGCCAGCGTAAAACTTTGTTGGACTTATTTATCATGAATTATATAAATTATGATAGGGCTATGTGGAACAAAGAATCCATATTGCCAACCCCATCTAGTATGGGAAAAGGCTTAGTTGTATGAAATAACTGAACACAATTCAGATTCAGACATCGACTTAGACTGGAAATGCCATATAGAAAAATGAATTGCTGGTACATGAACGTCACAAACAAGTGATAAATCATGAAATTCAAGGGTATTCACCGAATGTTCGATATGACAAACTGAGTTTTTTTAGATTCTTAATACAATTTGATCTACACTAATATGGGTGTTGATATCTCGTGATAAACAGGAATAAGTTCACTGGATGATGCATAAACACCTGTGCCTTTCATCATCATCATAATCTGAATCATCCCAATCACTGTATGAAGAAATTCAACAGTTAGAAAAGTGAATACCAACAAGGAACTTAAGCATAAATAATTAAGTTGCTTCATCATCAGAACACATTAGACTGCACGAATTTCTCATAATACATAAAGAACCAGCAAGATTCAGGGATTGGACTGAATCTAACCTCGAATAAGAACCAATGTCTTTTACAAATCCCTGGATTTGGATTGGATGCTTTGAATACATGCTTGGATGGATTGATTTGACTCAAACGGTATGCACAACCAGTTGGTATTCCAAAATGGTTTGATCCAAGCAGATCTAATATCTTTAGCTCGGAGCATATTTAATAATTACAGTTAATGGTTCTTTAAAGAAACATGCCATACCATTCTCCACAATACAGATAACCGAATATATCAGCAACTCAAAGACATGTTTATTCTGTGATTATTGAGTAACAAAACTCATACCTGCAGTTCAGAAGAAGTCTATTGGATAACAAAATGCACAAGTTTTAAAAGGCAAATCATATACTTTCATAAAATGAGTTAAGCTAAACTAGTAAGATTTCAACAGAGAGCGATGAGGGTTAAATGAGTGATAAGAACTCTGAAGCTAAACGGGCTAATTATGAATCTATCTCCTAAAGAAGGTGAAAGGGAGTACCGGGGTTTACAGAGGTAAATAACTGACACTTGACTTTAGAAATATAAGTTTTTCCTGCATATGAATTTGCATTATAGCACAAAGCAGGCTTGCTATTGACAACTATATTTCAAGGGTTGCACATCAGCTGAAATATCATATATACCAGTAAGGAGAATGACAACATATATCTAGATGGCTGGCAACATAGAGGACCAGTGGAAAATGATTAGGAGAATAAGCAACAAAAGATTAACTTAAGCTAAAGATTGACCAGTTTTGAAAAGAATACTTGAAACCAAGTGGTTGAAAGAACGCTTCCTCTAGAAGAGGAAAGCATACACTGAACAAAGAGGCATCTTCCACTGTTTACCATTTTTAAATCCTAACCGTTGTCCTGTTAAATAATGAACACTCACTCTCATTTAACTAATTGTGTTATACCCATCACATACAACATCACTAGAAATGGTGCACACCTAAAACCTTAGTATCATTATTCCACACTTAACTTACTGTTAGACAAAAACCTGCTAAAATTGCAGTAGGGAAAAAAAGGAAGCTCATCCCAAATGTTCAGCTCATAAGATCAATGCATTAGTTGGACAATGATCAAATCTAATAAATGTCTGTCAGTGACAAAGTAAGATTATCTAATTTTATACGGTAGAAGACCGGCAGCCTTTTATTACATTGAAGACCATAAAAACCAAAGATCTTTAAAAGCCTTTTATTACATTGAGTGGAGCAAAAGCTAAAATTTGTGAGGATTTATATAAAAAACTCAACTCAAAAGAGGGTGAAAGAGATATTTTTAGGATAGCTAGGGCTGGAAATAAGAAAACTAAAGATCTTAATTATGTTAGATGCATCAAAGACGAGGATGAAAAAATTTTAGTAGCAAATGATGATACAAGAAATAGATGGAAAAACTATTCCTATAAGCTTTTTAATGAAAATAAAGATGTTAGTATTAGCTTAGGAGAGTTAGCCAAATCAGAAAAGTATATAAACCATAATTTCTACCAACGTATTCAAAAGAATAAAGTCAAAGAGGCTCTTAAACATACGAAGGGTGGTAAATCGGTAGGACAAGATAATATTCCTATAGAAGTTTGGAAAATACTAGGAGAAATAGGAATCACTTGGCTCACAAGACTATTTAATGAAATATGGAAAAACCAAAAGATACCCGAGGAACGGAGAGCAAGTACACTTATACCCATATATAAGAACAAGAGAGACATTCAAAATTGTGTGAATTATCGAGGTATCAAGTTAATGAGTCATACTATGAAATTATGGGAAAGAATTATCGAATGTAGGTAAAGAAAAATATCAAGTACAACATAGAACCAGTTTGGATTTATGCCAGGCATCTCTCCAGTTGAATCTATTCACCTTTTGAGACGTCTTATGGAATATTTTAGAGCAAAAAAGAAAGACTTTCACATGATATTTATTGATCTAGAAAAAGCTTATGATAAGGTACGGAGGGAGGTTTTTTAGAGAACTTTGGAAAAAAGAGGTACCCCATTGACATACATTAACCTTATAAGAGATATGTATGATGGTGCAAAAACATGTGTGAGGACTCATGAAGAAATGACGGACTTCTTTGAAGTTAATATTGGGTTACATTTAAGTCCATATTTATTTATAATGGTGATTGATGAGTTAACAAAACATATTCAAGATGAAGTACCTTGGTGTATGTTATTTGCAGATGACATTGTATTAGTGGAGGAGTCTAAGGAAAAAGTTAATAGAAAATTGGAACTATGGAGAGAAACATTAGAAAGCAAAGGTCTCCAACTTAGTAGAACAAAGACGGAATATATGGAATGTAAGTTTGATCATTTGGTTACCTCAGAGGACATAGAAATTAAAATTGGTACACATTGCATCCCCAAAAAGGAAAGTTTTAAATACCTAGGGTCAATTTTTCATAGTGATGGAAGAATTGATGGAGATGTTATGCATAGAATTAATGTTGGTTGGTTAAAATGGAGAGGAGCATCAGGTATTCTTTGTGATAAGAAAATACTAAGTTAGAAGGTAAATATTATAGAGAAACAATTAGGTCTGCCATGTTTTATAGTTTTGAGTGTTGGGCAGTTAATCATCAACATGTACAAAAGATGTTTGTGACAGAAATGAAGATGTTAGATAGATGAGTGGTCATACAAGAAAAGACCGTATACATAATGAGGTTATTATAAACAAATTAGGAGTGGCACCAATAGAGGATAAAATGAGAGAATATCGTCTAAGATTGTTTGGACATATAGAAAGAAGATCAAAAGAAGAACCTGTAAAAAATTAAATTTGGAAAGTATTAAAAGAGCTAGAGGACGACCACAAAAGTGTTGGAAAGAAACAATAAAGAATGATCTAGCTTATTGTGAGTTAACTGCTAACATGGCACACGATAGGGATATGTAGAAACAAAGAATCCATGTAGCCGACCCCATCTAGTATGGGAAAAGGTTTAGCTGTTGTTGTTGTTGTTGTTGTTGTTGTTGTTGTTGAAGACCATAAAAACATCAAGTGAAAGCAGACCAGTAATCCAACGCTAAAAACAAGATGGGGTCAAAGCTGAGATATAGAATTCAGTACCAAGATCACCTTATGAGGATCGCACTGTACTAGGTAGTCTTCATTGACATACTAAACTGACCAAAACTCAGCTTCATAAGTCGGAAACTAGGGCTAAGAACCAATACCAGCTCCTTAATACGCTCACAGCTTGAGCAACCTTGATCAATCTGGTCTTCGTAATCAAGAGAGATAAGTTCAACCAGACTCATGAACAAAAATTGCAATCCAACTCACACACTTTTATAATTAGCTTAAATTCCGCTGATGACATTGGCAAGATAGTTGCTGAGAAAAAGGGTTGACCATTAACTTCAATATTTTTGCGTCATCCAACCGACAGACCTTAAGGGAAATCGTAACTGGCATAAGCCAAGAGCAATATTATATCACTTCGTCTTGCAGAAAACTGGATTCAACTTTCTAAGCCGATTCTCACTCCCAGCCATATATTTTATGGCATTTCTCACCCAGGATATTCTTTCCTTCTCTAATATCGTCTCGGTGGACTTATTCCATAATTCAGGATGCTCTCTAAAGCACTATAGACAGGAAGTGGAAAGAAAATAAACTAAAACACACACGTAAGCAACCACAACTGAATGAAAGCATACTGCATGACAACCTTAAATGGGAATTTTTTAAGCAAATGGCAAGAAACTTGTCACCATAACTGTAAATTATTCAAGAAAAAAAATAATACTCGCATGTAAACCATAAGCAGAAAATGATGAGTAAACAAAAGCAGAATAAGCACAATGGATATGAATTGCAGCATCAGAATAACAAACCTGGCCTCAAACTCCTCGACTTCTACCAACTCTTTCCCTTGGAAATCCATCCACTGAACCCTTCTCTTGTTAATCTCATTCTCCTTTCCAGCACCATGAACGCTATCTCTCTTCAAGTTGCTCTTGAGCTTAACCTTCAGATTCCTGTCTAGGCACTCGGCCTCAATCTCAACATTCTCATTTCGAATTTCTCCAACAGCATCAGAAACCGAACATAATACATCACGACCATGTTGATTGCCTTCCGCTTTCAACGGTGGAGGAGAAGCAAGGCTATTTGAAGAACAAAAGAAACAAAACAGAGAAGTGCAAGAGCACCCACATACAGGAGGCTTTCCAGAAGCCAGTTGGAACCCAAGAAACAGAAAATTGCAGAATAGAACTCTCATGGGCTGCCCTCTTGAACGATATAGATCAACGCTAACAAGGATTTTACGCCACTCCAAACTCCAAAATTTCCAAAACCCACCAGTAAGGCGGATGCACCAATACCAACAACGATCTCAGGCCATGGATGAAACCGAACTCCGTATATTGTTTCGGTCTTCCACTTGCATATGAAACCCAAAATTAGAAGGGCAAAAAGTATTCACACTAGTAAGAGGAATGGATCAACAGGCAAGGAATTTAGGCCTATGGATAACGTCAAACCAATCTTCATTGGTTCTTTCTCGGAAGTATGAACCCCCAAAGAAAGAGGAGGAAGAATTTCTATTACTCGCCGGCAATGGAGATGCATCTACACCAAGAAAGATTATGCGCCATGGATGATGATTCCCGAATACAATCCTTTTTGATAATTTACCGGGAATATGAATCACAAAGGAAAGGAATGTAAGAAAAAAATCTACTCTAAACCATTGAAAAGGATGGTGGCGGCTATTTGGGTGTCTGAGATGTAAATCTCTCCTCCAGAATCTGAAACCAGACAAGTAGGTATCGCTCAAAAAACCGGTCCAGATGCCCTTCACTTTCCCTGGAGGCGTACGTATCCACTATTTGGAATAATTATGGATGTCGTTAAACTGTTGAGCGTTTAAAGCTTTTGGTCCTCTTCCACATTCGGTTATCTCCAGCTCTATTTCCGAATGCTACTTGTAACTACTGCCTTTTTCGGACATTTTTCCAGACCGCCGTAAAATATTGGCAATAATTATAAATAAGGCTGTCAAAATCAACCACATGACTCCCCTTTTAGGTTGAATGTCGTGAGATCGGATCGGGATATTGATCCTATTTTACTCCTCTCTCTCTCGCATGAGAATCATATAATCCAACAACCATATAAGACATGACTTTAACATATAAATATGATTCCTATCGTTTAAGACATGATCCCTTTTTCTTGTTGACTAATATAATCAAATTGTGGTGGGACCATCTTGATGTGACGAACCTAAGATCTGAAGATCGAGATCGTGATCTTGACGCGATCATATACAATAGGATCCCTCACTTGGCGTCGAACAATTTTAGCATATTTGGCCTCATCCGTAAGCTCTATTAATAGTGGAAGACAGTTGATTACTAGTGTGTTACCTGAGAGACTCTTTAATTGCAGCTTCTGTTTTCATCAATGCTTATAGATTGATTGAAGAAGCACAGTAAATATCGATTGTTGAGCCTTTTGCCCTATAATCTCATCATATTCTTTAGATGCATCTGCGAAATTTTCAGGCTTTTTTTTCTTTTATGAAAGTGATTCGTTTTGCCAAATGTTAATATTCGCAATTCTTTTCTGGAAGTGAGATTTGTAAGTTGGTACTTGTGATGACAGATTGACTGCTACTTCATATTCGTGTTCTTCTGATTCTGAATAGAAAGATGGGTTTCGGCAGGGATCCACCCAATATGCACGCCTCCGGGTATTGAACTCGTCACCTTCAAGTTGAAGGTTCTTTTAAACCGACCTATAGCCATGAGAGTGGTGGCTCCTTGTGCTGTTTGATCACGGATCCTATGCTTTAGACGTTATTCTGATCGTTTAGCTAGTTTCTTGAATTTCTGTTGTAAATATTTATCATTGTAGTCTCTGTCAATGAATATTTTGAATAATTATTACCACTACCGCCAGTGCAGACGAGCAAAGATCACCTGGGTAGAGATCAGTTCATGAGCTATGGCTTCACATGTAGAGTTTGGCTACATAAGCAGCTTGTTTAGGCCCTTCACGGTGTGTGTCTGTATAGCCTTTGAAGATGGAAGTTCGACTGTTTCCCATGACTGCCTTGTAGCTGTCCAGTATTTACAGGTCTTCGTCGGGTAATCCTATATTCTGATATTTCTTTGAAGCACAAACACAGAAATTCACAAATCTCATTTTTTGCTAATAAGGGCAAGGGGTGTCTTTTTTTTTGTTACAATGGGTTTATCGATAAGCTCATCTTTTTCCGGTTAAAATGGAAGAACTTGATGGCCCTTCTCAGTTGAGTTTCACTCCTTTTAGTCGAGTTAATCTCGAAGAAGCATGGTTTTTATTTGAATCATCCGTCTACATAATCACCCAGTCCTAACTAGCATAAATGAGTCTAACAACTCCATAATAATCATAATTAGCATCAATTGTTTAATGTGTACACACACACACACACACACACACACACACATATATATATATATATATATATGAGTGAAAGACGCAAACCACTAATATACAAACTTCATCAAAATCAATTTCAATCATCCAATCAATAACTATAAATTATTAAGATTAAAAAAATATATTGGGTAAAGTTATTAATTAACTTGCAAAAAATTAGACGTACTCTTTCACTCTTTTTTGCAAGTAATTTAATATGTTTTCCAATATATTTTCTAATCTTAATCATTTATGATAATTGATTGGATGATTAAAATTGGCTTTGACAAAGTTTGTATATAAGCGGTTTGAGTCTTTCGCTCTTTTATTTATATATATACACTAAACAATTTATGCTAATTATGATTATCATGAAGTTGTTAGACTTGTTTATGCTAATTAGGACTGGCTGATTATGTAGATGGATGATTCAAATAAAAAGCAAGAAAATGGAAAAGTATATAAAAACCATGCTTCTGAGTTTTAACCTGACTAAAAGGAGTTAAACTCCACTAAGATGAGCCATCAAGTTCTCCAACTGAGTACTAGATGATAAAGCGCATATCTTATCAGCCGAGTGATATTGCATGCCTCAACCGTCGGTGACGTCCACGTCTCACCATAAGCTATAGATTTTAAGATGATTTTAGAAATTTTGGGTGGAGCGTACGCTCCATGTTAGCTCAACGTAGTTCTGTCACGGAATAGTGAAGTATTTTATGTGCATTAAATTAAGAAAAAAACACTTTATGAGGTCATCAGATTGATGGAAAATAAAGAGCAAAACAAAAGGTTTAAGCGCATAAACAATCTCAAAATCACAAAATATAAGATTTGCATAGTTTGAAGAGAGCTATTTCTTGCCTTCTGCCCCGTGGTTGTCTCACAGAAAAAATTCACTATAATCAACTTCACAAATACAAGATGGAGACCCTTTTACTCTTTATATATTTGGAGATGTCCTCCGAAATCTGAAAAAACAGTGAATTATAGAAAAAAATTCATTTAGCCAACCTCATTTAATATTGAAAGAAGCTTAGTTGTTGTGAATCTATTTTTGCTGTTACAAAGCATTGTCCTGAATCCGGTGATCATCCAACTTTATTCATCAATGCACCTATCAATCGTATCGAATTGGACTCGGGTTCACATCATTGTTTTTAGGACAGAACCGTCATTTACTGCCAGCAACTAGTGTCATTGGTAAATTTCTGATGGAACAGCAGTTTAAACCCTAAACCTCCCTCGCCGTTCAGTGAGAGAGGAGAGTAGTCCGCCATCGTCTTCTCATCTGCGCCTTCACCTTCCTCTCTTTTTAAGTTTTAGGTATTTTTCTCATCCACCAACTAACGCCATGAGAGCTCCCATGAGAGGAGGCGGCGGTTTCAGAGGTGGCCGAGGTGGCTTCGGCGGCGGACGAGGCGGCCGAGGTGGCTTCGTCGGCGGGCGAGGTGGCCGAGGGGGCGGCAGGGGAGGTGGTTTCGGCGGCCGAGGTGGCGGCAGGGGAGGTGGTTTCGGCGGCCGAGGTGGCGGAGGATTCCGTGATGAGGGTCCTCCTGAGGAAGTCGTGGGTAGGCCTGCGTTTGCCGTTTCATCTTGCGTCTCGACCATAGAGTGCGCAAGAGTTTTAGATATCTTACTCTTGTTTTGTGCTTTTAGTTTCTCTTTTTCTTATTCGCCTTCAGATTATTGTTTCTGGTAAATTTAGAGCTACGACTTCTTATCCATAGGATGATGTTTGATTTTTTCGAATGAATTAGAGGTTTCATCCTTCCTGCATGCGTGCGAAGGAGACGCCGTGACGAAGCTCACGAACGAGAAAGTCCCTTATTTCAATGCTCCTATTTACCTTCAGAACAAGACCCAAGTCGGAAAAGTAGACGAGATTTTCGGTCCTATCAATGAGGCCGTGGGTGCTCTTTCTTTCTCTTTTCCTCCCATGAATTTCGTTGGGTTACGGTTTCTTGGTGTTTGGCTTTCATGTTCTTTTGTAGTATTTTAACGTGTGTTTGGTGTTGTTCTTTCGTAAATGCAGTATTTTTCGATCAAGATGATGGAAGGAATCATTGCAACTTCGTACACGGAGGGAGATAAGTTCTACATTGACCCCGCGAAGTTATTGCCTTTGCAGAGATTTCTTCCTCAGCCAAAGTACGTTCCTTTTGTTTGTAGTACTGTTTGGCAACTAGGAAACTCCAAGTATCTGTGGGTTTTGTGGGACATAAGTTGGCATATATGAATTGATTAAATTACTCTAAACTACCATTCTGTTATTTGCCACTCGTAGATTTCTTCTTGAATCTTAGCTGTCTGAGTTTCAGTGAAGAAATTCATGGCAGCGGATATATATATATATATATGGCATCTTATATCATAATGAGGATATACGAATTCAGTGTATGCAAGTATAGGTTCTGCCGTAAAACACTAGTCAAATGGTCTTAATTTTATACGGGAAAGGGTTTCGCTAGGCTTTACTGTTCCTAATGCTGTATAAAACAGCTATTTTGTTGAAGTTTACAAGTTATGGGTCCAAGATGGTTGCCGCATCGAGCTCTCGTTTTGTGTTAAATGAATGTGCATGATACCTCATTCCGCTACATGCTTCTCTTTTGGTAGCCCATTCAGTTCGGGGCAGCATTGCAGGAGGGTTTGTGTTCCTTCTGAGTTACTACAAATCTTGCAAACTTTGTTTAGCTCTCTTTAAATTGCCTGATCATGCCGTTGGGGTTGATTTTCCGACTCAAAAACCTGATGTCTGTTCTTGAACCTTGTGAAAGTTAGTATCATGTGTATTTCTCTAACCGATACCTTCTTATGTTCATTACCCGTTGCAGGGGGCAGTCACAAGCAGGAGGTCGAGGCGGATTCCGTGGGGGAAGAGGAGGACCTCGTGGTGGGGGACGTGGAGGTGGCGGGTTCCGTGGAAGAGGTGCTCCCAGAGGCAGAGGTGGCCCTTTCAGAGGTGGGGGGCGAGTTGGTTTTGGAAGGGGCAGGGGGAGATCGTAATATGTTTCTTGTATTTAGTCCATGGCTGGTTTCCGTTCTGTTCTCTCTGGGATTTTGGCTCTGGAAGGAGACTTGTCACAATGTCAGTATTTCTTTTTGGTCTTTCACCAGTTATTTAGAACAGCCTCGGAGGGCCCTTTTTGTTGTTCAAACCTATTTTCTTTCATTCCTAATATCATCCATCTTATTTCTCTGTTTCTCCCATTTTACTATTCGATGGTCTGGCTAGCCATATGTTGAGAATATAGTAGATGTTGGAATTTAACAAAGAGTAATGTGACTTCAACGGCTTATCTATCACTTGTAGATTGAACGATTTTGATATACAACCGATGCATTGAATACTTAGTCTTCTTTCCGTGTTGCATAAACCATGCCCCCCAGGTTTACTTCAGGAAAGATGAGGGACAAGGAGAAGCCTTTCAGCAGCAGTAAGAGGCAAATGCTCATTCTAGATGAAACTGTAGAGCCTCTTCGATTTTATAATGTTAATCATGATACTCCTTTGTCAAAGTGCGATGCTGTAGGAAATGCACTTTTGAGAATCTGAGATGGAGAGTTGGCATGCCATCTTTCAGAATCTTTTTTCTATACTTCCATTTGTTCACGAGAAAGGCTTGTATTTTGTTGCGGGCCACGTGAATGTTCTTGCATGCTAGCTCCAGATCCCGGTGTTTCATCTTCCTATAGCTTCACCAGATGACTCAGGTTGGTGAATGGCTTTTCCTTTGCTCAGCTATCTAGTTGCTTTCAGGGATTCCTCAGTTCATAAAAGTTGCTGAATTATGCTTAGAAATGTGATGTTTCAGATCGTTTGCATCACTGTAGTGGGTGAGATGAGAAAAAGTTAAGCAGAGGAAGAGGGATAAGGCGGTAGCCAAGGACTCCAGAACAATTTCATCTTACCCCAAACTTGGCCCTTTCTTCTTTGTGAATTAGAAACTCTCACATAGACCCGGATCATGATCGGTTATGGCGTGTGACCTGTGTCGAATACCGGTTTAACAAATGCACTATATGCCCCATACAGAAATCAATCCAGCACCACAGCGTTAACTCCCCTTGCGGGGGATTGAACTCAGAAGACGGTCACCGTCAGTTCGTCAACGGGGCATGCATTACCTGGCTTCGACTTCCCTATTGTAACCAAAAAGAGAATGAAAATTAATCTATCATCTTAATATCTCATCTCCTCGGGCACGGATGACAACTCAGTCTCTGTCGAACGAAAGGATAATGGTGTACAAGAACTCTGTAGGGCTTCACATGGGAAGTCATGGCCAGCGTGCTTCCCATTTTAAACCCAGGAGTTCATGGCCGGAGGTTTGATAAAACTCTATCCTCCACACGTAAGAAACTCGAGTACATATACACATCTGGAAAACACGGTGGATCTCATCATATTTCCAAAAGCCAAGTTATGTTTAAACACAAGCGCTACCGAAACGGCTCCTTCGTTTACTATTTTGAGCTAGGTTATGCTAGAGAGTAACGAACTTCAGACGTCATGCTTGGAGCCTTCGCTCGTCTCAGGTCGGGTACCGCTGGACCTGTCCGGTCATAACCTAGCGCCTATGAGTGGGGCCATCAGGTATGATGGTGCTTGTTAAACTCAAGAATTTAACGTTCCCCCGAGTTCGAGTTCCATCTGCAAAGCCCATATGAGCACTAAATGTGTGTGCGTGTGTGTGTGTGAAAGAGTCATCAGATTTGAACAGCTCACACAAAAAATCGTTCATCTAGAGTATTTAGCGGCGAAATAAAGCAGCAAAAGATAAAACTGAAATCACAAAATTGCCATGCATGTCCCTTTCTAAAGAGTTTACCGGAGTGTTCATGGAAGTAAACAAGCAAAGAAGCACGAGAACATTTCATCGCTTCTTTGACACACCAACAGTCTTTCCGCGACGACCGGTGGTCTTTGTATGCTGGCCACGGACACGAAGGCCCCAGTAGTGACGGAGGCCACGGTGGTTCCTGCAGGCATGAACAGAAACAGCACAGATCAAGAAGGACGCCAACAGACAACAATTCCACACTAATAATTGCAAGAGTTCTTTTAAAACTAACATTCAAGCCATACAGATTGAACGGAATCAGGTACAAACTACACTTTTGTGTGTCGGACATAAACGACACAGTTCTTTCAAAGGCAACAAAAAAATGTAACCCAGACATACTCTCTAATCAATACCAGACTTAATTTTCCAGTATACGGATATCAAGTAGAGTGTCAAATCATCCTTAGTCCAAATAAATCTAAAATTTTAAAGTTTTCACCATCCAATAAACTACCAATTTCTCAAAGAACAAATAGACATAGTATTTTCATACTACCAGTGTGTTGAACATAACATTTCCAATTTTCTTTCCTGAAGTGTGTATATTAGACGTCTCCCGGAACAAAATGGATTTACCGTCTGCAACTAGCATGTACAAACCCTCTTAGCAAGAAGGCAAGGTCAACAAGAACCGGCATTATTGCTTCATCCAAGAGGGAAGTTTGTGATCTGTATATGCCCGCAACGGAACCAGACAGCACTGTGACTTGCATGTCCAGTTCTTTCAAAGGCAATCACTGAACACTTTGAATATGTATTTGAAACAAATATTTCACTGAAATCATCCTATTCTCCAGAAATCCTTCCCGTGATTTAAAATTTAAACAAGGGGGGAGGGGGGGAGGCGTAAAAGAAAAAAAAATCCTTCGGCTAATAACATTTCAAAACCTAATAGAGAACTTGTTTCATATCAATCTCCCCACATTTCCACAGTAGTTCCACCATAGGAATATAGCTAAGGATTCCTCTACCACCCTTCATACTGAAACACTGAAGTGGTAAAAACCAAAATGCCCAGGTGCACATAATATGTCAGCAGATGAATACAAACACTCAATAAGAGCAATTCAAGGAGGACAAAGTCAATCACGCTGCTTAGAATAAAGCCAATCAGCTTAAACTAGTAAAACATCAAGTGATACAGTAAGAAACAAATCGACATCCATGCAGACATAGAAACTGAAAGATCATGCATGCAGCAATTGCACATTACTTGTTTCATATCAATCTCCCCACATTTCCACAGTAGTTCCACCATAGGAATATAGCTAAGGATTCCTCTACCACCCTTCATACTGAAACACTGAAGTGGTAAAAACCAAAATGCCCAGGTGCACATAATATGTCAGCAGATGAATACAAACACTCAATAAGAGCAATTCAAGGAGGACAAAGTCAATCACGCTGCTTAGAATAAAGCCAATCAGCTTAAACTAGTAAAACATCAAGTGATACAGTAAGAAACAAATCGACATCCATGCAGACATAGAAACTGAAAGATCATGCATGCAGCAATTGCACATTCCTTTTTTGGAAGGATTGTACTTGCAACCAATACCAGCAGAAAGTTCAATGAATAGGAGGTTTACACATAAAGCATCGATGAAGAAACATTCTCAAATAACTGATCATGATTCCTGATATTTGAAACATAAATAGAATCTGGTATTTGAAACTTAAAAAGCAAAATATATGGCAAGCAAACAGAATAAATAGTAGCTAGTCTGGAAAAGAGAAAGAATAAACCTAATCTTCTTCAAACGCTCTAAATCATCCCTTAGCTTCATGTCCAATGCATTTGAAACAACCTGAGAGTATCTCCCATCCTTGTAATCCTTCTTCCTGTTCAAAAACCAATCTGGGATCTTGAACTGTCGAGGATTTGCAACAATCACCATAAGTTGCTCAAGCTCAGCAGCAGATAATTCACCAGCCCTGTCAGCGAATTAATCCAACTTATAAGTTAAACAATTTGTTTTCCATAAGGAAGTTCAGGAATGACACAATAAAGATGCATAAATGAAGACATTATATGATAGAGAAGTATACAGATTACAGACAGCTGCTCAACTTAGTAATAATCAAAACAGACCACCCAACTTTTAGAGTTATGCCTACTTCAATCAAAAGCATTTCCATCGATCACGTGCAGTGACAGTGAGGACATCGTTTTGTTCTAACGCTCATAAATCAAGCCCTCACTTCATTTTATATCCTTTTATTCTTAAAATGGTAGAGCGATTTATTGCGGTGTTCTTCTTGCCTAACTGATTAATTTTGGAAAAAAATACGTGTTTTTATGATGTAATGAAGAGAAAGGCGAACTTTTCCTTGTGAATTGACAGATAAGTCACTGAATCCATCAAAGATCACCTGAGGTGTAGCGAGTTACTAAAAAAATATGACGCATAGAGATGAAAACTGAAAACGTAATCAAAGCAGGAGACGCTTCCGAAGAAACTAGAGATACTGCCTGAACTTTCCGTCATACATTCAGTTCAGAACTAGAACTAGAAAACAAAGACCAAGCCAGTAAGCTACGCAAAGCCATACCTTTACCAGCGAAACAGCATAGAAGTCTAAGAAAACAACAATCACACTAAAGCCTAACGTTACCAGAAACTCCAGGAGGGTAAAAATGAAAAACAAATAAAAAAAACTTAAGATCTATAGAAACAGCCGATAGATCAAGCCTATAAAACCGTATCCCTCTCAACAAAAGCTGCACTAATACACCCAATAACGACTGACCAGGGGAAAAGAGAAAAAGAAAAAGAAAACCACAAGGATCCATAAGAGACCCGTTCCCTGATTCTTCATCTCGATAGCCCTGACGATTTACAATAACGACCAAAGGACCAATAAAGCGAAAATGTATGACCTATCAGATGTAAATAATAGGAGAGACGCAAGAAACTGACCTCTTATTCATGTCGACGTCGGCTTTCTTGCAGACGATGTTGGCAAACCTCCGGCCGATACCCTTGATGGAGGTGAGAGCGAACATGATCTTCTGCCTCCCATCGACGTTCGTGTTCAGGACACGCAGAATGTGCTGAAAATCCTCGTTTGCAATGAGAGACTATCATCGCCAGCACAAACAAACGATGAAGAACAACAGAAACCCGTTTGTCATTCCAGTATTGATCAAATTGGAGACAAGTATAACTATGATTGACGGTAACTCACACAGAAAAGGGTCCGCAAAAACCCACGCACCGACTACTAAGAAGAAAAACTGAGACGAATAGCATACTCACCATTGTCGCGAAGGAACGCCGATCTCAATTCCTCCTCTTGGTCGCACGGCCTGTCTCTCCTTTCTCCCTTGCTGCTTGCAAAGGAGGAGCAAATCAAACGTAGGGTTTTAAACGGGCCTCCCTGAAACCCTAGGAACTAGGGATGGCAAAATTTGCCCGACCCGTGGAAAGCCGACCCAAACCGATCTTCACCTCGGCGGACAGAGTCCAGGTTCGAGCATCTTTGAGCGGGTATGGTTCGGGTACGAAACAAGTAACTACCTCATACCCGAACCCAACTATTTAAACGTAAATAAATATAAAAACAAATATTTATATAACTCGGATGAGGTTAAAAACCATGGTTGAGCTTTTGATTCTTGCATAAAATTATAACTCAGATACATTGTTCCGAGTGTGATTCGCACATGGAAACTGAGACCCTAGCTCCATATTCCAGGCAGTGAAATTTGATTTGCGTAAAAATGTAATCCGAAATTTGTAATCTTCTTTTGATATTCTATTTACCTCTGCCATTTTTATTTACCCATTTATTGTCATTTCCATTACTTTTAACACCTAGAGACCAAAAAGTTAGATTATTTGTATCATGCATGAAACTCAAATAGGATTGATATGGGCACACCCCTTTTACTATACACACCCCAAATTTTCTGGTTTTTTTGAAATACTCAAAAGAAACCAGGACAGCCTCTCTTTCTGCATGAACTGACTTACAACTCCCATTCTTCCTACTTAATCTTAGTCACATAGAAGGAGATATACAACAATTTCTACCAAAAAATAATTTGAAATTTGTCGAAATGGTTGATTTTAGAAGAACCAAAAAATAAATGGAAAAAGGGTTTTTATAATTTCTTGAGTCGATTCGAAGTAGATTTGTTGATTTAGTGAAGTATATTGTTGATTTTATATTGTTCTACCGATTTTCATTTATTTTTAACATGTTTTGACATTTTGGGATAGAGGAAAAAAACCCAAGTTTTTTTGGTGTCATACAATTGGTGTCTCCGCCTTTGAGAGAGACGCAGCCGAAGCGTGTCTCTCACTTTGAGTGCAACCTCATAAATATTTTTTTAAATATTCATATATGGCTAATAGGACACGAGTACGAAACCATAATGTTAATGCTTCATCTAGGAGACTCGAAGCGCTCTCATACGTAGGACGCTCCCGTAGACGACAACGAGGAGAAGAAGAAGCTGACACTTCATGTTACGACGATAATACATCATTTTCGTATACTAAGATTGATATTGAAGACAGTGTGGCTGAGAGGTGTCCTGATATGTTGGGATTACTCCTGAGCTTTTAAGCTTACATTGGATATAAGATTTAGGATGAACATATACTTTAAAACTTTAGTGGAAGTTTATATAAATACTTTATATACACATATTGATATTAATATATGGTATTTAATATATTATATAATGTATATTTACATAAAATACGAAAAGTAATAACAATTCAAACATGTTACACTATGGGTAGAGCTTGTCCAGTTCAGAGTATGGATGTAAGGCCCGAAAATTAGGTTGAGCTAAAAGACAACAGTAGGTTGATTGAACAAACAAACTTATTATATTGGGTGATAGATCATGCATCACTAACTGCTTTTATCAAGCATTTACAACCAGACACAAATAGCTTTAATATATCATGGGGTGAGATACTATTACACATGGTCTTTCAATGGAGCAGCTAGTTGCCTTAATAAAGGAGATGATGGTTAGAAGTAAAAAATAAATTTTTGGTGATATGTTACAAATGAGCATTGATAAAGTCAAATGTAAGATTAAGTCTAGGGACGTTAAGTTTGAAGTACTCTAAACTAATTTTGCAAGGAGAAGAGCGAGTAATGAAAATCAAAACCTTATGTTATCTGTTGTATCAGTTAGGATGCACATTATATCAAGATAAGTCTAGAGATAAGGTAGCTTTAACACTTTTAAATTTGTGAACACACGATTGTAGGAGGATTGACAAATATGCATAGGGTATAATTACATTAGTGTATTTACAATGACAAATAGGGAAGCATATCAGATATAATCACAACTTAGTAAACATATTTTTTTGCTTCAAGTAAACAAATTTACTATTATTCCTTGCATTAATTAAATTATGTTAAAATTAACAAGTTATATATCTTATTTTTTATGCATAGATTTATGAGTATTTTCCAACTTTGAGAGTCGCTATATGACCAAAATGACAGGATGGAGAATCACGAGTAGACCTATTGATGGGTATGTGTGTATCATAAGCAATCTCATGTTGATCAGGTAACTAAATATTGTAAGTAGTTAGACTTGATGAGTGCAAATAAGGTATTTTAAATGTTATATACTTTGATGTTATATATACTTACGTGTTATTTTGTACTATGCAAATTGATTTACAACCATATAATTTTGTAAAATACCTCAAATTTAATGTATACAAGTTATCGAAATATTACAAATGTATTCAATACGTAGATGTTGTGCAGGTTCTCCTTACAGATCGAGATGTTTGTCAGTTTGGATAGCGTTAAGGCATCCCGATAACATCGATTAGACATTATGTTTTAAAGAGATCTACAAAGTCACACCCATATAACGTAGAATATAAGCCATGTGATGTGGCATGAGAAGCTCAACACATATATTATTTTAACCTTAAGCATTTTGGAGTCTAACTATTGTACTTGTACGAGTATGACGAGTTATACGTGAAGTGGTACATCAAAAGGATTCATCGATTGATTTAGTGGGATTCTACTACTTACCCATGTCATTCACAATGCACTCTAGTTAGGGTCCAACCACTGCTCTTTGACGTATAAGAGTAAAGCAAAAAATCTTCTCAACTTTAATTTCATTATCTCCATGATATCTTCGAAACGACACTCATCTAACGAGTTAACTACCTTCCTCAAACTTGCGACAAACACACTCATTATCTCTTTATTCATTATTAACTTTACATTAAAACTTCAATATTTGTTGTTATATGTTGTCTACAAATGATGTGTTTTGTATCGGGCAAAACGATGTAAAAAATATTAACCAAAGTCAAATCACGACAAATAACACATGACATCTTGTTTAAAGTACATAGCTTCCACACACCTTAATACCAAAATAAAATCTATCTTTTTATGTACTCATAGATGTTACAAAGAAGTTCTTAGAGGTTGATGTAAACTCAATAAACTTAAGGAAAAATATCTTATACCTAAAAAAATATTAAAAATATATAAACATCAATGAGAGTATAAATATTACATCAAAATAGTAAGATATTTAAATGTTTATCTTATATGTGATGTGAAATTCCAATACCTATTGGTATGCATGAAATAGGTGCATGGAATGAGGATGGGCAAATAAAATGTTATTAATACTATTCATATAATAAACTATATGATGTAATGCATGATAATGATTAATGTCTAAATCGTGTAATAGTTGTTGTAAAATACTTAAAGGACCATGATCTTCCTTCCTCATTTTCATGCTTGCATTATAAATATGTCTTACCATATTAATATTTTTTATGTTTACATGCTTTAATTGCATCATAATATGCCTTGGTTTGTGTGAGGTATTTTGTTATTATGTACTTAGAGTTACTCAATCTCTCTTCAAAAGTATGTTATTAGAGATATAATCTCAAAAGGTGATTATGTGTATCATTCACTACATACAATTTTCAATATCAACCCACTGCACCCTCTCCTCTTAATAAGAAGGGGCTACTAACCTTTTAAGTACCCGTCCACGTAGTACTTTCAACATCAACACCATGATTTTACCTATATTTGTCAATCATTTCGCACATAAGCGATACCTTGCTTATTACGCGTTTGCTCTTTAAACAACTAATAACCTTAACAATTTTATGCTTCTTAAAACTAGTCTTACATAGTGAATAAATTTATTAAGACTCCTAAAAATATCATTAGTTGCAAATACAAGTGAATAGTCTTGGCCTATCACCCTCACAATCAACAAAATTATCCTCTACTTCTTTTGTCAATCCATCATCAAATATATCACCCATTACAATGAAACCACTATCATAATCCTCAGTTATTGTATGGTAAATATTACACTCAGTCAACATCTTCTTTGAATAATTTTCATCATAAATACTTTTGTTTGAGTTGTTTGTTACTTTATAATTAAAACATGTATACCAAATATAAGGCGAAAACAACTTTTGGTGTAGTAAAAATCAAAAGATTTCAAGTAAACAAACAAAAATTAAATGATCATAGTAAAAATCAACATTCCAACTAGGTTGTTTCTTGATTCATTTTATTCAAACTAGGTTCTTAATTACCTAGTCGATGATGATTGGTTGCAAATAATCAATAAGCAATGTTCTCTATGTCAGAGGGCTAAACCCTGGCCAAATCGGTCATCAAAGGGAAAGAGAAGAGTTGATGGATTTTGTTGTAGAGAGGAGAGAAAAATCTAGCTAGGAGTATTTTGGGGATTTATGACAATTGAGTTATTTGTATAATAAAAGGGGTGTGCAAATGGCACATCCACAACTCAAATCATTCTTTCACCATTTTCTTTTTTTTCTTTATTTTATTCTCTCCCAATTTCTCATTATTGTTGCACTGGTCATTTAGAGAGAAATCTCTCAACCCAACAAGACCTAAATCATTAAGTGAGGTAGAGGTTACGGGTTACTTAGAACCTAAAACCAAAACTGAACCCACCTCAAGGGTATTTATGGTTCTAGTTTCGAAACCGCTTTGAAGCCATTGTTTTTTTTAAAAAACAGGCATCAGATGACTCTCGTGGGAGTCAAAACCCCGCATGGTCCAAGAGCTAGTCATTGTATACTGCTGGGCTCGGCCTTGACTTGTGTAAATATAATCGTAATATATATTATTGATAGGTGGTTTAAAACTGCTGATTTCGGTTTCGAGCCGATCTTAAAAATGTGAACTGTAATCAAATCGAGGGGTTTCCATGTCCGGTTACGGTTCTGGAGCCAGTTCGGTCTATTACAGCTACCGACGGTTTCAAAACCGATTCAGTTCCGATTCAAACCGCCAAATCGGTTTTGAACCGACCACGTCTAATTCAACGAATTTAAATAGGTCTAAGCCTCACAATCAAAGACCCCTTAAAATCATTAAGGTATATTTAAAATTATAAGAGGCACAAAGTATTGATAGTCTAGCGAAGTTAATGCTACGACTTTAAGGCTGCAAAGCAAAGCTCTTAAATGTTTAGGCACTCATAACTGTAGAATGATAAAAAGTGACAGGTGTTGAAGGAGGCCAAGGCTTTAGCTATATAAAAGGAATCCATAAGCTTTTTCCAAACATTTCTCACATTCGTTTTGGGGAAGATGGTATGAAATAGAGGAATTGAGATTCTGAATGCTTAAACGGACTAGACATTCGAATAGCTCAGCGGGTTATAGGGTCAACTCCCAAGATAAAGGTCACGAATTCTATACAAGAAAGCTCCAAATCAATGCGAACCAGGAATAGGTTGACTGTAGCTTAATCTTTTGGGTGAATTCGGGTTGTAAACCAAGCCAAATCATCCAAGCCGTGTTTGGGCTCGATCCCTTTAAGTGAGGAGCCGTGAAAACAAGTTTAGGCTCATTCCCAGCACATAAGTGATAAGGCCCAACGAGCCGAGCTTAACTTATTAATAGGGATGTAAACGGGCCGAAACTTAGTTTTTTTTCATATTGGACAAGCTTTGAAGAGCCGAGCCGAGATGACTGAGCCTGTTATCTGCCGTCTAGTTGTAATATGATCCGATACGAAGTTTGTCTCGGTACACCGCTTCTTTTGTGTTCAGGGTGCCCTAGCGGCGGATTCCGTCTTCTGCAGCAAGTGTCGAGACGATGATGCCGAGATAAGTTTCTTCTTCTTCTTCTCCCTCTTCATTTTCGCAGTATCCTTATTGCGATTAGGTTGCCAGAATCATGGCGGGGAAATCGTCGTTGCAGAAGATGCCGCCCTCTTCCTCTTCGCCGGGCCAGCGGAAGAGCCGCTGGGAGGGGAACACTGCCCCGACGGAAAAGTTCTCCGGGGAATCCAAAGCCAAAGCCAAAACCAAACCCCTAAAGGAAGAATTATCCCGTTCCCCGGCCGCTGCCGCCGGCCCTTCGAGACATCCAGTAGCTCCCTCTCCTCCGCAGGTCTCTGGTGGGCCTCCGTTCCCCTTTACAGACGCCGGTCCCGGTGGCGGAGGCAGTTTACCGGTCTCTCCCATGGCTCCGGCGTACGGATTCCACATGTTGGAGCGGCGGACGATTGTCTTGGCTGACGGAAGCCTCCGATCGTACTTTGCCCTCCCGGCGGACTACCCATCCCCGGCCGGTGGCCCTGATTTCCCTCCTGGCCGGCCGACAGCTGATGAGAGGCTCCATCCTTATGCTCCTCCTCATTCCGGCCTCGAGGATCCTCGTGATCCGCGAGGTGTCGATCGGATCGGGATGGAGAATCCCTTCCCTCCTAGATTTAGCCCCGAACGGTTCGACGTTGGATTTCTGCGAAACCGAGATCGTGAAGAATACCGGGATTTGGAGAATCCTCTCAAGAGAAGATTCCCTGACGAAGATGTAGGTTTTGGCGAGCCAGATAGGCGACTCGGATCTCGTTTCCGAGATGAGGAGATCGCTCGGCAAAGGCAGCTGCAGATTCTGCGGTACGGGAACCCTAATGGCTTCCCGGGCAGTTCGGGTGTCTCTCTAAAGCCGGGTTCTGATAGGGGAATGGACGAGTTGCGCATGCCGAAGATTCAGAGGCATGGTGATGTTTACGCCGGACCGTCTGAAGACGATAGCGGGCCCAAGAGCGCCCATGATGCGTTTCGGGACGTGGACAAGGTTGCTTTGAGGAAGGCTTTTCTTAAGCTCACGAAATCTGTGAACGAGAGCGTACATCAGAGGAAGGAATATCTCGACGATGGTAAATCGGGTCCCTTACGCTGCATCGTCTGTGGCAGGTTTGAACTGTTTGTTTATTTTGCTTTTCAATCCTCTTTATTTGTCCGCTGTACGTTTAACTGTTTAAGATGTGGTTGCTCCAAGAACTAGGGATTTCAGCAAGGAATGATTTAAGGAAGACTTGGTCTGATCTTATTCGTCTTATTTTAACAGATTGTTTCACAATGAAATCCAAACTTGTTTGGAATTGTGTTGCATTATGTTTCTTCTTGAGCTCCACTCACATGACTTGTTGGTCTTCTTGTGATTCTGTTCTTCTGTTTGATTTCAAAGTTTGTCTACGAAGACGTGGCAGACTGCAGGGCAATAAAACTGGAGAAATAAGTGAAACTCATAGGATTATCAAGCAGGCTTTCTAGACCGTAACTTAAGTTCCATAGATTGGAGGAATAAGTAGTGCGTTTAATCCTTCCTTTTCTGTATTCATTGTGAAATGCGTCTTAAATAATGTTATATAACTGATTCTGATTGATCTGGAGATAATGGATATAAGTACAGAAGAAATGCGAGAAATGCCATACACGTGATCTTCTTGTAGTCATGCAGAAAGGCATGAATGACATAATAGTGTAAGAATGCCACGCACATGATCTTTTCGTAGTCTTGCACGTGGAGCTACATTCTTAAAAGGGCTTCAACGAAATGTCAGTGACTTTCGTTGAGGCAGCATTTTCCTCTCTTCTTCAAAGTGCTGTTGTTAGTAGTTATTTTACCTTGCACGACATGAAGTCATACATATACCCATGAACATGTTTGTGACTTCTTCAGTTCAAATATGCATGTAATTCAACATGTATTGAACCCATAGGCAGCACGTTTGCAACACATTTATGCATTGTGTGACCAAAGTTGGAACTCAGATATTACGTCATTATCAAAAACCTTGAGGGATTTCTTTTTCTAAATGTATTTTAGTAGGATGGCAGAACACTCACATCAGCCTTCTAGATGGTTGTTGCCTAGTGGATATTCATGTATCATATTGGACTTTCATGGCGATTCTCATAAATTTCTTCAATATAAAGGTTCCTGGATTTAAACAAGACATAAATATCTAGATTTTCAGTGGGTTATCCGTTGTTGCTAATTAATTTTCATGTTCTTTTTGTAGAAGAGTCTCTTGTGGAGATTATGGTCTACGATTAGGTTGTTTTCATTGGCTTGTTGTGGTTTGATGTTCATACATAAGAAGTATTTCTGAGTTGCAAGTTATGGTTAAGAGTTTTGTCTCTCCAGTTTCAGCAAAGCCTTCTTCTTCGTCTCCTCTTCTTCTCTTTTTCTTTTTCATCTGTTTCTATTTATGCCCTGTCCTTATTCTCCTCCTGGTGTCATCATTTAATTCTTTTCCATTCTTTTGTTAGTCTTATCTTCTCCTATTTATCTTCTTTTTCTTGTTCCTCCTTTTTATGCCTTCTTTCTTTATCAGCTTACACTACAGAAGATTATGTCACATTCGATATCACCTTGCTCTTTATTGGCACTCTTAACAATGCTTTTGCTAATAAATGGCATTGTATGCATTCCATCCACGGTGCCATGTGAAAAGAAAATAATCTCTGGAGTTTGGACTACAACAAGATGAAATTACATTTGAGATTCCTGGTATTGTGCTCCACCGTGTACTATCATGATCATATTGAATGAGGTTGATGGCCTGCTGATGCCATTAGGTGGGGAGCTCTATGACTAGAAAACATTCAGATCCTTGGTGTTGTATTCAATTGAATAGGGTTTCAAATGAATGAACTAATATGTCTTTTCCGCTAAGTTGTTGGTCGGCCATTTGATTATAATAGCTGGCCTATGCCATTGGTAGATAGCTTTACTTGTTCTTATTTTGCTTGCATCAGTTATTATTTGGTGAGATACGATGTGGTTTTTGGGAGCTCTGTTGTTATCTTAAGGTTGCCTTTATTTTCGTAATGATTCACTCTTGTGCTTCTTGAGTCTATTCATATTTGTAAATTCATGGACTAGTCCACCAGTCTGGTTCCAACCCGCTGTGGTGGGTTGACCCTTAACCAAACCAGCGCTGGAACTGGGATCGAGGCCGTCTCTCTGAAGGCCTTTTATTCTTTTTTAAGTTTAAAATATTTTCTACCTTTTCAAATTAAAACTGATTAGCTGACCCCGACTAGTATGGGAAAAGGCTTAGTTGTAGTAGTAGTAGTCAAATTAAAACTGATATCTGAACTGGAACATACATTGAATCAGAACCAGTGGAACTGGAACCGAACCTGAAATCGAAGGAGGGCCTGTTAGGTGCTTGTTCTAAGTTTTGGTTGAACTGGAACTGCCGGTTCAGGAACTGGTGGTCCTGGTTTACCTGCAACCTGACAGGTCTACCGGTTGCTTGATATTACTGGGTAGTTTTTCCATGTTAACGTGGCCATGTTTTTTCAATTGGTTTATCCACTCTAATGAATTTTCATGTCTGTTTGATGTTTTTCTGGTTATTGACACAGGACTTCAAAAGATTTTGTGGATGTCCATAGTCTTATTATGCACGCATATAATGCACAAAATGCAGAATTGCGAACTGATCACCTTGGCTTGCACAAGGCTTTGTGTGTTCTAATGGGTTGGAACTATGCAAGGCAACCAGAGAACTCAAAAGCATATCAGTCGCTGCTTGCTGATGATGCAGAAGCTAACAGAGACGATCTTATAATTTGGCCTCCGCTAATTATTGTTCAAAACACTAATACTGGAAGGAGAAAGGATGGTCGAATGGATGGAATGGGCAACAAGGAGATGGACATCAAACTTAAAGGTGAAACAAGTTTATACCTTTGTTTCTTTACATGGTCATTTTGTGGAGAATCTGCTTTATTCTTATGATAGCTATTATTTTTGGATTTCTGTTGGTATGCTTTTGCTCTGTGCAATTTATTTCTATTGGGATTTGACATTGCTGTATTTTTTTATGGATAAATTACCATGCTCATTTTAGTTTATGTTCTCTGTACGTGCGTCTTGAGGAAGTCTCCAGTTCACCATCCAGTCTCTTAAGTGGATGCGATTAGAGAAGTTTCCTCGTGTTCAAGGAGGCCATGGATGGTGTCTGTTACACTCGGCATATAGTTGATGGTTACGACAACTTTCTTTTTAGTTGGTCGATTTCCTTGCATACTTGAATAGTTTTTACCAGTCCAGTTTTTGCTTCTTATTGCTGACTGACCTGCCTTCACATTTACGATATCAGTTGAATATATTGTATGATATATTCCAACTATGTCACATGGGTGCAGATGCGGGTGCGGGATACGACAAATTTCAAAAATATTAGGTGCACGGACACAACTAAGGTATATAAATATTATATATATATATAATATTAAAACTAGAGTAAGTGTGACATCAATTAACATAAGTATATGACAATAGTAAGTTGAAATTATAGTGTAGTAGACATACAACGATATGGTGACCGAATCATGACGTTGAAATTAGTGTTAGGAGTAGAGGTTTGAATATAGTTTGTGTTTACACACCCCAAGTAGGACTAGAAGATAGTATAAAGATAGTTTTTTGGGAAGAGTTAGATAAGGCGATTCAAAAGATTCCACAAAGGGAGATCATTTGTTTAGGAGGAGACTTAAATGAACATGTTGGTAAAGAGGCATTAGGATATCAAGGTATTCATGAAAACTTTGGTTTTGGGGATATAAATGAGGAAGGTAGGGAGATTTTAAATTTTGCTTTGGCATTTGATCTCTTTATAAACTCCGCCCATGTAAGGGATCACCCTTGCATTGCCGGTCCCAAACCTGGATAAAAGAGGAGGGTTGTGTTAGGCTTCCGACAGCCAGCGTAAAACTTCGTCGGATTTCTACAACATGGATTACAAAAATTATGAGCATTGCTTTGGGGCGTCCTCGCCTAACGACGCAGTAAGAAGTAAGCAAGGGCCACTACATTTTCGCCTGAATGTAGTGAATCAATTGCAGAGAGGGTTCCCACATCATGGACGGGTGTGGGTAAAGAAGTTAGTCCCGCTACATTGCCACCCGAATGTAGTGAAAAATTTTCAGAGAGGGTCTTCGCATTTTGATTATGGACGGATGCGGGGGGTAAGGAAGCTAGTCCTAGATAATAAGATTCGTATTGGTTCTTGGAATATCGGAACATTATCGGGTAAGCTAATGGAGGTGGTAGATACTATGATTCGGAGAAAGATTCATATTTTATGTTTACAAGAGACAAAATGGGTTGGAGAAAAAGCAAAGGAGATAGAGGATACAAGTTTTAAATTATGGTACTCAGGTAAAGAAAAGGCCCGAAACGGAGTTGGTATTATCATAAATAAAGATTTAAAGGAGAGTGTAGTAGACATACAACGATATGGTGATCGAATCATGACATTGAAATTAGTGTTAGGAGCAGAGGTTTTGAATATAGTTTGTGCTTACACACCCCAAGGAGGACTAGAAGATAGTATAAAGACAGTTTTTTGGGAAGAGTTAGATAAGGTGTTTCAAAAGATTCCACAAAGGGAGATGATTTGTTTAGGAGGAGATTTAAATGGACATCTCGGTAAAGAGGCATTATGATATCAAGGGATTTATGGAAACTTTGGTTATGGGGATATAAACGAGGAAGGTAGGGAGATTTTAAATTTTGCTATGTCATTTGATCTCTTTATAGTCAATACAATCTTCAAAAAACGAGATGAACATTTAATTACTTATAAGAGTGGCTTATCACAAACACAAATTGATTACTTTATTTTGTAGAAAAAAAGATAGAGCGTGTTGTAAAGATTGTAAGGTAATTCCAGGAGAAAGCTTAACCACCCAACATCGACTTTTAGTTATGGATTTACAAATAAAAAAATGGACAAAGAAGAAAAGAGTGCATCGAGCTATTCGGACTAAATGGTGGAACCTCAAAAGCGAGAAAGAAGATATATTTAAACAGAAAGTCCTTCAAGGGGATGTTTGGAATTATGTTGGCACACCCTCTGATATGTGGAACAATATGGCTATACATATTAGGAAAGTGGCGAAAGATGTGTTACGGGTATCTAAGGGAGGTGTACCGGCACAAAAAGAAGCTTGGTGGTGGAGTGAAGTACGAAATAAAATCAAGGCAAAGAGGGCATGTTACAAATTACATTATGCTAAACGATGGTGCAAAAAGATGTGTGAGGACTCATGAAGGAATGACAAACTCCTTTGAAGTTAATATTGGGTTATATGAGGGATCAACTTTAAAAGCAAAGGCCTCCGACTTAGTAGAACAAAGACATAATATATGGAACGTAAGTTTGATCATTTGGTTACTTAAGAGGATATGGAATTAAAATTGGCATATATTGTATCCACTAAAAGGAAAGTTTTAAATACCTAGGGTCAATTTTTCAGAGTTATGGAAGAATTAATGGAGATGTTACGGATAAAATTAATGCTGGTCGGTTAAAATGGAGAGGAACATCAAGTATTCTTTGTGATAAGAAGATACCATTAAAATTAAAAGGTAAATATTATAGAGCAGCAATTAGGCCTGCCATGTTTTATGGTTTTGAGTGTTGGTAGTTAATCGTTAACATGTACAAAAGATGTCTTTGACAGAAATGAAGATGTTGAGATGGATTAATGGTCATACAAGAAAAGAACGAATACATAATGAGGTTATTAGAAAGAAATTAGGAGTGATACCAATGGAGGATAAAATGAGAGAATATTGTTTAAGATGGTTTGGACAGATAGAAAGAGGATCAAAAAATTAACCTAAAAGAAGGTATGAAAACTAAAATTTGAAAGTATTAAAAGAGGTAGTGGATGACCACAAATATGTTGGAAAGAAACAATAAAGAATGATCTGGCTTATTGTGAATTAACTGCTAACATGGCACACGATAGGGATATGTGGAAACAAAGAATCCATGTAGTCGACCCCGTCTAGTATGGGAAAAGGCTTAGTTGTTGTTGTTATTGATATGAAAATAATAAATACACAACTTTATATTAAAGTCAAACAAGTAAACAACTACTAATTTCATCATAATTATATTTTTAAACATAAGTCAAAACAAGAGTCTTAATACAACATTATCATCTAAAGGGACAATTGATCAATGAGTTCCATATTAAGGATATGCAAATCTTCACTGTCATCTAAATCATTGTCCTATGGTTTTGTGTCCCAATATTTTGATGCATTTTTACTGCAATATATTCAAATAAATAACAATAAAAAATGAAACATAATCACCATGATTACTAGAAAGGAGAACAATTTTGAAAGGAATATTTTACTTAATAATTAGTTACCTGTTCTCAGCATTACATTATGAAACCAATCTTAGATTTGAATGGACATAAACAAGTCATCACCACGACTACTCAAGAGATTGTTGCTTTTGATATTGTGAATTTGAGAATATATACTCCAATTCCTTTCATAATGAGATGAAATTGTAAGTTGAGATAATAATTTTGATGCAAGCTTTTGAAAAAGAGGCATCCTAAATCTATAACATGCTCACCAATCTAGTGGATCTTGATAATCCTTGCTCCAGTGCTTCTAGTGAATCAAGTGAGGCACAAGACAACTTTTCATATTCAAAATTTACTTGTCTAAGTAAGTGTGAATAAGATAAATCCTTCTCAAACACAATCCTTCTCAAACACATTTACCTATTCTTTAATATTTAAGGATCAAATATTTCAGGATCTTGATTAGGAGGAGTATGCCGAGCCCACTACTTTCATGCAACTCTTTCTTCCCATAATATCTTTGATTTAAAGAATGTGCTAAACGATACACGAGTCTTGCTTTTGTCCCATAAACTAATATAGAATAAATATGATGATAAAACAATGATGTTTCATATAAGTCTTTTATCTCGTGCTTCAAAATTATTGACTCAACATTTTAAATCATGGTGTCCCACATTTTATAAACTTTATGGAGCATCGGTTCATCTTTATCAACTTCTCTCAACATCTCCCAAATAGGATATATGATGAATTCAAGAAAATCTGATGCATTGTCCTACTATAAATCATTAAGAATAATAGCCTTCGTTGGTTGGGCCCTTGCTTGATCTTCAACTTTGTTACTATACTATAAATGCCAACTCAAATCAGTAACCATATTAACTAATGATGTCTTGATTCTCTTGAATCATTTTATCATCACAATCAAAGAAGCATAATGTGTCTCAATAACCTTCAACAACTTTAAATCAGAATATCTATTGAATATTACTGTAATAAAATGGTGATTCATTACAAAATTCCTTATCTTCGTACAATCTGTTCTCATATCTTCAATTCATGAACACAGTTCATATGCACGAGGATTATCCTTATCTTCTGGTGGCTTACATATACGAGAAAGAGTCAAATTTAAAATGTGAGCTACACACGGTGTCAAAAAAATATGTGAATAATCACCTTTCAAACTTAATCCTACACTTTTACAGTTTGCTACATTATCAGTGATTATTTATACGACATTATCTGGTCCAACACTGATAATAACTTGTACGAGCACATCTTTTAAGTAACCTGCTGATTTAATTTCTCCAGATATATTGTGGATGCCTTTTAATATCACTCCATCCATAAGAAACAATAGAAACACCATTAGTTTATCCTTAAAATTTCTTATATTCTAAAAGCCTTTAAATATTGACTTTTTCTTCTTTAAGAATCATGATTCACAATTTTTCAAAACGTGGAGGAACATAACCATTCAAATTACAATTAGCCAATGAAATATCAAGATCTTTCCAATATGGATATGGATTTCTTGCTACGTTAAAAGGAAGTGAACTTGAGAAGAAAAATCTTCCAATCTTTTTATCCATCTCTTTCCTTTCAACTACATTAAATTATTTTCAATTGCTCATCTAAAACTTTTATTAAAGTCACTTTGCATTATCTTTTTTTTTCTTGCATATTCTTTGTATCCACCAAATAATAAAATATTTATTCATTTTTCACTCCTTTCGTTCTTTTTTTATAATCATCTTACTTTTTCAATAATTGTCTTCGCAAAGCCTCATCAACATTCAGATATGTTCTTAACCATGTTTTGTTAATTTCAAAGATGAGCCTTTACTCTTGTAACTCATGTTGCAAAATTTACACATAAAATGTGTATTACCTAGTGTTATCCATGTCACACTTTATCTTACGTATCGTACCTGTATTATATCGTGCCATATCATACGATACGGGTGATACATACAAAAAAATCCATTTTTTTTACAGGTTTTTGGCCTCTCTTCACTTCTCTCCAAGGCATCCTTCAGTATGCTCGTTTGGAAACATGTAAATTCAAGTTAGTTTATAAGAAATTTATTGAATAAAAATAATTTATGAACAAATAACAATTGTGACAAAATCATTTCTCTTTTTGTTGCCAACTTTTAGGTATATTTCTGCTACCAGTTTCTAATTTCATGAAATCGCAAACAATAAAGAACAATTTGGTTGCCTCGGTTCATTGAGTGGGCATTTCACAACTTCACTATTTTAGGGTTCACCTTACATGACTTTCATTGAGTTACATGATCAACATGTGTGAGGCTTAGTTAATTCTGTGAAGTGAGATCAGAAGTAATCAGATGACCTCATTTTGACCCACAAGATCCATCTATCATCCTTGAGTTTCAAACCACCTAAAGCGTTAACTAAAAAGCTAGTCTCCAGTAAGAGAAAAAGAGGAAATCATCAAGTAACAATATCACATCAGTGGGGTGTCATAAACTCGATAATCAAAGAAATGGAGCTCATCTCACATATTAAAATTAGCAAATGTGCCAACTACATGTACAAAGATAGCAATTTGTTAATTTTGATATATTAGATAGTGGATTATGGAAGATAATGAAGAAAATGCACTCCTATCCGAGGAAGACATTGCATAGATTAATTTGGAATGAGCGCAACAACATCATCGAGAAGATGAAGATTTTAATTTTGAATCAGAAAGTGGTGAGAAACTTTGAATCTTCATGAAGGAGAGATTATTTAGTTGATGATCCTGATTACAAATTTATAATATGTAAATGTATTTTATTTTTTGCTTCAAAATATGTATTTTTTTAATTGTTGAATGGTGAATGATCAATATGTACTAAACTTTGCATTATATGAATTCTTTGCAATTATCAGGATTTTACTATTTTTTTCTGATTTTTGAAAAGAATTTTTCTATTTTTTCTGATTTTGTAAAGTTTTTTACTAATTTTTAATATTAAAGTACGATACGCTATGCTACGATACGCCCGTATCGTGGATCAAAACGATACACGATATGATATGCGTCGAAAAACACTGATATTACCTCCACCACCTTCATATGATTCTCTCCTTTGCATGTGCATCCATAATGGTGCATCATCACGAGGTGTTGAAATTGAAGGTGTTGATGATCATGCATTACCACCAACTTAAAGTAAGACGGTTGTTACTTTCAACAACAACATTACCACTAAAATTCTTATTTAATACTCCTTTTTCTTTCCTTTTGTCAGATATTTTTAGGATCGACTCAAATCAAAATATAATTGAAAAACAAAAAAGTATTAACAACAATGTATATATGCATTATAAACTCATGAATTCTAGGGTTACAAAAATTCCTTATTTTAGGCCAGCCAATCCGAAATAGATCATTAGAAACTGTAAATATCCTTGATGCCTAGCATCTGATAAAGATAAATACAAACAAACAAAACAAACAACTGATCCTTTTCCCATACTAGACGGGGTTGATAAAGATAAATACACAATAAATTACATTTAAGTGCAGAAGAGCGCCTGCCAAGCCAAGTAAGAGCACAACATTCATTCATAATAGTGCAATGGACTTATAAAAGCATTATGATGTATGGGATCTTATTTAAACACCACTTTCAAACAAAACAAAGTAGATGAGAGAAACAAAACAACACAACAACAAATCAGAAGATGCACACATGAAACAATTCTTATCAGAACAATCAAAGATTCAAAAGATATAATAGAAAAAGAGAGAAAAAGGGAGAGTGAGAATACCAATGTCGGAGGGAAGACAGAGGGCGGTGGAGGAGGTGGTGGTGGTGGCCGTGGGCGTGCGAATGGTGGCAGTGAGAGCATGCGCAAAGGCGAGAGATTAGAGGCCCATGATGAGAATAGGAAAAGGTTTTTGGGTGCGTTGACCACACCCAAAAAGCAACTTTGACACGTTGACCATATCAAAGTTGCACGAACGGTGTCGGTGTCACACCAGTGTCAGTGCCGACACTTCACCTCCTAGAGGTGTCTGGGTGACATAGTATTCCAATACCGCTATATCAGACCTTTACAGCTATAGCCAACACCATTTCAGGGTGTTTCATGACCAATATCCTCTCCAGTAATTCTTTTTTCTTCTATTTCTTAATATGTTATCCATATCAACTTTTATATCCTGATTAGTTGGGATCCTGAAAGTTTGATACTGTTAGTTTGAGGCATTGAATTGCTGGTCTAATGTGCTATTCATTGCCTTAGCCTTGAATAGAAAGAGATGTCAAGATACTATGTAGTTTGCAATTCAATTACCCTATTAGCTACTTATGTGTATATGATACAATCAGAATGTCCTGTACCTCCTGGCAATAAACTTTTTCATATATATTGGGTATGGGACTGTTTTTCCATGACTAATTAAAGCTGAAGTTATTTTGCATTGATGCATCCAACATGATAATATGAATTTTACCTTTGTTTGGAGTTATTTAGTAATATCCACTATAAGCTGGAAAGCTATAATGACAAATTCCTAGTTTGCTTTCAGTACGATGAGCAATTTTTGGATGGCCAAATTTATCTAGTTTGGAAGATTATGTATTGTACTTTTCTGTTTCTTATGTGACGAAGTACCCAATGCTTAGAGAGGTGTATTGTGGAAAGTAGAGCCATATAGTATGTTGAATAATTATCAGGATGTAGTAGCTCTTATACTACATACTAGTTATGGTGCGCTTTAGGTGCCGATTGTATTTTTGCTGTTTGTCCTCCATTTGGTCCTCTTATGGTTCATAGGCATTTCTTGTGCATACACTTATCATGCACGAAGCAGAAGGGTGATTAGGTGTTTGGCAGTTTCATGACATGAACCATTCATTCATAGAGGGGATAATCGCTTTGTGGTCCATAAGTTATATATGTTTTGCAACCAGGACTCTGTCCTCTTGGCGATTTCAAGGAATTCTAATTTATTTCTTCTGAAAACTATTTGGGGAAGGAACCGAGAATAGAAATTTGTCAGGTAGTTCCAATCATGCACCTCCGGGGGGTGGATTCTCTGGTTAAATTCATTCTAGACGTGGTTATGACCGCTGAGCAATGAACAAGTTCTTTTCCTTTCTCACCAGAAATGCAACTCATTATCAAAAAGCAAGTTTGTATGGAGTTAGATCTTGCCACACATACACTTTTGTGAAATACAGCTCATGAACACCGACACCACAAGAATACTGTGATGTGTGTGAGAGAGAGGTCTTCGCTTTTAAACTTGACATGCAAATCCATTTGTATGTCAACAGACGCAGTGAAGCTGAATATTCAGTGGGTATGACTTCCTACTAAGTTGCGTGATCTTTTGTACGGTTGTACCGTCATTGAGTCTTCTTGTGTTGCAGTTCTGCCGTCTATCTCTCCCTAGCTGATAAGCGACAACATCAACTATGTTTTTAGTAGTGACAGCAAGTGCCAGGAGTCTGCCTATTGAAGTATATCAAATTAAGGGTGGCGCTAAACCTTGCTTTGTGTCTCCGTCCCTCAAGATTTACTTTGCTTTATGCAGTATTCTTCGTGGGCAGTGTTCCTTCTTTCGATCTTTACTTGATTGTAGTTCAGTATGCATCTTAGTGATTCTGGTCTTCTGGTCTTCTAGAACTTGGGTTCGGTGGTGGAAAATCAAAGTCCATGTATGGCAAGGATGGCCATCTTGGTGTCACGTTGGTCAAATTTGCTGCCACTACGGCAGGACTGAAAGAGTGTGAGCACCTTGCCGAGTATTTTGAGAAGGAAAAGCATGGGCGTAGGGCCTGGGCACATGTACAGGCTTCGCATGCTGGTGGCGATGATGAGAAGAACCCCGACCTTGTGAAGGTGGATGAAAGAACTGGTGAAAAGAAGCGTGTCCTTTATGGTTACATCGGTACTGCCTTTGACTTGGAAAAGGTGGATTTTGATCTTCGAAAGAAGGCTGTGATCAAGAGCAGAAGAGAATTTGATCCGTCAGACTAATGTCATGCTGCTTGTCTGAGCATTCACTCCATCCTTTGATCCCAAGCTATGAAAACCACTTAACCTTAAAAAATTTCGAAGACATGCTTCAGTAGTGGTCAAGTTACATTGTTTACTAGTATGCATATTTTCATGGCAGATTGGCTTGTGATGTGTAAAGGAACGTGAGCTTGATTGTAGGGTGGTTCTCTTTTTATTTTAAGCCTTCATGATATACGGATTTAAAGGCTTTTGATTTCAGAGCCCAGAGATTTTGTTTCTAATTTCTGCAAATTGTTGGTGCAATTTGATAGCTTATGCGCCCAGCAAGCACAACAGGAGTGGCAATACATTTTCATCACCGTCTTACGTGGCCGCACCGTTACTGCAAGTCTATGGTAGGAGACATTTTAATAGGTGTTGTATAATCGTTAACGAAGAGTTCTGTTCATCGTTGAACGTCGTCTTCCTTTCTTAAATGCATCATCCAACAAATCTCTGGCATCATGTTCTCTCCTCTATGGAAGTATCTCAGGCATTAGGTTCTCTCCTCTGTGGAAATGACTTTTGGTTCTATTCATGGTCTGATGGTCAGAATTACCCGCAAGTGCCCTTGACTCCCGACTTTAAGTTAGAGTGCGAGTTGTAGAAGTATTCTAGAATAATTTCATGTTCTAACTGGGCGTTCTGACCATTTTTGACTGATTTCGTCATGGATTATTCTTGGATCAGACTGGGGAATGTATTGCTTGGCCTAGGCTAGTTAGGAAAGATTTCATGCTTTTAGTACTACATTTTCTTGTTCTTCCTCTGCTTGCGTAAATTTACACACTCGGCAATCCGTTGAGGTAGCCGGTTGAATTCAAGTGAACTCCTCCTTGACCGTTTGGCTACGGTGTGAATTTCACGATTCATGTTTCTTGAGCAGCTTCTTTTAACTCTTCGTTTAGCAGTATGTCCTGGGATGAAATTGGCTCAGATAGTTGCATTATTGGGGGTAATTCAGGATCCAAGTACAGATTCCATGTCTGTTTCTCCATGATCGTACATGCTTCCTTTTAGGAGAATGAGGTTTAGTCTAACATAAGTTTTATCAAAATTCTCTGTTCAGATCCTGAAGCTTTAATTTTGTCTTCATATTCGAATCATCTTCCGGGAATCTTTATGTGGTGCACTTCGTTTGAGTTGTATGCAAATATTTAGTGGCAGATATGTGACTCATTAGCCTGCTCGTCTTCTGAAGTGGCTTGGCTCGTTCAGGTCATCAGTTAGACTAATTTAGTTGTGAACGGAGATCATCTTTCACGAGATGAGCCTATGATCAGGCTAAGCTTGGATCTTTTTTATTCGGTTATGTTTCCTATGGTAGGCCTGGTATCCAGGTATTATCTTTCATTTATTTCCCAAGCATCCAGCATCAGGCATTCAAAAAATCATTCTGAAGTATCTGGTCCGAAAACATTTCACCGTTACTAGTCATATCTTAAGATAGTTGCATGAAAATTTGCATTTGGGGGGTGGCTTTAGTATAGCATTTGTTGGTAGAGCAAAGAATGTTAGTTTTTGAAGGCTTGTGGTTGAATAAACTCCATAACATGAGAAGTGTTGGCTAACAAAAATTGCGAAATGTGCATATTGTAATTGATGTGTTTCCACTGGCTTCCGATTATTTAGCGGAGTCAGGTCAGGTCGTTATATGGGAAGAGTACTTCTGTAGCTTTTAGATACGGGGTGGAACAATTGCTTGGATGCAACTCGCTCTCTTCTATTGTTTTGAAGATGAAGGGGAGACCCGAGGGTGCCCCTTCCTGCAATTGAATGGAAGGGTGACGATGGTCGGTGAGTTTAAAAGTTTGTGTCTTTTCGAATGTGACCTGTCTTATTTTCTTTCTATGAGTCGAACGTTCGTACTTTACAAAGGCAGGCTAAAGCCTAAATTCACTCACGCACTCACTCTCTCACGTTTAACTCGTGGGAGTCGAACTCCCCACCTGCAACAAGGGCATCAGAGCGTCCTGCCAGTCCACTAGACGTTTCTCTCTCTCTCTCTCTCTCTCTCTCTCTCTCTCTCTCTCTCTCTTGTTTGGCATGTACGACGACAATGTTGTTGTAACATGCATCCTTCGAGATGAGAAAGTGTACGTGATGGTTAGTTCGTATATTGCTAATTAAGATTCAAATGCAGTAGTGCTGTTTCCCTTCTGTCCACAAAGTGGCTTGTCCACTACTGCTTCGTATCTGTTCTTCACAGAGATATTAGATGCCATTTTGCTGTTACCGTCCATCAAGTCTGCTACGCCTCCGTCACTATAACCCGGGTTCTAAGAGAGTCCCTGGAAGCATCAGCCTCAATTGCCTGAACCTCAACAAGCTCGATCACAACTTACTCCAAGGAAACCTGGAATCTTTCTGGGGAGGGGCTCGATGCGATTGAGCTTGATATGAAGAATGACAACTCAATTTAGATAGTTCTTGCAATAACATGTGTATGAGTTTGATGTGATATGGAGTGTGCAAGAAAAGTATTTTCAAACAAAAGATGAATAAAGATTAAGGTGGTGTAAACAAAATTTAAAAATTCGATTGGGCATATCTCAGTTGTCGTTGATATCATGCTTCCAAGTGAGAAAAATATTCTCACAAACCATAATACTATCATGTTGGAATGGAAAGGCGAAGAGGTCGGAACATAATACTATTATGTTGGAATTGAAAGGTGAAGAGGACGGAACGTCGGTAAAGTAAGTTACGTTTACACTTAACTAAAACACATAAAATAATTATAGTAAAAATAAATAAAATTACAATATAATTATTCGATCCTTTATTTAAACATTACAATTTCTATTTATAAACTTTTATTAAGGCAGCTTGCTTTTAAGACTCCTCATTGATGCAGCCTTTGTGCCGCAGCGATTGGCATGGTCATCTGCTCTACATTACAATTTCTATTTATAAACTTTTATTAAGGCAGCTTGCTTTTGAGACTCCTCATTGATGCAGCCTTTGTGCCGCAGCGATTGGCATGGTCATATGCTCTACATCACTTCATGCCTCCCGACTTATCGTGAGCCTAAATTGATGTCTTATCTTTTTTATTCTCAAAAATATACCACGTACTTCTCTCGCTTTTTCCTCGTTTTTTCGATGTTTATACTTTCTTTTGGACAATCGGGAAAGGCAGAAGCACACCCCTGGTGTGGAACTCACGACCTTCAACTTGTGATTCGACACCTAGTCATTGCTCTTTGTTCTAGGTCATATACTTCAGTCCATAGTAAAAACAACATATATTCGAGGAGAGGACGAGCATGATTGGGAAGGTGGCAGAACATATACTAAGGGGTTTGGTTCTAATACTCACCCTTTGATTTTTGAGGGCGGAAATTTCCAACGTCAAACCCGTCTCAAGATCCGGCGGCACGCGCCCTATCACCTCCATATAAACACGTACATCGCGCGCCTCAATCCACCGGACATCTCTCAATCGGGTGTTGGGCTTCCTCTTTCTCGCTTCTTCCCCCCAATTTCATCCCGGGACGACTCACAGATCCCGAAGATGCAGATCCTCCCGTTGATCTCTATTCTTTAGTAAGAAATCGTAAGATCCGTAAAGAAGAAGACGATTTGAGGGCGACGTCGCGGAAGAATGGCGTTCATGGCGGTTCTTGAATCCGATCTGCGCGCGCTCTCGACGGAAGCTCGTCGAAGGTATCCGGCCATCAAGGATGGCGCGGAGCACGCGATCTTGAAGGTTAGTGTCGATGTTCCGAGTGACTTCATAGTTTATTTTCTGTGCTATGTTGATCTGTTGTTTATTTCGATAGATTTCTCTGTAATGTGCCTTTTGCTACACTAGTTCGTGAAAATCATTAAAGTAGATGTTCTGAAAAGGTCAAGCTTTGAATATGTTCCTTTCCCGATGGAATTCCTTTTTGTCCTTTCGTGAAATGGTGAAACCGGAGGGGGTGGATCGAAGCTTGTCGTAAAGAGTAAATAAGATATTTATTTGACTCAAGGACCAAAATGCACGCATGGGTAGCTTTCTTAACTTATCTACTTTCAAATATAGAAAGTTTCTAAAGTTATGCGTAGAATGTTCTCGGGAACATCAACCACTTATAAGCTTGGTTTCTAAAGTTCAACGTTCGCACTGATTAGCTTTTCCTTTTTCCTTGTCCTTTTTCTACCTGTGATCTTCGGGGGCTTTATACGAGGGGGAAATAATTAGCGAGACAAAGAATTGTGTATGTTTTAGTTCGTGAAGTGCTTTCTATTTGAGCTTGTCCTGTTATTACTGAAGTATGTAAAACTGCGATGACCCTGTGCATTTGCAGCTGCGATCATTGTCTACCCCTAGTGAAATAGCTCAGAATGAAGACATACTGGGGATCTTTCTTATGGCATGTGAGGTCAAGATCGTCAGGTTGAGCGTCATTAGTCTTTCATGCTTGCAGAAGCTGATTGTACATGATGCTGTTTCACGATCTGCTATGAAGGAGATACTAGCTACATTAAAAGATGTAAGTATGTCACTGTGTTTTTTTATTGATTGAGTGGTTTGTATCTGATGTTGGTCTTCTTCATGACAGGCACCTAGATTGCAACTTACGTGCTTTTGTCTATATGTTTTTGAACAATGTTTACGCTATTTCTTTTGCTGTCTTTCTGGACGTAAGAGTAGGGTTGATAGCATCGAGTAATTGACAAGGACAACTAAACTCTGAGTAACAACTTTCACTGGTAGACCTCACTAGTCTTCATCTGTTTTCTTTTTGGTTAGAAAATGAAACTTATTCTACTGGCCATCTCTTCCATTATCGAAACAATGCCAAAATCTCTGCCACTTAAGTGCGGGTGCAAGTGTTGCCACGGGAATGGAGGACACAATACAACAACCTTAAAACTCATAAGTAAGACAGCTGTAGCGTAAATGGCATGTATATATATATATATATATATATATATATGTATACATATGTTTGTATGTATGCACAGGCACACACATACATGATATATATATATATATATATTTAGATATTCATTAAACTATTCTATGTTTTGGTAAGAAGGTTCAAATGATCAATGTGGAAGTCAGATATGAAGGGACTAGCAGTATTGGATGTCGGCGAGTCTAACATGTGTCCCTTCATGAAATAAATGTAGGAGGAGCCCTCTTCTTTGTCATGTTAAATCATTTGTTCTTTTTAAACTTTGGGTCATTTAGATGGCTGTGATTAAATATTGTTTTCTCTGTGTAACTCATTTGAAGCACAATGGATTAAAATGATCACTATACCTTCTTATCTGTGACATTTGAGCTTCATCTACAACATCTTCAGTGAGAATTCAATGTGGATAGGTTTAACTGTTTCCATGCATACCATAATAGAACATTTAATGTCCTTGGGAAATTTCTTTGAAAGGTATTATTACACCATAAGCTGTATGAAATGTGAAACATGTAGAAAGAAGCTATTTTCACCACACTATGCAAACAAAAGAAAAGGAGAGCAGTTTGGCAGCTATCCTTTGGTTGCAAGTACGATCACCAAATGACACCCAAAGTGACATTGCCACTTCCTAAAGTGATTCCTTAGAGATTGCTGGAGTAAAAATCATGCCAAATCTTAAGGTTCTTGTAAGAAGAACTTTGAAAGATTTTATTCCTTCAAACATGTCTATACCATATGATAATCAAGATTATGTGAACTTTAGCACCATTTATTTTCAAACTGAAGATGTCACACTCTCAGCTCCTCAAATTCTTGAACATATTTTGTGTTCATTTGTTACCTTATGCTGGCTTTGTTGCAGCTGATCTGTTTACGTCTGTAGGTATTCCTTTTTCTTTTAGGTTTATCATGTGTTTAAGGTCACATAATTCTCTATTACCTTAAGAAAATGTCAAATAATTCTCGTTTGCAAGTTCTTCTCTGTACACCTTCTCTTTGGTCTTGTTCTTTATGTTTCTTCATTCCATAACCTTCTAACATGCATCCATCTTGATTCTTCAGCATTCTGAAATGGCAGATGATAATGTTCAACTCAAAACACTCCAAACTATATTAATAATATTTCAATCACGTTTACATCCAAAAAACGAGGTGAGGATAATTTCTTAGTCTCTAAAATTTGTTGGAAAACTAGATTCAGTAAACAGCTCGGTTTGTCATTCAGGATGATATGGCTCATTCACTCGGGATTATTCTTAGACTTCTTGAGAATAGTCGATCCCCAGATAGCGTACGCAAGTAAGATGTCTTGGAAACCTTATGTCCATGTTAGCCAGACACTCCCTTGGTCTATTTTGGTTTGGATATTCAATTGACTCTTTAAACTTGTCTTGAATTACAGTACTGCAGCAGCCACATTTAGACAAGCCTCGGCACTGATTTTTGATCATGTTCTTCATGCTGAGTCTCTTCCAGCTGGTAAGACCGGTCTGGGAAGTCATGTATCTCGCACCTACCCTATCAGCAGTGATGATAGTCATGGTATTAATAATTCAGTGTAAGTTGTCTTTTGCAATTCTAGGCCTCTTGTGTTTTCTTACATTGCCTTCTGTTATTAGTCTAGGGGAGCATATGTTTGTGGGGTTTTCACTATACTTGGCAATCATTGGACAGAAATCTTGTTCCTGGTACTCAATCAGTTTTACGAAATAGCTTGACAGAAGAAGGCAGACTTGGGCTTCGCTTACTTGAAGATCTGACAGCTTTTGCGGCAGGTGGATCTGTATGTATCCATGAAATCTTGGTCCTTATTAGTCTGTTTGTGCACTTTGATGGATGGAGTTGATCTTTTGCAACGAGTCCTTTCTAAATTGCACGCCCAATTTTGCAACAAAACCTATCCTCAATTTGTTATTCTTTTGATATGCACCTAGATAACTTGCTACGTCTGGTCTTAAGGATATTCCCGCCACAATTTTTTAAACCTTTTCTTTGATTTGACTTCTCATTTTGACTAAGTTCATTACACTTATTAAGTTCTACTTGCCATTTAAATATAGGGATCATGGCTACGAGTCAATTCTGTTCAGCGAGCCTTCGCACTTGATATATTAGAGTAAGTTATGTCTGCTTCGAATATGCTAAAAGTTTTGTCCATGTAGTGGAAGTGAAACTGTCAAGGATTTGATATTCTGTCACACATTGATTATCTCATGGTATCACTGGTGTCTCTGAAATACCTGTTCTTCTTGTAGTTATCTTGGTAGTTAATAATCTAATAATATCCTGTAAGCAGCATGATGAGATCTTGCAAGTCGTTTGGATAAAATTTTTCTTGTTTTTTGGCTTCAAGAAAAGCAAAATGTTGCCACAATTTTTGTTAGATGATTGCTTTAAAAAGAGCCATTTGAGGTGCTTGTTTGGAATAATCTTTCATCCTCCTTAATGTATAGGTTCGTTCTATCGAACTATGTTGCAATATTCAGATATCTCATATTGTTTGGAATAATCTTTCATCCTCCTTAATGTATAGGTTCGTTCTATCGAACTATGTTGCAATATTCAGATATCTCATACCTTATGAACAGGTAACTTGCTTTCTGTTGTCTTGTAAGGGCAGTACTTGTATGTTCACAATTTTCATGACATGCTTTAACCAATTAGTTCGCCATTGTCCAGATCTTACGTCATCAGATATGCTCACTTCTTATGACCTCCCTCCGAACTAATGCTGAGGTAATTTATGTTCTAGAAGCTGCATATGATATTCTTTCGAAGGACCATACCTGTTGGTCTATTTGATGTACTTGGTAAGTCCTCCCATTGCAAATTCTTAACTCATTTTGCTGTTCCCGTTGACAACAGTTAGAAGGTGAAGCTGGGGAACCTTATTTTCGCCGTTTGGTGTTACGATCAGTTTCACATGTTGTCAGGCTCTATAGTTCATCACTCGTTACAGAGTGTGAGGTATGAACATCGTTCTGGTTTCCCGGATGTCTTATTCTTTTGCACATATTTGTCTTTCATTTTCAGTGTTCAGTGACCAAAAATAATCTTATGCTTAACACCGAAGTCACTCAAGATAATCTCACATTATGAGCCAAGCATGAATCCCGAGGTGTGGGCACTTGCAACTTCAAAGGGTACCTCAAAGAGATTTCATTCAAATGGCTTGGAATCAAGCTTTTTAATTTACATGAAAGAGGCAAATGAAGGAGTGAGATGAAAGAGGAGAGAGAAGAGAGATGGTGTAGGCCTTCAACGGCTACCTCACTAGATGTCGGAGACATCCTGTCCCAACGGCTAATGGAAGTCCTCTTTCTCTCTCTTTTATGTATTATAGAAAAATACATTAGAAAAATAGAAAATAAAAAGTGAAGGATGTACATAAGACAAGGTTGAATACATGACATTATATAAACACAAGGGACATGACACTTTTCAGGTATTTTAACATATCCTGCAATGAGCTTAGTCATAATTGTTTTGTGGCAGCTTTTGGAACGGTACACAATATGTGGCTGCTTCACAGGAAAACGGATGGGATTGAAAGGTTATGCGTAATTGTTATCTTTGTAAAATAGCTTTACCTGATGCAGATATATAAGATACTGGTACAAATGTATCATAATGCATCGTGCCATGTAGTACCATACTACTTTTTCTTCATTTAATGAAGGGCAATCATTTTTCAAAATCAAAAGATAAAATATTATAAAAATCATCAAATGTAAATATGTTATTATGCAATACAACTTGACAATGATAATGATAAATACCAATTCCTCCTGGATCTTATTATTATACATTTTATCCTTAGAGTGTGAAAATTATAACATTATCAGTCACTAATATCACCCAAATCAGGTTCAGATATGTTGTCTCAGGTGATCAGAGTTCATGCTGTCAAACTGGCTTCAATTTTTTATTTTTCTTAGGCGAAGAGTTGTATAAATTGCAGAGGTAATGCTGGGGGAAGGGAACAGATTGGGTATCTTGGTTCCAAAATGATGTACATACGTCTTGCATATATTATTGAGCTTATTAGGAGTGTATTGGTCTGATGGATTCAGTAACCGATCTGATTAACAAAAAAACTGAACTGTCTGTGAATTTGAAAACTGAAATGGAACGGAATTGTATTGGTAACCGAACTGAACCAAACCAAATCATGTGGTTGGTTCAATTCCGTAATTTGGTTTGCGCTCCATGGCTGAATTCTATGTGTGGGCATACAACTTGCAAACATCTCTAAGAGCATATAGATAATATAACAACAACAACTAAGCCTTTTCCTATACTAGATGGGGTTAGCTATATGGATTCTTTGTTTCCATAGAGCCCTATCATAATTTGTAGAATCTATGGTAATAATTAATAAGTCTGACAAAGTTTTACGTCAGTTGTTGGAAGCCGAAGACAACCCTCCTCCTTTATCCAGGCTTGAGACCGGCTATGCAAGGGTGATCCCTTCCAGGAGCATGAGTTATATAGATTATATAACAATACGACTTTATAGACAACATGACACTATAGAGCAAAATTTAGTACCAGATTGTTTCAAGATATATATTATACATACATCTACATATATATATATATATATATATATATATATATATATGTGTGTGTGTGTGTGTGTGTGTGTGTGTGTGTGTGTTTATATACGCCTGTACACACACATGTATATACAACAACAACTAAGCCTTTTCCCATACTACATGGGGTCGGTTACATGGATTCTTTGTTTCCACAGAGCCTTGTCATGTGCCATGCTAGCAGTTAACTCAATATAAACTAGATCATTCTTTGTTGTTTCTTACCAACACTTTTGTGGTCCTTCTCTCCCTCTTTTAACATTTTCACAATCTAGTTTTTCATATCTTCTTCTGAGAGTGTCAGTCGTCTTTCTACATGTCCAAACCATCTTAAATGATTTTTTCTCATTTTATCCTCTATTGGTGCTACTTCTAATTTGTTTCTTATAACCTCATTATGTATATGGTCTTTCCTTGTGTGACCACTCATCCATCTCAACATCTTCATTTATGCTACAGCCATCTTTTTGCATATATTGATGATTAACTGCCCAACACTCACAACTATAAAACATAATGTGCCTAATTGCTGCTTTATAATATTTACCTTTCAACTTTAATGGTATCTTCTTATCACATAAAATATCTAATGACCATCTCCATTGTAACCAACTGGCATTAATTCTACATGTAACATCTCCATCAATTTTTCTCACTTTTAAAAATTGACCATTGTTATTTAAAACTTTTCTTATGAGAGATGCAATGTGTCAATATTAATTTATATGTTCTCTGAAGTACCCAAATGATGAAACTTACATTCCATATATTTTGCCTCTGTTCTACTAAGTTGGAAGCTTTTACTTTCTAACGTTTCACTCTATAGTTCCAATTTCCTATTAACTTTTTTCTTAGACTCATCCACTAACACAGTTTCATATGCAAATAATATACACCAAGGTACTTCATGTTCAATATATTTTGTTAACTCATGGATGACCAATATAAATAAATATGTACTTAAAGTTGATCCCTGATATAACCAATCTTAACTTCAAAGGAGTCTGTCATTCCTTCATGAGTTCTCATGAATGTTTTTGCACCATCGTACATAACTCTTATAAGATTTATATATGTCAATGAGATACCTTTCTTTTCCAAGGTTATCCAAAGAACATCTTTTTACACCCTATCATAAGCTTTTTGTAGATCAATAAATATCATGTGAAGGTTCTTCTTTTTTGCTCTAGAATATTCCATAAGATGTCTCAATAGGTGAATCGTTTCAATATTAGATCTATCGACCATGAATACGAATTGGTTCTGTGTTGTACAAGACTATTCTTTCCTATAATTTCGCACAATTCTGAATGTCTCCCTTGTTCTTGTATATGGGTATAAGTGTATTCGCTCTCCATTTCTTGGGCATCTATTGGGTTCTCCATATTTCAAATAGTCTTTAAGCCAAGTGAGCCCCATCTCTTCTAGAATTTTCTACTTATATATATGTACGTATATATATAGCTGCGTGTGTTGTTTGGTTGTTTTTTTTTTCTAGTGTTAGAGTTGCAAAAACCAAACCTACCAAATCAAACCCTTAGGTTTACAAAACCGAAAATTATACCTTATTTAACAATGACAACAACAACAACTAAGCCTTTTCCCATACTAGATGGGGTCGACTACATTAGATTCTTTGTTTCCATATAGCCCTATCATATGTCATGCTCTAAGTTATCAATAGTGGTTTGTGGGTTGTTAGCGGTCAACCTTTATATAGCGGTAGCAGGTATATAGCAGATTTAGCTGTATATTTTTATTTACGATTAAAAAATTATATATATATAGTGTATTGTATAATTTCTAAGAAATATCAAGAAACACAACCACTTATTTCATAAATATGAATCAATCTAAATAACAATTCTACTTTTAACTTCTAAGGAAACAAACAATAAATTTCACGTGGCACATGCATATTGAATTATTAACCTTAAATTAGAAAACAAAAACATAAATATAAAAAAGTTATTCTAAGCATTAAGCAAAGAATTAAAAGAAACAAATATATAATTACTTATCTGCCCAAGTACGGTGAATATGGTGTCGCCAAGCTTGACCACTCTCTTACTCTTCAAAGCTTGTATTCACATTACATATTTTCATCCAGAATTGTCCATAACCATTAGTGAACATGAAAAAACAATTGTTTATGATTCCATCCTTGATCCTTAGAAGCTGGGGGGGGTCTATAGTTGTGTGCTGGATTAAAAAATCGAATACCAATTTACTACTAGTGTCGGCGCCACAACTACTACTGCCACGACCACTTGGACAACAAGCAGTTGCATCCATACTCACTATAAAAAAAAAACAGAATAAATACTAAGTTAGTAAGAAAAATAAGACATATTTAACATAGTAATATATCAGTGATGCATTAAACATTAAACACCAATCCATTTAAAAGAGCAAAACTTGTAGTTAAGCACATGTGTGATACTACATTCTCACAACGCCAACCCAAACTAGAAAGCATAAATCCGAGAAAATATTTTGTGTTAGACAACTTCTATAGAAAGCACTAGTATGAGAAAGTGTAAACTATAAGAGGAGGTTTAAATCCATAACAAATAAAATCCAAACCATTTCAGGCATCGCATTCAAACCACCCCACCAAGAGTAAAACAATCTTCAACTTCACGCTAAAAGAGATCTGCAACAACAAGATCGAAAACAAAAAGACAAAGCATTATGCATCATTTTTTTTGAGAATCTCATTTTCCATTTATCCACACTAAGATAATCATTCTGATTAAAGATAACCACCAACATGAGGCTTAAAACATTAAATAATAAAAATTATACATCATGATGTTATTAATATAAGGCGCATCGCACTAGTGCAACCGCTATAACGCTATAGTGCGCTATCACACTAGGACAACATCGCACTTTTATTCCACTATAACGCTATAGTGCGCTATTGATAAGATATGTCATGCTAGCAGTTAACTCAATATAAATTAAATCATTCTTTATAGTTTCTTTCCAACATTTTTGTGGTCGTCCTCTTCCTCTTTCCAACACCTTAATGAACAAAGAAACTGGAACAAAAACTTCAGTCTAGTTTGGTTAATCAACTTTAACCAAATTGTGTCACCCCTAGAGATTATAGAATTTCATTCTTTAGAAGCTTTTCTGTAAAGGATAAGCCTATTTGTTCTTAGCTGAGGATGATCTATGGTCTAGCTCCAAAACCAACAAAAATAATAAGAAACCAAATAAGAAATTTAGCAAATTTGATAAAAAGGTGATCAAAATTTTAAGAAATCATAGGAATACACTTTTCGAATTAAGTCCTTCAATTGTGGTAAGATGATGCACTTCAAAAGGAACTACCGCAAGTTAAACAAAAATGAGGGCAACTCCCAACAACATGGCTCAAAGGATAAACAATATATTATATGCGTGATTTCAGAATGTTTATACATGAACTACAATGTGACTGACTGATAGATAATTCTGGAGTTATCTGACACATCTCGAAGAGCAAGGAGAGAGCAATGGACTTGAAGGAATATAAACTTGGGGAACATCGAGTATATATAAGGAAACAACTCTTTGCTAATGTTCTAGGAGTTTGATTCTTTATGATTGTCATGGGAGACACTCCTATTGTACTTACTGATGTACCATCCACTAGGTGCAATTTTGTGTCTGTATCTGTTGTTGTAAATAAAGGGTTTGAAGTTAGGTTTGTTCTTAGAAAAGTTACTGTGAAAAACTAAGTAGAATAACTTTTTTTGATATTTTTTATTATGAACATGGGTTGTTTAAATTGAATGTTAATGAAAATAAAAGTTATTCTTTTGCTTATATCAATTGTGCCTTTATTATTGATATGAATGTATGGCATAAACGCTTAGGGTGTATAAGTTTGAATAAGTTGAGGAAATTAGCTAACTTTGACTTGAGTATTTGATTTTGCCCCTTCTTGCACATGATTATTCTTCAGCGTTCTATGTATTTGGAAATGGTTCAATATTAGATGTTCTCTGTTTCCATGTTGATTTGATTTCCTGATAGGGTCAACTGTATGGATAATGATTTTGTGAAACACATTCATTTATGATGGCTACCAAATGATCCATTTAACTTTTGCCAGGTTTTTCTCAATATGTTGGTGAAGTCTACTTCTATGGATTTGTCATTGTGGCACCAAATTCTCGTCCTTGAAATTTTGCGGGTAATCTCTGATCTACTTATTCACACTTACGATACCATCATGGATCTGCTGCAGGACTAATCCAATATTAATTCCAGGGTTTCTGTGTGGAAGCACGCACATTGCGCCTTCTTTTCCAGAACTTTGATATGTGAGTAATCTCTGGTTCATATGGTGCTCGTTTGGTGTAATTTAAGTCAAGTCATGCTAGATGTCATTATGTTCACGACGAATATCATGATGGTTTGTAAGTGTAGATGTTTCAGAAGTTGGGTCTTTTTTCATGTGACTGCACCGGACTTCATACATAACAATTGGCATGTTACTATGTGTGGATTCTTGTTTTCATGTCCGAATTCATATGATTTCCAGGAGTTATGGAGAAGCTAACTTCTCAGTCTTAAATTATCCTGGACTAAGGTTGGCACTTGATGTGCTTAGCCCTGGTGGTTCGTTGATACATTTTCACACCAAAAGTCCCTTTTCGTCTTCTGATAGTAATTTCAGCCACTGGTTTTCTTTTTCTTGAAAAATGAAAACAGATTACTTGTCCCTTTTAGTCTCATTACTGGATCCTGTTCCTTTCATCTGTTCATTTGTAATTATGTCTTCTCAAATCTTCTCTAGGAACCCAAAGAACACCAATGTAGTGGAGGGCATGGTTATGGCACTGGCTCGAGTTGTTTCAACTATACAGGTTTGAGTAAAAATTGCCTCTTTGTGTGACTTTTGCTTTAATGTTTATGGTCTTCTATTCACCTTTTCGCTGCTGCCTCATAAAATACACATGTCTAATTTCTAAGTAGCTTCATGGACATGGAAATGTTTATACATGCAAAATTTTTACTTGGTCAGTCTTGGTTTTGAAAAATCCAACTCAGGGGGATGGCATGTCTCCATTTTTACAGAACCGTCACTCCTTGACTTTCTCAGCAACTTGTTTCCTGCGGTTAGTGCCTAACTTGTGAGACATCAATTTAGATTCAACAATTTTCATGTACAAATATTGTCTACATTGTAACCTCATTCCTGTGGAGTCACCTTTTGCCTTTTGGGAAAATACTGGGCCGGAAGTTGATCACCACGTGAAGCCCATTGTATTTCTTGGCACTCTTTTACTACTCAGTGGTAACTTTTATGCTTTGGGTGTCATTTTGGTCTTTCATATAGTTACCACGAAAGGTCGAGGCATGCATCTTCAGTAGGTGTGCCTTAATTAACACAGCAAAACCAGAACCAAACCTTCAAGTGAAGTCAACTACATTGGTTCATGATTGTTATTAGCATTGAACTCTACAAAAGCAAGCCTTGTTAACACGTATGGGAAATAGTCAATTACTTTTGAACTTATTCCTGTTAAGAATTTTCTCAAATATCTCATCTGTTTGGTACATGGTGACGTTTTGTGGAGGGCGTGGCAATGCAATGACCTAGGTTAACACATTATTAAGAGTTCCATATGATCACAATGTTATAACCCTATAATATTTTCATTTATAACTCATTGCAAATCTCTAAAATATACCAATCAATGCTCTGTGGCCTTGATATGATGCACTTGGGATGACAAAAACAGCTTGTCCTAGATATCTTCCTCAGATTATGGATGTCCAGCACGTTAATTTGTTGCACCAGTGGAAGTGTACTATATGAGTTTATGTCCTTATGACATGAGCTTGAAGCAAACCCTTATGTGTTGAATTTAGTGCTGTTCAAATCGGATGTCATGTCTTCTTTAATCTTTTTTTACATGGATTGGCTGAGCCTCTACCAGTCTTTCAATCTTTGTTGTTGGCACTGAGTTCAATGCTAACTCATCTTTTAAGATTATGAGACTTGAATGTCAGTGATGGTCTGATGTTACAAAATGAGGTTCAGCATTCCTTGACTAAGGGTTTGAACTTGGTGCTAGGTTCCTGAAACAAGTGAGGAGAGTCTTGCAGCTGTCGCTGGAATGTTTAGTAGCAAGGCTAAAGGTAACGGTTTGTCAGTTCTCTGGGACATTCTTCACGTGGTCTTCACTGTTTTCTTTGTCATGCAGTTAATTGGCAAGATTCTCCTCTTGAAAATGATTTACTTGTATGGTACTGTTTGTGGACTTGAACTTGCTGTCTTATAAGAAGCAATACAATTTCTTTATAAGTTGCATATTTATGATGGCATTCTGATATTTTTTCCTCAGGTGTTCATTACTTACGTGTTTGTGAGCTTAGTTACCCCATAGGCCCTGGTTGTGCTTTCTTGGACTTGGTCTAACACCTAGGCCCGGTAAAATGTATGGGTATTGTCCTACATGTATATTTTCTTCACGTTCATTTCTTTTTTATACAAATATACATAAAATGTATCTTTTATGTTTGTTATATATCTTTTAATATGTCTGTTTTTCAAAACTACTTGTGTATGTTTTACTTTCGGGGGAAAAGCAGATAGTTAAGTGGAATGACAATACCCAAGAACATCTCAGAAGTTGTTTTAAAATTTCCATGACAAGCCTTTTTGACCATGTCACCCCTTGTATGGAAGTTAAGTAGCTCCTGTATACCTAACCATCTTCAATTGATCTGGTTCAACGCTATGTAAATGATTTTCTCCATGTAAACTGTGGCAGAATACATGGTTGGTTGCATCCTTCTAGGATGGTATATTAACAAATGTTTGTCGATAATGAAATTTTGGAGGCTGGCTAAGATTGCCTTTTAGTAGAAACCCTTTTTGGCAGTTGCTGCGTAATAAAACTGCATCTATGACTTTTGGAGTTGCTAGAGTTCATAATAATTCTGTGTTTTATTTAAGAAAAATCTTGTGTTCAGTCAAAGGGTTCAGCAACTTCCTTTTGGGGTTGCAGTAGTCAGCTATGCTAAGCTCTCGATATGAATGGAGCTGTTAATTTGGGCTCACCTTATATATTCAGTGAATTACCTTTGACAGTAAAATTCATTGTCATAGTGAACATTAAATCATATTTTTCTTGTGAAAACTTCTAACTCATGACCTACAACATGTGAGTGGCCCCCCTAGCCAGATTAGCAATTGCTCTTTGTGCAGATCTCCAAACTGTTGTTTTCAAGACAGGTTGCTGGCACCTCCATCAGCTCTTCAGAGGCCATGTTTTTCAGCGAATCTTTAGTTTGTAAAAGTTAGGTGGAGTCACCAAATTTCTTCATCATCTCTTATCTTTTAGTAAGATAAATAGTTGTATTATCTTGTACAATTGTATACTCGACAAATATATTTGAGGGTAAAATAAAGTTTCTTTAACTTTAAGATTTTTTCCCTGGGTCAGACTTGGTAAATCATGTATCTTCTCCCTAGTTCGTTTATTTTATTTCATTACGGAACTTCCATTGTCATAGTGGTAGAACTTTAGGATTTTCTCCCTGGGTCAGATTACGTAAATCATGTATCTTCTCCCTTTCTCCTCCCTAGTTCTTTTATTTTATTTCATTGCAGAACTTCCATTGTCATAGTGGAGGATATGTGCGTTTGAGAGGGGGGGGGGGGGATTAGGATATTCTCCCTGGGCCAGACTACGTAAATCATGTATCTTCTCCCTTTCTCCTCCCTAGTTCTTTTATTTTATTTCATTACGGAACTTCCATTGTCATAGTGGAGGACATGTGTGTTTGTTTAGAGAGAGAGAGAGAGAGAGAGAGAGAGAGAGAGAGAGAGAGAGAGAGAGAGATGTGTGTGTTTGAGAGGGGGGGGGGGATTAGGATATTCTCCCTGGGCCAGACTACGTAAATCATGTATCTTCTCCCTTTCTCCTCCCTAGTTCTTTTATTTTATTTCATTACGGAACTTCCATTGTCATAGTGGAGGACATGTGTGTTTGTTTGAGAGAGAGAGAGAGAGAGAGAGAGAGAGAGAGAGAGAGAGAGAGAGAGAGAGAGAGAGAGAGAGAGAGATTAGAATTTTCTCCCTGGGCCAGACTATGAAAATCATAGAGAGAGAGAGTATGTGGTTTTGATGTTTGACATAGTAGAAAATATTAATTAGATGATGCAAATTTTATTCTTAGAAGTGCGTTTTAATAAGAGAGAAAAATCAGGAGATGATTATCACTCAAACTTGTAGGGAGTGAGTATGTGGTTTTGATGTTTGACATGGTAGAAAATATTAATTAGATTATGCAAATTTTATTCTTAGAAGTATCCCATTGACATACGTAAACCTTATAAGAGACATGTACGATGGTGCAAAAACATGTGTGAGAATTCATGAAAGAATGACAGACTTTTTTGAAGTTAATATTGGGTTACATCAGGGATCAATAAGTCCATACTTATTTATAATGGTGATTGACGAGTTAACAAAACATATTCAAGATGAAATACCTTGGTGTATGTTACTTGCAAATGACATTGTGTTAGTGGAGGAGTCTAAGGAAAAAGTTAATAGAAAATTGGAACTATGCAGAGAATCATTAGAAAGTAAAGACTTCCGATTTAGTAGAACGAAGACAGAATATATGGAATGTAAGTTTGATCATTTGGTTACTTTAGAGGACATAAAAATTAAAATTGGATTACAATGCATCCCCAAAGAAAAGTACCTAGGGCCAATTTTTCTGAGTCATGGAAGAATTGAAGGAGATGTTACACATAGAATTAATGCACATTGGTTAAAATGGTGAGGAGCATCAAGTATTCTTTGTGATAAGAAGATACCATTAAAGTTAAAAGGTAAATATTATAGAGCAACAATTAGACCTGCTATGTTTTATGGTTCTAAGTGTTGGGGAGTTGATCATCAACATGTACAAAAGATGTCTGTGACAGAAATGAAGATGTTGAGATCGATGATGGGTCATCATACAAGGAAAGACCGTATACATAATGAGGTTATTAGAAACAAATTAGGAGTGACATCAATAGAGGATAAAGTGAGAGAATATCGTTTAAGATGGTTTGGACATATAGAAAGAAAAAGCACCTATAAGAAGGTATGAAAAAGTAGATTTTAAAAGTATTAAAGGAGGTAGGGGATGACCACAAAAGTGTTGGAAAGAAACAATAAAGAATGATCTAGCTTATGTTGAGTTAACTGCTAACATGGCACATGATAGGGCTCTGTGGAACAAAGAATCCATGTAGCCGACCCCGTCTAATATGGGAAAAGGCTTGGTTGTTGTTGTTATTATTAGAAGTGCGTTTTAATAAGAGAGAAGAATCAACAGATGATTTTCACTCAAATTTGATGATAGAAGTAGAATATCCATCAGTTTTTAGTATAGGAAATAAAACTTCTTTTTTGCAAATAGTGGTAAGCATTATACATATTCAGATGAATGTTTCTTCTCAAATATTTTGTCTTGCCATACTCATCCTGTTGCCAAGAATGCACCACAACCTTCTTTTGAGAAAGAGGGTTATGTTCATGGTGCTACGAGTGAAGCTTTCATTTTACTTGGCAGAAAGTGGACAGTGCCAGCAACTAAGGTCAAACTGTATGACTTTACATCCTTGATGTTGAAAACTTTGGATTTCTGTCATCATGGGTGTGTGAATTTGAACCACTAGCTGAAAATTGAGTTGGAAGAGGCACAAAATCTTTCTAGTTGTCATATTGCATGTACTTTGCTTGTTGCTGATATTTTATTCTTGGCAACTCTTTCTTATTCAAGTCTATGCTTCTTGGCATAAACCTGGTGCTTTCAGAGGCACTTCATAAAGTTGTCATATGTTGTGCCCTTGTGTAGTTCTCAGCTAAGTTGCATGCAAACGGACACAGAAGCGGGATACATGCAAAAAATAAGAAAAGGGATATATATGTGAGCATGTTCATGTGCGTGTATGTGTTCATGCAGGTTTGTGTAAAAAATAAAAAGTAAATGGCAAAAAGAAAAATAACACAACACACTTCCAACAAGATTGACCAAGGACCTTTCACTTAGCCAAAGAGCACCATGACCAGCTGAACTATGAGTTATGAGTAAGCTTATGCATGTAGCTGCTGTTTTTTTAATATAATATATTTAATGTTACCTGAAACATGACTGAAATACCGTACACGTTTCAGACACATTTTGGGTTTTGTTTCATCTCAAAGCATGAAACAGCAGTCTCCTGTCATTCCATGCATCATAAGTTCTCGGCAATAGTTGATTTATATCAACTTCTGGTGTCTTCTCTTTTCTTCCCCAATGCGCGTGATGTACTTGGTGCATCCATTCTGCTCATTGTTTGTCTCAAAGCAATTTCCGAGTTTGCAAGATCAACGTTTGGTCTTCATCTAGTTTCCAACTTTTGCTTCTGCAATCTGATTGGAGATTCTCTTATTTATGCCTCCAGTTTTTCTTTGTTCTTTTATGAGAATAACATACAAGGCTTTCTGACATATGCAACTTCATTGATGTTTGTAGGAATTGAGTGGAGCCTTGACAATGATGCTTCAAACGCTGCTGTTGTGGTTGCTAGTGAAGCTCATGCAATTACCTTGGCTATCGAAGGGTTATTAGGTGTTGTGTTCACTGTAGCTACTCTGACAGATGAAGCTGTTGATATGGGTGAAGTGAGATGCTATGTGATTTTTTTATCTGAGAGCAATAAAAGATATGTTTCTGATTTTGCTTTCTGAAATCTGGCAGCTTGAATCCCCAAGATGCGACACAGATCCACCCATAAAATGGACAGGGCAGACCGCAAGCATATCTATGGCGATGGTCGACTCATTATGGTTGGTCATCTTGGATGCCCTTTCCCTGATCCTGGCAAGGTACTTTAAATTTCCTTGATCCATGGCGTAAGTCTGAATATTATGGTGTCCAATTCTAAATGAAACCTATCTTGAAGATCACAAGGAGAAGCTATTATATTGGAAATTTTGAAAGGATATCAAGCATTTACTCAAGTAAGTGGTATGGTCGATGCTGTTTACATGTGCATTGGCATGGCTAGAATTTACAATTAATTGATGACTCTATTGTCACAGGCATGTGGAGTTCTTCGTATGATCGAGCCCCTAAACTCTTTTCTTGCATCTTTGTGCAAATTTACTATCAGTTTTCCTGATGATCTCGAAAAGAAAAGGTTTGTTGTTTGTAAGATCAATAATTGTTTTAATGGTTGTTGCTGCATTAAATATAATAGCCAGAGTAATAGTCAATCTATAATTATTTAAGTCCCTGAATGAAGCTTCATCTGTTGTAGATGTTGCTTACATTAGCACTTTAGTATTTCATTTTGAATTTGTTTTTCATTGCTTACCCATAATTAAGAAGTTGACTTCTGAAAATTGAAACAGTGGAACATTTCTCACCTGTTCTAGAATGGAAGGCATTTCTTCTATTAGTGTACCATGCAAGTGATTCTTATTATCTCTTAGGAGGAGAGATAACTAACTCTTTGTTCATAATGGTTGCTCAATGTTCAAGATTCAACATGACTTATCATGATTGAATGTTATGCTTGCTAAAGATGTCCAAGTATGGTAAGCTTATATGATATTTTAACTGCATTAGGGATGTGGAATCCCTCATTGCAGTTACATCAAATGATGTTAGTGAAGCTATCAATCGAGCCCAAGATGTCACTATTGAGCTCTTAATTTTCAATTTAGACATCAACCCTTCCCCCAATTCATCTGGGACTGCACCAATTTTATTTTGGTGATTACACAATACCGTCTTCAAATATTGGCCTACTAAATTAGTCTGTCTAACTTCTAATTGTTATTTTCAAGATGCTTAATTAAGATCTTATCTTTCATTTAGAGGCCTAGTTGGTTTTGGTACATGTTCTCCAAACTTTCAACGGCCTCAACAGTACTTTTTGACTTTTTCAGGGCCTTCATAGTGCTGAATTTTATACCAAAACAAAACCAAGACCAAGCCTTCCCCACACTAAATAGGGTCTCTGCATGGATTATTAGTTATTGATGTGTTCTATCTTGTTTCTGTTCAACATAACAATGTATTGAATCATTGTGTACTTTTCCTTATGTGTACTTTTTTTTTCTTTTTTATTTCCTTTATTGTAATCAAAAGCCTCTAAATATAAAGGATTTCCATATCCCTTCTCACTAAGGCTTGAGGCCTTCCAAACTTGATTAATAAAGTATTCTTTTGTTCACACTTGGAGTTTCAAGATTTGCCTTGGGATTTATACATGGCATTTGAATCTTGTTGATGTCTCTCAAACATATTAAATTCTTATCGAACAGCATGCAGGGTAGGATTCTTTGGCGATTGCCACTCTTGGTGAGTTCGTACAGTGTCATATCAACATTTAACTCTAAATAAAGTCCAGCCCATGTTTTATTGTTTCCTTCCTACACTTTCAAGGTCTTCCTGTGCCTGTTTAAAGTGTTCACCACCAATTTTTTGTTCCATCTCATGGGAGCTTCGTTAGATCTCTCCTAATGTTCAAGCCATCTTAAGCTTGCCTCTCATTTTATTTTCTATTGGTGCCTCGTCAAATGTCTGATCCACCTTAAGTTTGTTGAGTTTTATATGAAGTTAAGATCCGAGAAAATTGTATTGAAATCTATAACAAGGCCTAAGAATCTTTATTGGTTAAAGGCTTAAAGCTGTTACAAATATTTTGTACTATTCAGAAAAGAATTATAGGCCTAATTGTAGTGCCATATTTTCTGAAGATATTCAGAAGTACCTTTCTTTGTCATTATCTAGAACTTTTTTGGGGAAGACATGATACATTCCAGCTTGGGATTATTGAAGAAAAGTGAATAACATAATATCTAAGAAAGGGAGAATCCACAAATAAGAACAACAACAACAACAACTAAGCCTTTTCTCATACTAGATGGGGTCGGCTACATGGATTCTTTATTTCCACAAAGCCCTATCATATTTTGTAGAATCCACGGTAAATAAGTCCGACAAAGTTTTACGCTGGCTATCGGAAGCCTAACACAACTCTCCTCCTTTATCCGGGCTTGGGACCGGCCATGCAAGGGTGATCTCTTACATGGGCGGAGTTTTTAAGTAATCCACAAATAAGGAGAAAAAGGAAAAACCACAAAAAGGAAGGATTGGAGCAAGAAACAATAATAGGACAAGAGGAAACAGAAAGAAGTAAAGAGAGCCAAGACATATATTACAATTAGAGGGACGCTATCAGGACAGAGCTATTGCTTTTTGTTGGCTTAGCTGCCTCATCTTTTTTGAGTTTTTTTAGGCGGCTATGTTCATCCATCTGGTTTAAGTATGAATAATGCTTTTGATTTTCATCTTTTACTGTTATTTATATGTTCAGCTACTTGATGTATCAGTTTGTCTCTATCGCCTGGGTCGAAGCGTCTTGAGTATGTATCCGATCAGCGGGATTATATTGTCCTCACTACAAAAAATGTGCAGGTATTCTTTTATATTTCATGCTTTGTTATTTGCATTAGTCATAAGGTTTATATATTATATTTAACTTATAAATGTGGTTTATGATCTCTTATAATGGTTGTTTTAGGCTTTGAGAACTCTATTCAATATTGCACATAGGCTGCATAACGTGTTGGGTCCATCTTGGGTTCTGGTATGCTGCGTGCTGTTTTACATCAAAAGTTGCCCAAACAAGATTCTATTTGGTTGCCTTTTACTATGTAGCCATATTTTGTTGTAGGTTTTGGAGACATTAGCTGCTTTGGATCGAGCAATTCATTCTCCACATGCTACTACTCAAGTACCTCTCTCTCTCTCTCTGATCGTTGGTGTTGGAGTAGACCGACATTGTTGAACCCACTGTGTTACCAACTTGGCTCAGATACAAGCTAAATATCCAAACTTCAGGACTATGACGGACCGTCTCATATAGTCATTTCACCTGTGATACATTGCTCGAGTCGACTACTCGGCTTCTTATTTTTTGTGTCTATATTTCCTTCTCCTTCAATTCCAATTTTCCTTTTCTGCTCAGGAAGTCTCTGCAATGGTTCCTAGGCTAACAAGGGATGCCTCTGGTCAGTATACTGATTTCAACATCTTGTCCTCTTTGAATTCTCAGGTGGTAACAACATTTTTCTGTTAATCCCTTCCAGCTAAATATTTCATTTTGGTTACATACTCACAAATTTATGTTGTTGGTGAAGCTGTTCGAGAGTTCTGCCATGATGCACATATCTGCAGTCAAAGCTCTCCTTTCTGCACTAGGAAAGTTGTCTAATCAATGCAGTGGTCGGCAAGCAGCAGTTTTTAACCAACTTTCTGGAGGAAATCCCTTTGTTGGATCAACTCAGCAAATTGCAAATATCACATTTTCTGTGGAGAGAATGAGGGCAATCCTTAAAAGCAACCTCCACCGTATATATCTTAGTTACAAAGCTTCTTTTGTGTGTGTGCATCTTTGCATTTGTCTATTTGTGCGTGTGTGCATGCTTGCCCACAAGCATGACTCATAAGCGTATCTATACCATGCAGACACTCCTTACAGGTGAAGTGTCACCAACATCATTTGTTGATCTAAAAGCTTTAAATGACCACTTTTGCAAGTCGGTCATAAACAGTTGCGTACAATGTTTTATTAGAAAATGGTAATGCAGTGCATAAGAAGTGCAAGACGAGATGCATAAGCTCTGGCCCGTCTATTTCCAGTTCCAGCACTGTTGGCTTTTTAAAGTTTTTTTAGTCTTAGAGCCTTATGAAATAAACTCTACTCTCACATTCTGAATGATTACAAGCATTCTAGAAGTAAAACGAGAAGCACTTCAATAATGCTTTTGGTAGATGTGAATTTCTATGAATAATTTTCTTCACGTAGGATGCTTCTTGTATATCATGGAGAAAAATCACATACCTGGCGCCCATTTCAATCTTATTGCTTTCTCTTTGTGGTTTCTACTGCAACATTAGGTTGTATGGAATCTCCTACCCAATACATAATCAGGACTACAAACATAAGTATGCTAAAAGAAAGAATTAGTGCTAGAAGACAATACACCATGGAAGAAATCTCTGATTCTATTTCCTTTCATGCACATACATTAATACCATGTCTTTTAACTCAATTCCAAGTTGTGTCATTGACTCATTGCATGTGCATACTTCGTGTCTTTTACTAGCTATAAGCAAATTAACTCTTCTCTTGCCATGATGCCTATGACTCCTTACTTTAGTGTACTTCCGATATTTCTTTTTCTAGATGAACTTCATTGCCATATTTCCATGTATTTTTGGAAGCTAAAATGTTCTTTGCTGTATTAGTGAAATGCCTTTGGTTCTGAACTTGTTAAGTCCAATGAAGCAGTGGATGATCTTTACGCTAATTATTCAGATTAATGTTGCCTTATTGTTAAAAAACAGTGAGTTAAACAGATTTTACATCTATAGTGATGCAATTAGGTGTTTATCTCTGTATATTTTGCCTAGTGATATTCTCAAATCTCAAGTGGTTTTGGGCATTTAGCTTACACAATGACTCTTAAATTCCATTAAGCCTGGAGATCCGCAGGATTTCTGTCCCTTTTCACTACATTCTAAACTTTACTTGGCATCAGTTCATTCTGCTCCTTTTGGTATCATGTTGAAGTGATTAATAGGGAAACTAGTGCTTGCATTCTGCTTTATTTTTTTCTTTTTTCATTGAAGTGCAATGATTTTCTGTGGTTCCAATCTTGGATACTCTTTTTATCTTGTAATTATTAATGTTAAGCATTTCCAGAATACTGGAACTTTTTATTTTGTTGGAAACATCACAATCCTTTATTTATTAGGCAGTTGGATAGCTTGCTAATTGTTACTTTTTGTGGCCAGGGGTGGAGCCTTTGTGGGATCTTGTTGCTGGACATCTTGTTGAGGTTTGACCAAATTGGCATATGTTTCACCTGAAGATACTGTGTTTCCGTGCCCTTAATACGTGCTTTTGCATGCAGCTCGCAGAGAACTCCAATTCACAAGTTCGAAATATAGCCCTTGAGGCACTAGACCAGTCTATCTGTACGGTCTTAAGCTCTGACCAATTTCATGAACTGATTGGGTCCACTCGATCATTGGAAACTGTCCAAGTTAGATACACTTCACCTGTTGCTTATTGTGCCCGCTTGTGACTGGTTGTTCTAAACCTGTTAATGTTCATACCCAGATTGGTGCTGCTGCTTTAGAATCAAGATCATTTGAATGTGCTGTAATTTCTCCACTGAAAGTTCTATATACGTCTACACAAATACATGATGTTCGTGTTGGAGCTGCAAAAATATTATTACATGTTTTGGAGGTGAGCTTTTATGGACCCAAACTCTTGTTTCCATTAGATGCTTTTGTACTGGAAAGCTGCATTTAAGTATTTCTTGTGCTAATTAACTTGTAGAGGCATGGAGAGAAACTGTTTCATAGTTGGCAAGGAATCCTTGAAATGCTGAGGTCTGTTTCTTGGGTTCTGTTCTTTTTATTTTTACCTTTATTTGTGAATAACGAGTCTTCTAACCTAATTTTGGATTCATGATCATGTGAGCTTTTACTTTGATGTCTTTTTTACCAGGTTGATTGTGGATTCTTCAGACAAAGAACTTATTCCACTAGGGTTCCAAGTAAATATCATCTCCTGATATCTAAGACTTGCACAATTTTCACTAAGTTTTGGTTTATGATGTTTGTGGTGAGCCTGAAAAGTGATATACGGATCATTTAGCTGATCTGGCCATAATTGATGTTTAATAGAATGTGTTTGAGGATATATGATTGGGCCTACTATAGATCGATAGAGAAGCTTAATGATACGAGTTCTTGAAAATCATGAGAGTTTTCATGAACCTCAATGGTATTCCCCACTTACAATATCAAGTGATCTCTTAGATACGTTTTATAGAACACGTTATTTTGAGGGGTTTTGTGCGACTACTTTCAACATATAATGTCATGTTTTTGGTAAAAAAAATTCCTGAAATGCACAAGTAAAACTTGACCTTTTGAGAACTACCAACGCTGATGATTTTCTCCTAATGGTTAAAGTTTCAGGGTGATGCCTATGCATTAGGGTCATAGAAGAAGCTCGGTTAGTGCCTTAGGCGAGATTGTTTGACCTTGTAGGAACCCCAAAAAGTAAGGTAATAGAAACAAAATTTTACCTTAAATTGTGAAAATCCTTTCTACCTTTGTTAAGAAGTGGTATCGGGTCCTGGGATCTCGGATCCATTTGTAGTTTTCTGGTCCAATTAAGTATGTCTAAGTAAAGGGCAGATTAGTCTTTTAAGTTATAAAGATAATATAAGTATCAACTTAAGCTTAGGGTTAGTACAAAGAGAGAAAAAGGCAGCAACCACGAAGGATGCACGAAGAAGCCAACTCTTGTACTCTTTGAGAGGTGTTCTCCAACCAAAATTGTGTATTGTGTAACTTGGTTATCAATAAATTTTACATGATATCAGAGCTTTAGGGCATAAAAAACAGTGGGTTCGGCAAGAGCAGATCTCGCATTTGGTGGTTTCGTTGTTGGTGATAAAGCACTGAAGTGTTGTGCACAAGAGATTGTGAAAGACAACATCGTATGGAACCCTATCATGTGCCATGTAAGCAGTTAGATCAGATAATGGTAGAGAATTTAGTGTAACTGTTTTAAAAAATTATCTAAGAAATCATGACATAATCTATCATACTACATGAACTTATACACCCAAGAGAATGGAGTGGCAGAGAGTAAAAATCGCCACATTTTAGAGACAGCAAGAGCCTTACTAATTGGAAGTAATGCTCGGAAATATATTGGAGTGATACTGTTTTGATGGTCGTTTATCTTATAAACATAACTCCCTCATCCGTACTACAAGGAAGGATCCCACTACCTGTACTGATGCTCAATAAGAAACTCTTTCATATCCCTCTCAAAATATTTGGGTGTATTTGTTATGTTCATGACCATTGCAAATGTAAAGATAAGCCAGATTTAAAAGCTATTACATGTATTTTTCTCAGATATTCTTGTACATAAAAGAGGTATTATGATCCTAGTAAGAGGAGAACATGTGATAATGGATGAAACCTTCTTTGAAGATTCCACCTACTATGAGAGGAAGGGGGGAGAAATTACTCACAGGAAACCAAGATTTGTGTGTCACACCTATTAATCCTGAAATATAACTAGAAAGTGAGGATAAACCACAACAAGAAGAGTTGGAACCAGTGTTGTTTGACGCGTATCGTATCGTGTATCATTTTGTTCCATGATATGGGTGTATCGTATCATATCGTACTTTAATATTAAAAAAAAGAAAAAAAAGAAAAGAAAAAGAAAAAATTAGTAAAAATCCCAAAAAAAGAAGAAAAATTAGAAATAATTGAGCAAAAATCTGGTAATTACAAAGAATTCATATAATGCAAAGTTGAGTACATATTCATGATTTGATCATGATTCCCCATTGAACAATTGAACAAAATTTACATATTTTGAAGCAAAAAATGAAATACATTTACATTTACATATTGTAATCAGGATCATCAACTAAATAATCTTCATCTTCTCCTTGCTGAAGATCGTCATCACCACCTACTGCTTCAAAATCAAAATCTGCATCTCCTTGATAATGTTGTTGCGTTCCTTTCAAATTAATCCATGCAATGTCTTCTTCAGTTAGAAGGGCATTTTCTTCGTTATCTTCTATAATTTGGTCTTCTAATATATCAAAATTATCCAAACATTTATAGAAAAAGGCAAACATTAGAGACTTAATTCACAATAATATAAGATTTAAGGAACTTAAATACAAAGATAAACAATTTACCTGAGCGCATATTAGTGTTGTTGCGAATTGCTACAGGCAAACCCATTAAGTGAAGAACATTATCATAAATCTCCATCTCTCGATGTATAGCATATGCTCTACTCTCATCCGGGACTATTCTATCTATACAATCAATGATGCCTCGATTAACCTCACCGTCCCTTTTGAAGCTTGCTAAGTACCTAAATGTTGGGTTTAGATAATATGCTATTGCATGAATAGACTGATGTAATTGTTTATTCTATCTATTATCTATAATTTTTCAGATGAGCACATAATCTCTCTTTTTTCCATTAAAATTATTTTTAATAGCTTCTTTTTTCCTATCCATGACTTCATAAAGGTAGCACATAAATGGTTTCTCCTCTCGATCAGCTAATCTCAAAACCTTTACTAAAGGACATGGAATCCTCAACAATCTAACACATACATTCCAAAATATACTCCTGAAGACTGTTTTTGAAATCTCATTCAATTTTCTGTTTCTTCTATTTTAAGGCAACTCTGCAAATTGTTGACACTCATTTGAGGAGAACATTCTCTTAAAGGCTTGTTTCTGTCTGACAATACTATGTACTAATAAGAAATTAGTTGCAAACCGAGTTGCAACTGTACGAAGCTCTGCACCATCTATATATCTTCTCATCATACATAATACAAAGGCATGATTATAGATAAATTTGGTGATATCTTGGTAACACTCAGTTGCTGTCTTGATCTCATCCATCTCACAATATCTTCAAGGATGTGATATAAACAATGGGTTGCGCATGGTGTCCAATAGAAAGTCTCATAAGTATCTGCTAACTCCTTCCCAGTTGCTTTGTAGTTAGTTGCATTATCTGTAATCAATTGGACTACACTATCTAGCCCAACCTCGCATATCACTTTATCAAACTCTTACCGTAGGATCTTTGCAACGTGTCTCTCCTCTGACATGTCTAGAGATCTCAAAAACATAAGTCCTTTATTACAATATAGAAGAAAGTTTAGCAAGGTCCTTCCTTACCTATATGTCCATCTGTCTGCCATGATAGTGCATCCCGTCTCCTTCCATGACTCTTTCAAAGTTGATCAATATTCTTGCACTTCAAGGACGATCTTATGTAAGATCTTTCCTCTAAATTTATGATAAGAGGGCATCTTTTATCCTGGACCAATATTAGCAATTGCATCTGTCATTGCTTGAAAATGAAAACTATTTATTGCATTAAATGGAATGCATGCATCATAAAACCATTTGCCCAATGCAAGGTCTGCCTGATCATGCAGTTGTTCTGAAGCCATATCAGCACGAGTTCCTAAGCTAGAAGCAACTCTTCCTCTACTCCTTCCTGAGCTTCTTCTACTACTTCCAAAATCTTCAGCAACCCTCTTTCCCCTGTTTGGTGGTCGAGAACTGCTACTACCAATCACTGTTCTGGCATCTGAAGGAATACTATCAGTGAATTCAACATCATCATCATCTTCCTAAAATTGCCCTAAATCATCCTTTTGTTGTCTCCTCTCTTGTATACACTCAATCATCTGAAGACATTGTCATTTAATGCCTTCTGGCAAACTTCTAACTTTGTTTGTAAAAGGAGCAACTTCTTTTCTAGTCCCTACTAAGTGGTGCTTTAATCGTGGAATTACACCACTAACTACCTTCTCACAAAACATACATGTGATCTTCAGTCTTAAACCCTCAACTGGTATACCCCACTGCCATGCTGGATCATCAGACCGAGAATGAGAGTCTTTAACACTCCTTCCTCCCATCTCAATTGAACACTTTAATTCAATAAAAAACCTGAAAATAAAAGCACTTCGTAAATCCCCAATTTTCACTTAACACTCAAATAGAGTGCCTCCCACTTCATGAATGTAATAAAAATCATATCCACACACTTAATAGCTTCATATTTTGTCATTTAAAAAAAGAAAAATACAAATAACACAAAAAAACAACAAATACAAAGGAAAAAATGAAGAAAAAAACTAAAAATATACCATAATCTGAGTTAGGAGACTTGCACGGACACCGTATAACATGTTTTGGACCCTTGAACCCCAAGGAGAAGGAGAACGAAGGAAAGGAAGCATGGGAAGCTCTAAAAAAACAACAAAAATCGGTAAAAATGCGGGTTTCTGTTCGGTCAGGGACCTTTTATATGGGTCTCTTAGTGTATCGCCCGTATCACACGATACTGCACGATAACATATCGTAAGATACACGTTATCGTATCGTATCGTGGGCAACGTATTGCACCGTATCGTACGATACGATACGGTGCGATAAGAACAACACTGGTTCTAACCATAAAATCAGAATAGGCGTGAACTACAAGTCTATAGTAGATGGCAGAATAATGCTCCAAGGAAAACCGTGCAACCTACCATACCCCAAGAAGAGGGCCTCTCCTTCAATCCGCAATTGCTTAACTCTATGTCATAACAATCCATCACATTATTAGCTGAAAATGAATCAGATGTTCCTATCCCTTTGAGAAAATGGAAAAGATCTTGCACCTATCCTATATCCGAATACATCTCTTATCATGATACTTCAAACAACTTCAAGATGCTTGCTCTTCATTTTGATCTTATTTAGATGTCAAGGAACTATGAGGAGGCCAAGTACTCGAAAGAAGTTATGGAGACTGAGATTCAAGCTTTGGAGAAGAACTACACTCGGGAGATTTTGAAACTACCTACAACAACAACAACTAAGCCTTTTCCCATACTAGACGGGGTTGGCTGCATGGATTCTTTGTTTCCACATATCCCTATCGTGTGCCATGTTAGCAATTAACTCCCAATAAGCTAGATCATTCTTTATTGTTTCTTTCCAGCACTTTTATGGTCATCCTCTACCTCTTTTAATACTTTCCAAATTTAGTTTTCTAACCTTCTTACGGGTTCTTTTTTTTATCTTCTTTCTATATGTCCAAACCATTTTAAACGATATTCTCTCATTTTATCCTCTATTGGTGCCACTCTTAATTTGTGTCTAATAATTTAGACTATACTAAGACCTTTATACCTGTTGCAAAAATGACTACTATTAGTAATTGTTAGTATAACTCCTCATAAAGGATGAACACTTTGGCAATTGGATGCTAAAATTGCATTTCTCTAAGGGTACCTACAACAACAACAACAACTAAGCCTTTTCCCATACTAGACGGGGTCGGCTACATGGTCTTTGTTTCCACGGATCCCTATTGTGTGTCATGTTTGCACTTAACTCACAATAAGCTAGATCATTCCTTATTGTTTCTTTCCAACACTTTTGTGGTTGTCCTCTAGATCTTTTAATACTTTCCAAATTTAGTTTTTCATACCTTTTTACATGTTCTTTTTTTTATCTTCTTTCTATATGTCCAAACCATTTTAAACGATATTCTCTCATTTTATCCTCTATTGGTGCCACTCCTAATTTGTGTCTAATAACCTCATTATGTATATGGTCTTTTCTTCTATGACCACTCATCCATCTCAGTATCTTTATTTATGTGACAGACATCTTTTGTACATGTTGATGATTAACTGCCCAACACTGAGAACCATAAAACATGATAGGCCTAATTGATGCTCTATAATATTTACCTCTTAATTTTAATGGTATCTTCTTATCACAAAGAATACCTGATGCTCCTCTCCATTTTAACCAACCAGCATTAATTCTATGCGTAACATCTCCATCAATTCTTCCATCACTCTGAAAAATTGACCATAGGTATTTAAAACTTTCCTTTTGGGGATGCAATGTGTGCCAATTTTAATTTCTATGTCCTCTGAAGTAACCAAATGATCAAACTTACATTCCATATATTCTTGTCTTTGTTCTACTAAGTCAGAGGCCTTTGCTTTCTAATGTTTCTCTCCATAGTTCCAATTTTCTATTAACTTTTTCCTTAGACTCCTCTACTAATACAATGCCATCTGCAAATAACATACACCAAGGTACTTCATCTTGAATATGTTTTGTTAACTCATCAATCACCATTATAAATAAGTATGGACTTAAAGTTGATCCTTGATGTAACCCAATATTAACTTTAAAGAAGTTTGTCATTCCTTCATGAGTCCTCACACATGTTTTTGCACCATTGTACATGTCTCTTATAAGGTTAATGTATGTTAATGGGATACCTCTGTTTTCTAAGGTTCTCCAAAGAACCTCCCTCGGTACCCTATCGTAAGCTTTTTCTAGATCAATAAATGTCATATGAAGGTCTTTTTTTTTACTCTAAAATGTTCCATCAGACGTCTCGAAAGGTGAATCACTTCAACACTAGATCTGCCTTACATGAATCCAAATTAGTTCTCTGTTGTACTTGATACTTGTCTTAACCTACGTTCGATAATTTTTTCTAACAATTTCATAGTATGGCTCATTAACTTGATTCCTTGATAATTCGCACAATTTTGAATGTCTCCCTTGGTCTTATATATGGGTATAAGTGTACTTGCTCTCCATTCCTCAGGCATCTTTTGGTTTTTCCATATTTCATTAAATAGTCTTGTGAGCCAAGTGATTCCTTTTTCTCTTAGTATTTTTCTCACTTCTATAGGAATATTATCTAGTCCTACCGATTTACCACCCTTCATATGTTTAAGAGCCTCTTTGATTTCATTCTTTTGAATACGTCGGTAGAAATTGTGGTTTATATACTTTTCTGATTTGGCTAACTCTCCTAAGGTAATACTAACATCTTTATTTTCATTAAAAAGCTTATAAAAATAGTTTTTCCATCTATTTCTTATATCATCATTTGCCACTAGAATTTCTTCATCCTCGTACTTGATGCATCTAACATAATTAAGATTTTTAGTTTTCTTATCTCTAGCCCTAGATATCTTAAAAATATCTCTTTCACCCTCTTTTGTGTTTTTTATATAAATCCACCCAAATTTTAACTTTTGCTTCACTGACAGCTTTTTTCGCTTCCTTCTTTGCTTTTTTATAAGCCTCTAAAGCTTCACTAGTTTTCTTAGCATAATGTAATTTGTAACATGCTCTCTTTGCCTTGATTTTATTTTGCACTGCTTTACTCCACCGCCAAGCTGACCCCATCTAGTAGGGGAAAAGGCTTAGTTGTTGTTGTTTACTCCACCACCAAGCTTCTTTTTGTGCCGGTACACCTCCCTTAGATACACCTAACACATCTTTCGCCACTTTCCTAATATGTGTAACCATATTATTCCACATATCACAAGGTGTACCAACTTCCAAACATCTCCTTGAAGGGCTTTTTGTTTAAATATATCTTCTTTCTCACTTTTGAGGTTCCACCATTTAATCCGAATAGCTCAATGCACTCTTTTCTTCTTTGTTCATTTTTTTATTTGTAAATCCATAACTAAAAGTCGATGTTGGGTGGTTAAGCTTTCTCATAGAATTACCTTGAAATCTTTACAACACGCTCTTTCTTTTTTCTACAAATAAAGTAATCAATTTGTGTTTGTGATAAGCCACTCTTATAAGTAATCAAATGTTCATATCGTTTTTTGAAGATTGTATTGACTATAAAGAGATCAAATGTCATAGCAAAATTTAAAATATCCCTACCTTCCTCATTTATATCCCCAAAACCAAAGTTTTCATGAATACCTTATATCCTAATGCCTCTTTACCAACATGTTCATTTAAGTCCTCCTAAACAAATCATCTCCCTTTGTGGAATCTTTTGAATCACCTTATCTAACTCTTCCCAAAAAGTTGTCTTTATACTATCTTCTAGTCCTACTTGGGGTGTGTAAGCATAAACAATATTCAAAATGCTCCTAACACTAATTTCAACGTCATGATTCGGTCACCATATCGTTGTATGTCTACTACACTATCCTTTAAATATTTATTTATGATAATACCAACTCCGTTTCGATCCTTTTATTTACTTGAGTACCATAATTTAAAACTTGTATCATCTATCTTCTTTGCTTTTTCTCCAACCTATTTTGTCTCTTGTAAACATAGTTTATACTGCATGGTTTTAAACTATCCTATAATTTAAACTACACTATGCTTTAAACTAGCATGGTTTTAACAATTTAGTGATGTGTTACTAGTCTTGGGTTTATAAGAAGTGTAAGTGTAAGGAAGGGTAATGATATTTGTGTCTTAGCAGTTTATGTAGATGATATAATTATCACTTGAGATTATGATAGTGAAATCGAGGAACTAAAGGACCGATTACTAAATTTGTTTGATATGAAGGATCTTGGACCCCTTCATTATTTCTTGAGAATTGAAGTATTGAGGAACTCAAGGGGCTACTACCCATATTTTGAGTGTCAACCGACAAATGTGCCCATGGATAGTAGCTTGAAATTAAGTGTTAGTATTGATGAACAATTGCGAGAGCCTGGAGGTTAGGGGAACAACTTATATATTTGACTATTACAGACCCATATATTTTGTATGTTTAAGTATGATAAGTCAGTTTATGTACTACCCTACCAGATCTCATATGAATGCTCTGAGACAAATATTAAGATACTTGCAACACACTCCGAGAAATGGCCTATTTTGTATACAATTCATGATCATCTAGATGTTGAGGTATTTACAAATGCAAATTGAGCAGGTTCTATTGATGATAGACGGTCGACCTTTAGGGTATCTAACGATGGTGGGAGCAACATAATCTCTTGGAAAAGTAAAAAACAAAATGTAGTAGCAAGGTCGTTAGCATAAGCAAGAGTATAGAGCGGCAATGCTTGGAGTATGTGAGGCAATCTTACTAAAATCCCTACTACAAGAACTTGGTATCCACACAAAAGGGTCAATGTTATTCTATTCTAACAATCAGGCTACGATCCAAATAGGTACAAATCCAGTATATCATGAGAGAATGAAGAATATTGAAATAGATTATCACTTCATAAGAGTGATATATGTTCGATCATAAGAAGAGTGTGCTGATTTCTTAACCAAAGACTTAGGGAAAGAAAGACTTCAAAAACTCTTTTGCAAGTTAGGGACTCAAAGTATCTTCATCCTAACTTAATAACTTAAGGGGGAGTGTTAGAATCAAGTTTGTTTTAGTCTTTATGGGCTATGTATTGAGTTAGCTCTTTTTTCTTTGAATTTGTTTTTAAAGGTACTTTAAATTAAGGGCCACTTATTAGGGGCAATTTTGTCATTTTCTTTTATATCTTATAAAACCTAGTGGTCAGTCAACCACAATAGTAAGAAATAAAGAGAGAGAGAGGGGCTAATGGTTGCCAAAAGGATGCTGAAACCTTAATTCCCAATTCTTCATATGCTTGATTCACATGTATTCTCTTGTGAATGTTGGTTATTCTACATAAAGCACACGGGGTAGAAGGGTTCATGGTGCTACATGATAAAGGTCTATATTTTGGGAGGGAGTAGGTTTTCGAAGAAAAAGTAAATTGAAGCATTTTATGTAAATTGAAGGGCATATGTTGTCCTTAGGTCCTTGTGGAGGTTCTTATCCAATGTCCATATATGTGTATATTATAAAGAAACATGTAAGTTCAATGAAGTATTAAGGCAATTATTTGCTCTATTTCTGAAACCAACAAGACAATTTATGATATATAATCCAAAAGACAAACGAGTCAAATAAGTTCATTAAGTTGATTTGCTCTAATCCAAGAAAGTAATTCGATAAAAAACATTAATATCATCAAAATAGGATTATTTATTATAACAAATAGGTTCATAAATCACTACAAACTTGTGATATTATAAGGAAACCTTAATATATCAAACAAAATTTTTAAGGTTAAGCTTAAAACCCAAGTTTTAAGGACAAACTCGAACTCAAGCAAGCTTTTTAAGGCAAAACTCAAAACCTTCAAGTCAAAGAAACTTTTTAAGGTTAAGTTCAAAACCCGCTAACTCAAACAAGCTTTAAGGCTAAAAGCTCAAATCCGAGTTTTAAGGACAAACTCAAACCCAAACAAGTTTTTTAATGCAAAGCTCAAAACCTTCGTACATTTAATTTCTAAGTCCCTTGAATATCCTTTAAATTCAAAAGTGATTCTATGGTTCAAAAAATAAGACAATCCATTAAGATTATCAAAACAAGTCAAAGGAATCAACTTCATGTTTTTCAAAAAGTGTCACAAGGTTTATCTAACAATTCTCTTAAAACAATTTTATCAAATATAAACTAATCAAGATAACTATAAGTGCATTTTCAATATTGATTACTCTTTAACCAAAAGGCCAACAACATGGTGCATCTTAATCACAAAGATCTCCAAAAAAAATGCTAACAAACAGAGATCATAAACTTATGAAAAAATAACCTTAAAGTTATCAAGGCCACAAATCCTCCAATAACAATAAGTGAATCTTCAAATATCAATTAATTTTCAATAAAAGGCCACCAACATGAAGCACCTTAATCATAAAGGTCTTCAACAAAAGGCCAACAACATGAATCTTAGTTATAAGTAGATGCAACTTATTATCAACAAACATTTTTTTAATTCATTTAACAACCAAGTTTTAATTCTCAAATAACAATAAGTGCATCTTAAAACATTAATTGATTTTCCACAAATACATTTTTATCTAATCAATAGTCAAGTTTGAAATCATTCAAATGTTGTAACACATTTTTCCTCTAAACATGCCAACAAACAATTGATACAATCAATATTAAAAACAAGCAAATTGGAAAGAGCATACCTGGATGAACTCGAATTTGAATATCAAGCAAGATCAAATCGGATCCAAACATACCTCCGAGTTTGGATCTTGTTCAACAAAAAATCTCATTTTTGATGTATAATGGGTTTGGATCCATGATTAGATCCACGACCCGACTGTATATAAACGGGTCTGAAGCCGAGTTTCTCTCCCGTTTCTCTCTCTCCTTCTCATGCCCTCTCTCTGCCTTCAGTAGAGAGACCATCTTTCTCTTCGGCATCACAAATGCTCTCTTAACATCCTCTGTCTCCACACATACGAACGACGTTCCCATTCTTCATGTCGTTGTCATCCTGTTGTCGACACCATTGTCCAACCACTTTGGCCACCACATCCAATATCCTTTTGTAGCACTCCCGTCCTCCCCAACTACTCGTCTTCAATCCCCATCATTATCCAGGCCATCTTCACCTTGCCTAGCAGCCATAAATCGTCGCCTCTCACCATCTCTCTATCGCTGTCGTTAGCCACCGAAGCCAAATCTCTATCTTCACCACCCTTTGCATTCGCCTCCAGTGCCATCACGTCTCCACTCAATGTCGGCCACTATCGAACCTCCCTCGGCCTTGTTGTCATCGCGACCAACCACGGACCGCCTCTTCTTCTCTCTTCTTCGTGGGTAAAAGCCCCTTTCCTTCTTTGCTGCGAATGGTGGCTTGACTTCCACTAGAACCACCGTCGTTGTGGCCATCTTCGTCTCGACACGCCGCCACCTTGATGTCGGCCACCCTATTGTCGATGCCATTCTCTCATGCACGTGCTGCCTCAAATGCCAGTAAACGACCCCAACTACTTGCTCCTGCAATCTCGTCTTGGCGACAGTGAGGGGGTTGACGAGGACGACAGAGTGCATAACGGCATCGATAACGTAGAACGCCCTTTTGGCAAAACCCATTTGAGAGTCAGGGGAGGTAGAGAGATAAGGAGGAGGGGATGTGTTAGTGCCCTCTTAAGAATACATGGACTCCATGGTGCCTTCGAAGTCGACCCTCGACGCAACACCTACCAAAGACACGAGATTCCAAAAACAAATGGAAGGAAGAAGGGATTCCTTTCCTTCACTTTTGCCCATTTCGTCAGCTTGGTAGGCCTTGCCTTCGTCTGTCGGATCTCTGCGTTCATGGCTCTGATACCATATAAAGAAATAGGTAAATTCATGAATCTATGATCAAATCTATATACAATGCGGCCACAAAAATGCGGCCACAAAAATGCAGCCACAAAGGGCTTAATTTATTAATGAAGAAAAGCTCTATTTATAGAGCATGAAATACAACATTTACTTTAGGGAGAGGAAAGAAGAGCGAGGGTCCCAATGGCTATCTCAACTAGCCGTTGGGAGCTGGACGATCAGCCCCCAACGGTTAGTTAGGGGCCCTAATGCCCTGGCCAAGTCAAGGTGGCCCACAGGCCCTAATGGCCCATACCTATTACATGTTTTAACATATATATGTTTGTGTATGTGTGTATATATTGGATATGTGCTTATGTCCTTACATAAGACACACATGGACACATCATCATGACTGTGTTCCATGTGCACGTGTGTGGAATATTTGTTTTGAATTTGAGTTGTTTCACATTCACTTTTCCAATCTGTTGATACTACAAAATGAGATTATCAAGAGCTTGAGCTCAAAAAGTTGAATATTAGTACCTAAAGTTGGAATTTCAAAGTTTCTGCCTAAAGTTGGAAGCTCAAAGTTGGATAAGTTATAGCATTCACTTCTATAAAAGATATTCAGGAAATTAGGTTTAAAGAACACGGATCTGTTCCTGTTCATCAATAGTGGAGGTCTCTTGCTGTTCATTCGTATTATTTGGAGCTCTTGTGTAGTTTCTTGTCTGTTCTTTTACTCTCTATTGTTTCTTCTACAGTTTACCATATTACTTTTCTCATTTTCTTCAATTTCAGTCTTTCAAATTATTTCAGTTGTCACCTTACTTGCTTTGTTGTGTTTCTGCCTCAGACTATCCGCGTCATCATGAATGATGGACTTTCAACAATTCCACCGCATTGCTTGCATGTGTAAGAACTTGCCTATCTAGTTAACACTATAATGTTTTTCTCCACTTCCCTTTTTTGTGTCGTTACCACCTTTGGGTTTTTAACCGAGTCACTTCACAAAGTTTTGATTTTACCATACTTTTGGGCACGTGTGACTAATCCTTTTTTGATGATCTCTCACATACTGGGACTTTCAATCCTTTAATCCTTTTAGTTCTCACATATCTGCAGTTGGTTTCTGCAGCTGCATTGAAGTTACAGGTGCATATGGTGCACAGAAGGCAGAGGTCAATATCAGCTTGACTGCCATTGGCCTTCTGTGGACTGCAACTGATTTCATTGCTAAGGTGCTATGGAGTACCATGGAAGAGGAGATCACTCACCTGCAGCTGGATAACAAGGAAGCAGGTGTCTTTTTTGGTATTGGTGTATCACCTTTATCTTCTAAGTAGTTTTTTTCTCATTCTAGGACATGTAGAATTTGCTTCACTTTTATTAGGTTAGTTGTATATTCACCAATAGATCATACAATGAGAGAAAATCATTTAAGATGGTTTGAACATGTGGAAAGGCAACCCGCGGAAGCTTTGATAAGGTTTGAGAAACTAGACAATGAATATGTTAAAATAAGAAGAGGAAGACCAAAAAAGTATTGAAAGGAAATAGTAAAGAATGATTTATTTCTTGTTAATTGTTAGCGTGACACATAGAATCCATGTAGCCGATACCATCTAGTATGGGAAAAATCTTAGCTGCTCTTGTTGTGGTTGCATATTTATGAGTCGTGCTTTGTTGTTTATAGGGGATACTGTTGATAGACAGTCACAGCCAAAGCAGTTGGAATATTATCAAGTGAAAGATGAAAGTCCTATAAGTAAATCTCCTTATCTTCATGGCCAAGCTCCACTGATAGTGGATAAAGAGTCTTGTGACAAGCTTCTCTTCTTAGTGTTCTCTATACTTCAAAAGCTAGGAGCAGATGAAAGACCAGAGGTAATTTCTCCCTTGATTACTTTTGAAACACTTTTCAGCACTCTTCTGAATTCCAAACAGAAAATGTTGAGAAACAAAAAATTGGCAACTAGTAACTCATAATACTCCGTGAATTAAACAAGATTTGTTTAATCAATATTTCTCTCGATTTAGTAACCACTTTGCTATTCCTTTCTTGACCATATAATCAAAACAAGGATTTAATAGTTGCATTTTGATTCTTTATTCTGTGATTCCATCAATTGTTCCAAATCTACAACTAAGCCTTTTCCCATATTAGATGGGGTTGGCTACATGGATTCTTTGTTTCCATAGAGCTCGATTCATGCTAATAGTTAACTCAATATAAGCTAGATTATTCTTTATTGTTTCTTCCAACACTTTTATGGTGTTGTTATTCCTCTTTTAACATTTTCACCATCTAGTTTCTCACACCTTATTGGAACTTTCTTTGGTCACCTTTACATGTCCAAACCATCTTAAATGATTTTCTCATTTTATCACCTATTGATATCACTAATCTCATTACGTATATGATCCTTCCTTGTGTGATCAGACATTCATCTCAGCATTTTCTTTTCTCTTATGGACATCTTTTGTATATGTTGGTGTTAACTGTTCAATACTCATAACCATATAACAACCATACAGCATAGGTTGTTTAATTAATGGTTTATAATATTTACCTTTCAACTTTAATGGTATCTTGATAGAATATCTAATATACTTCTTCATTTTAACCAACATGCATTAATTCTATGAATAACATCTCCATCAATTTTCTCATCTTCGTGAAAAACTGGCTCTATGTACTCTAGACTTTCCTTATGAGATATACAATATGTACCAATTTTAGTTTCTATGTCATTTGAAGTAATCAAATGATCAAACCTACATTTTATATATTCTATTTTTATTCTACTAAGTCAGAAGCCTTTGCTTTCTAATGTTCCTTTGCATAGTTCCAATTTCCTATTAACTTTTTCTTTAGATTCATCCAATAACACAATATCATCTATAAGTAACATACATCAAGATACTTCATCTTGAATTTTCTTTATTAACTTATCAATAACCAAGGTAAATAAATATTGACTTGATCCTTGATATACTCCAATATTAACTTCAAAGAAGTCCATCAATCATTCCAAATGCTGCATAAAAGTCTGTTCCATTTGTATCCTTTACCAAACTTATGGGCTGTTGTTGTCTTCAGGCTATTATTTCACACATGAAATTCTTTATTTTTACAATCTCATTCATTTGGTTTACTGACCACAATAAATTTTTTAGGTGAGGAACTCTGCAATCCGAACTCTTTTTCAAACTCTCAGTAGTCATGGGCAGAAACTATCAAGGAGCATGTGGAAGGCTTGCCTTTGGGATTATGTCTTTCCCATTTTGGACAATGTTGCTTCTTTGGTAGGTTAAACTAGTTACTGATGCTTAGTCTGATTGTGAACTTCTACTAAGCTCTTTTTGCTTCTTCTTTGCAGGCGGCTAGCTCTTCTAGAGATGAGTGGCGAGGAAAGGAATTGGGAATCAGAGGAGGGAAAGCAATTCACATGCTTATACATCATAGGTAATACATTGCATGCTATTGTGATTTCAAAACTTTATTTCTTTTCATGTTCTCTTTTGATGACCTCCAAATTTGTTTTTTTCTTTTTTGCACTAATTGCAGTCGGAATACTGCTCAGAAGCAATGGGATGAAACACTTGTCTTAGTATTAGGTGGCATTGCACGCATTCTTCGATCATTTTTCCCTTTTTTTCTTACACTAGACAACTTTTGGTCCGGTGAGTTCCATTAATTCTATACACATACATACATGAGTAAGAATTTTCGCCTGTTAGCATATCCTTCTGTTTAGCATTTGGTTTATCTGTGTAGTCCACATCTTAATTTCAGGTTGGGAATCTTTGCTTCTTTTCGTTCGAAACAGCATATCAAATGGAAGCAAAGAGGTTGCTCTTGCAGCTATAAATTGTTTACAGACAACTGTTCTCTCTCATGGCTCAAAGGTAAATGAATTCTTTTGTTCTGTTTGCAGTTTGCTTCTCAAATAAGACAAAGAGGCCATTTTTTGGACTGGACAATATAACTATATGTATGTGATTTACGTACTATAATTTTCTACTATCACTTTTGCAAGGTTTAGAAAATGAAAACTCTAATTTTGGTAAATGTGACATCAGGGGGATCTGCCGATATCTTATGCAAAATCCATACTTGATGTTTATGAGCTCATTCTGCAACATTCCTCAAGCTTCAAGAGTTCAGTTGCCTTCAAGGTGGAACAGGAGATATTGCATAGCCTTGGTAATGTGCTAGTCTAAGGTTTTCTTTAGCTTTGGTTCCAGTTGGACCAGTTCCATTATCCTGTTTGGTTATTGAAGGAAATTAATTTTGGAACATGACAGGAGACTTCTACAATAAAGCGAAATTGCTGTTTGATAATGTTATGTACTCAAGATTACTGGGAATTGTGCATCTTGCTGTAAGATATTCCAAGATTACCAGTGATGATGCAGAAACAGATTCTGTAAGCATCCAGTCTTTAGTGTTAGTTCCATCATTGATGCTAAATAAGGCACAACTCTACAATTACTTGGTGTACTGTAATATGCTATAGATATGCTCTGTTCTGCTTTCATTACTGGGGAGGTCCATGCTTATCTCTGGATGCATAACTTTTTCCAGGGTAATATCACTCCAGTTCAGCGCATTATGTTAGAAATGCTTCCTATGTTGCAACCTGCCCCACATTTATGTACGATGTGGTCACTTCTTTTGCGGCAGTTGTTCTGTTATCTTCCTGGATTTGAGGCCTTCTCACAAGAGGTGGATGACATCCTACAGAATAGAACTGCCATTCATACTTCAGTAGATGCCAAAGACTACAGCAAGCACACCGCCTCTTCAGAAGCTGAAATTGTATGTGATCCTGCACAAGTCACTGACAGAAAATCATTGTTCTCGGACCCTGAAGATCAACAGTTTGTCCTGTCTACAAACAGCTGTACAACAATAAGTATCTCAAACCAATTTGCAGAAAAGCTGGTGCCTGTTATTGTGCGACTTTATCTTCATGCTCCCAAAGCAGAGAAAGGGAATATTCTCCCAGAATTAGTCCAAGCTCTTGGACGGTAATAACTTGTTAAAATGGTGATTTTAGTTATGCTTTTATTCTTCTAGTTTGTTGTCATTGTTAGCTTGTTCTATCCTCCGAAATACGAGTTACTGATTTGTTTAGGATTCTTAATTGTCATCTTATCAGTGGGTTTTCTATTATTGGTAGAGACTGGTAATCCTGGTTTATGTGAACGGTCTTGGGTTTTCCATTGTTTATTGTCAACCACTTCATTAGCATTGTTCTCCTGGTCACATGTTTTTCCATTCCATGATTTCTATCTATTGAATGTCTGGCAGTGCCAGATAAATATCTTTACAAGTGTGTGACATGGGTAGGGACTGGCAATTTTTTATGTTAGTGAATGACATTGGGTTTTCTTTTCTTTATGTTTTTGGTCACTTCATTAACGTTATTCTCCTTTTTGCTTGTTTTCTCCATAGCTTGATTTCTGTCAATGTATAGAAATCACTGCTAAGAAGAAAAAAATCTACTCATTGAATGTTTGCTGATGCCAGATTAATATTTTCATGTGATATGGATTTGGTTGTGGGTGCAGCTGTATTACTGCTAATGCAAGAAAATGCCTGAAATATGCATATATATATATATTAGAGAGAGAGTGGGAGGGAGGGAGAGAGGTAGTTGTATATGCTCAAACCCATCCATATTCAAATCTACTCAAACATCTCCACCATCCTATTGGTGTGATCAATGGTAGAAATTTGAATTTAAAAAGTGAAAGGTACCATTGTACTTTTTGTACTTTACATTTAATGCACAATAATTCATTTCACTTTTTAAATTCAAACCTCCACCATTGATTGTGCCGATCAAACGGTGGAGATCTTTGTAGATTTAAGAATGGATTGGTTTTAGCACGACCACTCCTCTCTCTCTCCACTTTACATTTAATGCACAATAATTCATTTCACTTTTTAAATTCAAACCTCCACCATTGATTGCGCCGATCAAACAGTGGAGATCTTTGTAGATTTAAGAATGGATGGGTTTAAGCACGACCACTCCTCTGTCTTCATATATATATATATGTATATGATGTATTCAAACCAATACAAACAACCATTCGATCAAAAGAGATTGATGGTTCATATTGGATAATACACCCATTCAAGAAGAAAAAACCCATTATAGTAGGTGGTATCACGGATGCTTTTTCAATCTTACCATTGATATCTTTTGATTGAAAGGTTTGAAAATGTTTACATCCATCTGCATATACCAGCCTCTCTCTCTCTCTCTATCTACATATATCCATAGATACAGATAAATCTCTCTCTCTCTCTCTCTCTCTCTCTCTCTCTATATATATATATATATATATATATATATATATAAATAAACCATTCTCACATATGAACAATACGATGGGAACTTTTATGAGAGTTTTTCAAAAGTCTATCCTTATTGATGTACACTGTGACTTCAACGTGTCTCAAGGATTTTGAAATCAATGGTCTTGAAAAAGACAACTTTTCAATCCAAATCACCATTGTGCATCAGATTTTAGTGATTTAAGAGTCTATTTCATATTTTCCAATGTTTCTCAACACAAGGTGCACTAATTTTTTTGAGAAATGGCTCTTTGGTGTGTGGAAGTGGTTTGTACTGAAGGACCCCAGATCTGCTAGTGTTGTGAAAAGCAAGTTGACATAAAAGTTTGTTTAGAGTCTAGGTTTATGTCGTGTACAGTCGTTATGTTCAGTCCAAGTTAATTTGTATTAGTTGGCTATGGTTTGGATCCTAGTGGATCATCCATTGGGACCTGAATTATATTAGTTACTAATTAGGGGTAATTTAGTCCTTTAAGTTAGATTAGTAGTATGTAAAAGCTTGTAATTAGGTTAGGGTTAGAGTGTGAAAACGTGGACAGTAGGAGACGGCTGCCTAGGCCGCCGACCTGCATCCCCTTATAGTCTTCTATGATTTGAGCCCTTTTTAATGAATAAAATGCCTGATTTGAGTGCATAAAAACATCATGGTATCAGAGCCTATCAGGCTATTTCTTGCCGAGGAAGATCGAGGGAAAGTTGCGAAGGAAATAGGGTTTGTCAAGAATGATCCCAGGTGACAAATTTTTATTATTTTCGTTCATTTCTTCTCCATAATAGAGAGGTGATGTGTAAGTGGTGTAAATGAATAAGCAAAACCATATTCTTCCACGGTTTGAAGATAAATATTTGATGGTATTGTGAGACAACAAGGTGAAACACATTTCGTTCTTTATTATTGATTTGACTGCTTGGAGAAAATACAATCGACTGCTCTATTTAAGATCATTGGAACACTAAATCGTGTTCTTATTAGAGAACCAGATTGTGTGCAAAGAGTGCACACATCATATGTGCAAATCATTTCACTTGATTGGTATATTTGACTTCCAACGGTACAAAATATTACCATGTGTATTTGGGTTTTAAGAAGAAGAACCGAGAAGTGGAGTTATGTGCATCCAAACAGAAAACTCATGTTTTCTCGTAATCCACAACCGTACCGCTGTATCAAATACACACTTCACACATTTTTCCATTTCCAGACTTCGTACCAAGTTAATAATGTTCTTATCTCCAATGGGCCGGGTTATTAGCACCAAGGAAACTCAAGGGTCGTCGGGCAGTTAATAATCGCACATTGTAAGGAGATCCAACGAACCCAATGACCCATGATTCGGCATTTAGGATGATGAAGATTAGATTGATTATGACTTGGCTATGGAACTTCTCATGACACACGATATACATGGTAAGAATTGTATGTTTTACCTCTGCACGTGAAATTTGGGATATTTGGGTAAAACATTCTGTATGAAACAAGATATGCTTTTGTTCCCATGAATTAAATACTGATTTTTATATCCGGGGAGCACAGGATCTCTTTCTATCCGCATTGATTATAGTACTTTCTGAAGACCAGTTTATGGATTGGGACCTGGATCAAAACGATCGATTTGAAAATGAAATGCATTGAGGATGCTACTAAGGAGCAATGAAGGACTTGAGCGTGTAAGCCGGGTCTTCTAAGTTTCTCTCTGGGTTGAATACTTTGAATATGAGTCCTATTCGGGTTGGTGTCCAGGTAGGACAGGCTTTGTTCCTTCTTGCCAGGAATGTTGAGTTTGACATGATTAGGAAGGAATTGTGAATGTCGTCGAGAAGGCATGATCATGTTGAATCGGGACGTGGTAGGCTCGGTGAGGGTTCATGCTTTGGTAATAGATGTCACATTGGTGGGTTATCATGAGATAGCTTGTGAAGCGTCTATCCTCTTGAAGTCGTCGTCTTGAAGCGTGATGGCCGGTGTCTTTTCTGCAGAGAAGTACGGGCACACCTAAGGACACTTGTTTTAAACTCCATGGCGAGAGACGCAGGTTCTTGAGCCTTCTAAAGACACAGGGTTTAAAGACTGTCAACAAAGAGCAAGTTAATCAAGCAGTGTCCGGTTGGTTATTGAGGGTGAACGGCGTCTCTGCACCAGCTAGGGATCACGAGGAAGGCAATTCCGAAATTGCAGGTAGCTATGGAGCGGATGGAGATTTGTAGCACTCGCCAAGGGAAATCGCTTTCGGGCTTCGCCAGTGTAAACCTTCGGCGACACTTGTTCTAGGAAACGACTTGGTAAAATTCGGGTTCTTTCTTAATGTTTCTAGTGCGTATCGAGGATCTACGAACCAGTTATTGAAAAGCCTGGTGCTGAGTGATCATATGACCCCTATGTCCTACGTATTTCTCCACTTACTCTAAAGTGTCTCCATTAAGCATCACATCAACATTTGCTAGTGGATCACGTGTTCCTTGTTTTAGGATGTGGCACTATTTCACTTCACCGGCTTCCGCTTCCTTTACATAATGTGCTTCATGTCCGTGCGATTGTGTCTAATGACCTCATTTTTTGATTCATAAGCTTACCCTGATTTAAAACGGGGCACGACCTGTTTTCTTATGCTCCCTCTCATTGTGTGTTCCAGGAGATCTTACCAGGGGGGCGATTGGGAGTTGCTAAGAAGAGGAGAGGGTTATATGTTCTACCGGACATGAGCCGCAGTCCTTACTGAGTAAACCCGTGTCCACATCCTTAATCATGCGACAAGTTAGGTATTCTCTTTTGCATCTCGGATATCGAGCTATGACATCATGAATAGCCTTGGTCATCCTCCCTTCGGAGTCTTCTTAGGTCTTTATTTTAAAACGGTGTTTTAAAAATAGATACATTGAGTCTTTTTCTTTACTTGATGTTTGTCAATTTGCGAGGAGAGGACCATCACTGCTTGATGCGTTTCTCAAATAATAATAGAATAGTGTGAACGCAACACGATCTTATTCGATGTATGGGAAAACTTCTACCGATAGTTCTGGTTAATATATGGGCAAAATGGTTTGTTTCGTTTATTGATGATTTGCCTATTAGGTGTGTGGATCGCTAGCATGAAAGATAAATGGTTAAGTGTTTTCAAATATTCTTGAATTTCTATCGCATGGTTCAAACCCGGTTTGAAAATCCTAAAGCCAGTTTACGATCACGATAATGACAAGGAATATGTGAATCACCATTTTAGGCAAATTTCCATAAAGACCATGGTGTGTTACATGAATTAACTTGTGTTGATACTCGATGAAGGGACAAAATGGGGTTACGGAAAGAAGAAGCATCATCTCCTAAAAATTGCCCAGGGACTCTTTTATTCCAAATGTCATCCACTAAGTCTTATTGATGGGAAGGCACTCTTAATCATCGACCCCGCATACTTGATTCGCGATTGCCCTCTCGAAGTCTTGGATGGTCTTAGTCTGTGCGAGTCATGACTTCCTTCTTCGACTTCCATCCCTACCATGAAGAATCTGACCGTGTCGTGTCTTTGTTACATGTTGCCTTTGTTCATCCATGAGTCAATATGTTTAGTGGTATGTTAGATCCTCGGACTTTCAAATGTAGATCTTAAACTAGAAGTATGCACGGACAAAGGGTACAAATGTTATCATCCTCCAAAGTGTCGGTCGTCATCTATGTCTCCATGGATGTTACTTTTCATGAAAATTAGAGTCTTTTCACCTTAGTGTCCTCGGCTTCGGGGGGGGAGAGTGGTGCTTTGTGAGTCACTTGAGTCTATCTTTTGTTCCTCTTTTGGTTGAATCGATTGAGTCTTGGACCGTATTTTCTCGTTAAAGGAATCGAGCATCTGTCGTCCTGGATACTTCCGAGAGACACTTAAGCGGTGTCGCATTGTCTCGCTGAAAGGATGCACGAAAGCTCAAGGCACGGGTATCCTCGGAAAAAAACCCAACTGGTCCAGCTGAATTGATCGTCATGACGGAGGTAAGCATTCCACGATTCTGAACCTTTGAGATAGTTCTTTACATAGCAGATATTTGTGAACCTAGACTTCGACCTGGATGAGCACAGATAGCTTTAAGAAAAGCCAGGAAGAACTTGTGCAAAATACCCCATTATCTCGGTTGCATGTGTCCACTAAAAACCTATCGGTCTGACATCGAGTTTTATTTCGGTCAATTGATTCTCGGAAGTCCCCAGCTAGATTACAAGGCAAGCATTAATGAATAAGAATTGGGTTCAAGCCATGCATGAAGAAATGAGTGCTTTAAAAAAAAGAATGAGACACAGGGAAATTGTTGAGAGCCGAAGGACAAAAGGATAGTTGGAAGTGCGGAATGGATTTACACGATGAAATATCAGGCGATGGGTACTTTCTAGATCCCCGTTTCAAAGAAAGATAAGGCTAAAGTTTGCAAAAGGGTACTGTGTCGGACATATGGGGATTGATTATAGGAAGCTTATTTGCTCCGTAGCAAGATGAACACTTGATCGATTGATCATTCTATGTCCTTGTCGGCCTTACTTTGGATGGGACTTGCATGGTCATTCGATGTTAAAAATGCTTTTCTTCATGGATGGTTATTAAGATTTGATGATTCCTATATGGACCTGACGATAAAGAGAAAACCCGCATTTGTCACGTCATGGAAACCTTTTTGTTACACGAGTCATGCCATTTTGGATTGAAGAATACGGGGCCACTGTCAGCGTGCCATGGTTGCTTTGTTCCACGATATGATGCACAAAGAAATTGAGGTATACGTGGATGACGTAGTTGCTAAGTCCAAAGAAGGGAAAGCCGTGTGGTAGTGTTGCAAAGGTTATTTGAAAGACTCGGAAAATCACAGTTGAGACTAAACCTTGAGCAAAATGTGTTTTTGGTGCGTCCCTTGGAAAATTGCTTGGTTTTGTCGTTGGCAAGGAAGGAATCAAAGTGGACCGATAAAGTCGAATATGCTCCATTCCTATGGAAATCCCTAAGGAAGATTGAGTCTGCAGAACCCTATGAAGACGTTGGTAAATACCAGATATTGGTAGGAAAACTGATATATATAACTATCACGAGGCTAGATATCAACTTTGTAGTTGGATATGCAAGTAGGTGGATGCATAGTCCTTCTAAACATCATGAGTACATTGTTTCATATTATCAAATATTTAAAATCCACAATCACTTACGGCTTGCTATATATTCCACACCCAACACTTGATATAGAAATATACTCAGATGTTGATTGGGTAGGTTCAAAGATTGATCGGAAGTCAACATCAGGTTATGTGATATATGTAGGAGGGAATATTGTATCCTAGAAAAGCAAGAAACAGTCTGTTGTAGCCAGGTCCAGTGCAGAAGCTGAATACCGGGCTATTGCTCTCGATATGTGTAAGGGCCAATGGATTATATCACTCCTAGAAGAAATTGGATTTAAGAAAAAATCACAAATCACATTCTTTACAGACAGTAGAGTTGTCCTACAGATAGCACATAATCCAATCTTCCATGAAAGAACGAAGCACATTGAGATTGATTGCTACTTTATAAGAGAAGATTTTCAAAGGAATTTTCAATCTAGTTCATGTTCGTTCAGAAGATCAGTTGGCAGATATATTCACCAAACCAGCTTCAGTCAATGGCCTTTAGAAAGCACTGTCACAGTTGAGAATCACAAGTCTTCAGGAGTCAACTTGAGGGGGCGTGTTGTGAAAAGCAAGTTGACATAAAAGTTTGTTTGGAGTCTAGGTTTATGTCGTGTATAATCGTTATGTTCAGTCCAAGTTAATTTGTATTAGTTGTCTATGGTTTGGATCCCAATGGATCAGATTCTGATCCATTGGGACTCAAATTATATTAGTTACTAATTAGGGGTAATTTAATCCTTTAAGTTAGATTAGTAGTATTTAAAAGCTTGTAATTAGGTTAGGGTTAGAGTGTAAAAATGTGGACAGCAGGAGACGACTGCCTAGGGCGTCGACCTGCATCCCCTTATAGTCTTCTATGATTTCAGCCATTTTCAATGAATAAAATGTCTGATTTCAGTGCATAAAAACATAAGCTAGGAGTTCCTATATCCACATAAGGGATACTAGAAAAGTGCTACTTAAGTTGTAATGTATATATTACTAAATAAGGGTAGAATAATCTTTATAAAATGTATATAAGTGTAATCATGGCCATTAGGTCAAAACTTGAGAGAGAGAGGTGTAAAAGAGGAGTCGCTGACTCCATAGAAGGAGGGTTGGCTACCGTACCATCCTCTATTCATTCTGGTTTTATTTATTATTGATTTGATACTCGTTTTTTATCAACATGATATCAGAGCGGGCAGATTGAAGGAAGGGAGAGAATCATATTATTACGGTTCACCAAGTTGTCAAAGGACTACTATTCAACCTACCTTCATCCTATTTCATATTTGGCCACAAATCAGGTCTGATCTAACTTGTTTTCTTAAAGAAAGGCAAGAATATGGTAGATTAGTTAGGGATGATCGATAGATGTGACTCATTTGTCATCACAAATATAAAGTTAGATGGGAAAACTATCTTGAATCGTCAAGATCTGTCTTACTAGGAGTGAAAGCTAAAGGAAAAACCAAATACTTAATAGGGAATAATGAAAGGCCATACCTAAGGAGCCTTGAGTACCCATAATGGGAGAGGGAAGATCCCCTAGTAGCACCATAGCTGATTAATTCCATGATGCCTAACGTTGGAAGATCTTTCTTATACCTCGAAACTACCCATAAAATTTGGGAGGCTGCAAGAGAGGCTTACTCTCGAAAGAAAATATAGTAAAGGAGTATGAACTCTTTGAAAAAATTCAGAAGTGCACGCAAGGGCTGAAGTCTATTAGCGAATATTACATTGAATTAAGGAGCCTTTGGGATGAGCTATCTTATTTTATGATAATTCAATGTAAGGAGTGCACAAAGAAAGAGCAAATGAATTTGAGAAACGTAAAGTATTTGACATTTTGAGAGGAATTTCATCTGAATATGAAAATGCAAAGAATATTATTCGAGCGAGTGAGGAAATGCCCACAATAGCCATTATCTACTCATTGCTTATTAGAGAAGAAGACCAAAGGAATTGGGAAAGATCTCAAACTCCTAACCCCAAAAAAATTGTATTCCTTAGAAGAGGCTATAACCAACCATGAGAGGTAGAGACCTCTTCAGGGGCAGAGGTTGTGGAGGGTGCCTCATGGATGACATAGAAGTTGTGAAATGCACACAGTGGAAAAACATGCACACTAAGGTACAATGTTGGAAATTAATTGGTCGCCCTAACTATGTGGAAAATGAAGCTATGTTTGCATGTAATTCGGAGATTGGAGCAGAAAATGAAAGAGGCAATTAAAATGATCCTAACGAGATTAGAAGGGTTAGAAGGGTGACTTATAGAGACTACAATTGTTGCACCACCTTCATTGGATAGCGTTCACTCTACTATGACTAGTACGTCGAGTGATATAGCATGGCCTAGTGGTAATGTATCTAATTTAGAATCTCCACAACATATTTGTTGGGTTATTGATTCAGGTGCGTCGGAACACATGGTAAATTTCAAAGAGGGGTTATTTGATTATCACGAATTGCATGATAAAGTAAAGATTGTTGATAATTCCTTTATCTCGGTAAGGGGAAGGGGAAAGTTGTGGATAACACTTGGAGTATTAGATCTTGTTCTTTATGTCCCATATATTTCAACGAATCTCTTGTCGATTAGTGCATTAACTTTAAGGTTGAACTATGTTGTACACTTCTTTCATCTTTTTGTGTATTTTAGGAACAAAGTTTGAAAAGGATCGTTGGATTTGGTAGAAAGAGTGGAGGATTGTACGTACATGAAGGAAAACACGAAGATGCAAAGTGAGATGGAGTTGACACTATAGCATCGACGTCTTGGTCATCCACCAGTGCAGACAATTCAAGACATAATACCGAAATCAATAGAGTTCAGAAAGAGTGTTAGTCTTGAGTATGAGGCATGCCAATTAGGAAAACATGTTAGAACTATTTTTCCTAAGTGTATCACGAATTGAGAATCCGTTTAGTCTAATACATTCTAATGTATGGGGCCCTTTCCCAATTTTTGTCATTACTGGACATAAATATTTTGTCTCTTTTATAGATGATTACTCACACTTTACTATCCTTTATTTGTTGAAATCTAAGGATGAGGTTGGCATGATATTTCCATTGTTTCATAAGTTTATTAAGAAGCAATTTCAGGCAAAAATCAAAGATGTTCGATGAGATAATGGGGGTGAATTCACGTTAGTTGTGTTGAAAAACTACTTGGCAGCACATGGGATTATACATCACAGTGATCACACATCGTGTGTTTATTCACCACAATAGAAAGGGATAATAGAAAGAAAGAACAAGCATATCTTGGAGGTAGCTCGAACCTTAATGATTGCAGTCTACTCCAAAATATCTATGGGGGGAAACAATTCTTATAACAATATATCTTATAAACATGTCACCTTTAATCCTTCTTGAAGGAAAGATATCCTTCCCGGTAATGTTTTCTAATGATAAACTGTTTAATTTACTACCTACAGTCTTTGGGTGTGTTTGCTATGTACATATGCATCATCACATTACAAACAAGCTCGATCCTAGAGCATTGAAGTGTGTGTTTATCGGTTACTCCTCATTTCAAAAAGAATACAGGTGTTATGATCCAATTTCATAGAGTTTTTTTTTTGTATTAAAGGATGTGACATTTCATGAACTCAAGTATTATTATAATCATGAGGGGGAGCTAAAAGGAGAATCAAAATAAGAAGAACCACTATTGTTAATGCTCAAAGAAGAGGATAGTGAAGTAATGGATGAAGAAGGTAGAGTCAACATCAATGATAAAGAAGATCAACAAGAGAGATGCTCTTAGGTGTATGCTAGAGGAAGATGAAATATATTTTCAGCTCATGAAGAATTCTCTTAAATATACCCAGCAACACAATCTTTAGAGTTGCCAATTGCGCTAAGAAAAGAAAAAAGAAAATGTACATATCCAATCAACAACTATGTTATTATGGAAGACTTTCATAGAATTACAAAATGTTTGTGACCAAATCCGATACTGAGGGTGTTCCTAAAACATGGGAAGAAGCCTGTGCATCCAAAGAGTGGCAGCAGGCCATGCAAGAAGAAATAAATGCCCTAGAGAAGAATAACACTTGGGACATCGTGCCTCTACCTAAGGGAAGAGATGTGGTAGGTTGCAAATGGGTGTATACAGTTAAGTCATCCAGGGAAGTTGATAGATATTAAGCAAAACTTATGGCCAAAGGATATAGTCAATCCTATTAGTTTAACGACTAATAAGGATTGTAATTTATGGCAATTAGATATCAAAAATGCCTTCCTACAAGGGGATCTCAATGAACAAATATACATGGAGATACCGTAGTGGTTGAAACATTTCTATGGACCACCAAATAATGCTTGTTTCCTAAAGAAAGTTTTATATGGATTGAAGCAATCCGCTCGTATGTGGTTTGAAAAATTCAGTGAAAAAATTGTTAGCCTTGGTTATAAGAGAAGTAAAAATGATCATACATTAATCTTTTAAGTTGGAGGAGGTATTTCAATTTTTAATACTAATTGTATATGTTGATGACATTGTAATAACAGATGATGATGAAGAAGAAATCAACCACTTAAGAAAAAATTGCATCACCTAGTTGACTTGAAAGATCTTGGACATCTCCATTATTTCTTGGATATTGAAGTATTGAGGTCACAAAAAGTATATTTCTAACTCAATGCAAATATATTATTGATTTATTAAAGGAATCAGACACCTATGGGTCGCGATCAAGTGACATCCCAATGGACATCAATCACAAATTGGGATTAGATATGGGCAAAGAAGTTGTTGACATTAAGAGATATCAACAACTGGTTGGAAAATTAATATATCTGACTATAACAAGATCCGATATAACCTATGCAGTTAGAATTTTTTTGCAGGTTTTTGCATGCACCGAAGCAACCACACATGGACTCTTTGTTTAGAGTACTTACATATGTGAAGCATACTCCGTGGAACGAAATTTTATACTGGAAACATGGACATATCAACCTAGAAGTGTATACTGATGCAGATTGGGCATGATGCACAGATGATAGAAAGTTCATTACAAGTTATGTTACGTTGGAGGGAATTTGGTCTCTTCGAAAAGCAAGAAACAATCGGTAGTAGCATGATCGAATGCAGAAGCATAATATAGGGTTGCAGCACATGGAACCTGCGAAGGATTGTGGTTGATCTCCTTGGTAATCGAACTCCTAGGAAAAATACAACTCCCAATTGCTTTATACACAGATAATAAAGCCGCAATTCAAATTGCTACTAATCCTGTGCAGCATAAAAGGATTAAACATAAAGAAGTGGATTATCACTTCATACGAGAAAAGATTTAAAACAAAATATTACATGTAATGCACGTGAAGTTTGAAGATCATATTGTGGATATTCTCACCAAGGCAGTCCCAAAACCCATGTTGGTTATGCAACAAGTTGGGAGTTGTGAATATCTTTCTCCCAACTTGAGGGGGAGTGTTGAAGGACCCGAGATCTGTCGAAAGATCCGATATCCACATAAGGGATACTAGAAAAGTGCTACTTAAGTTGTAATGTATATATTACTAAATAAGGGTAGAATAGTCTTTCAAGTTATAAAGTATATATACAAGTTTAATCCTGGCCATTAGGTCACAACTTGAGAGAGAGGAATAAAAGAGGAGCCGCCGACTCCACAGGAGGGCTGGCTGCCATTCCATCCTCCATTCATTCATCTTGTTCATTGTTGATTTGGTACTCGTTTTTCATCAACAGTTTGCACAATGTAGACTGTCTCTCTACACTTAAGAAATGTGCCTGAATTCCTTTATTAGCAAAACCTTTCTAGAAAAAATGTATGTCTCCATTGCAATTCTTAAAGCTACGTTTGTGTCCTTTCTCATGTTGAAGAAATGTATTGTGCAATACATACGTGAGAAATTTCCTTCAAGTGAGAATTATTTCATGTGGAAATTCTCATATGAAGCTACCCCCGGAATGGAGAAAGGGAAACTTGGTTCCTTAACATTGTAGGAAGATATATCACCATGAGTTTCGTAACTTTTCAGCAGTATACTTTATATATATATATATTGCATTGTGAAGTTCATGACTTGAATTGCTAATACTCTATCATTTATATAATTTATGTAATAAGATGCATGACAACAAGAAGAGACTATTCAGATGGTGCACTTTGGAGACAAGCTGTTGAAGGGTTTATCCATGTCCTTATGGATGATACCTACGCTTGGAAAGATGCTGAAAAGGTTGACCAGGACATAAGCAGACCTATGAGAATACGGTTCTGGAGAGAAGTTGCAGATGTCTGTGAAAAATTTCTTGTTGGATCATGTGGGCGTGCACTTCCATCTAGTGTTTCTTCACCTACAACTCTTATTGCAGATGAGGCACTTGAAATGGCCGTTCTAGATGTTCTGAGTGATCGGATGCTCCAGTCAAATATCGATGCTCCAGCTGAGGTTCTCCTTTCATTTTTGTCCCACATTTCTTTTCTAACTCTGACATGCGTTTTTAAAGTTCCCATACTCTAATGTTTGATATCTTTAAACTATTGCAACCTCAGGTTTTGCAACGGCTGGTTTCTACTTTGGACTGTTGTGCATCACGAACTGCTTCTTTGCCAGTTGAAAGCATTGGGCTCTTGCCTTTACATTGTAGCAGATTTTCATTAGCTTGCTTGCAAAAGATATTTTCATTGTGCAGGTAAGATCTTAATTGTGGAAAGAAAACCTTTTTTGTTTTGTTCACTATCATATATTGAAAGCTCTTCTACTTTGAGTTAGGGAGATTTGTTTCTTTGATGAATAGAAGCTTAGTGGAACACTGTTAAGAGGATAACTTTGGGTGCTTTTGTTGGAGCAGCTCTGTAAGTTTCATAATCCGGGTTATCATTTAAACTTACCGGTTCTCTTTATGCAAAAACTGCTGGCTTTTCGTTAGGGGAAAGTACAATTTTAGACAGAACAACGTAACCTTAACCAAGACTTTTCCTACACTAGGTGGAGTCAGCTAGAGGTGTAACATGTGGATTTCCTCTGTGGTCTCCCATCCTAGTGCTATTCTCCGCCAAGCATGCTTAACTATTGATTTACGCATTAGTGCTCAAAATATCACATTCCTCGAAAAGATTCAAGTTTTACAGTGACTGTCAGCTACTTAATGGAACCCTTCTTTACTCAGGCTCTGGACAGGCTAGATAAGGATGAACCCTAACCATATCAGAGTTAGACTAATGTTGCATAAAATTAATCCCAGGAACTTGTTAAACATATTAGAAAATGATTTCAGACATAGTGATGGATCTTGCATGAAACAATAGAGCTCGGGTCATTCATCAGTAACTTTAGAAATATATTGACAGGTTATGCTGGATGATATTAATTGCCGCTTGCTTGAAAGTAGAGTTATCAGAACGTTTCTTTAGCTGGAAAAAGCTGCTTGATCATCTACCGATAGAAAAATGAAGATGAAAAGAGAAAGAAGGGTCAGGGACCCAAACTCACTTGCATCGACATTTCTTAGATTAGATGATAGTTTAGATATGATTTGTCCTTTTCTTTGCAACTCTTTATATGCTCTTTCTTATTTGCTTGAAGAGCATCTCGTGCTAATATCCAAATTGTTAACATGATCATTTTTCCCTTTTCAATGACAGTTATGAGCAAGGAGGAGAGTGGCACACGTCAAGACTTGAAATGTCTAAAGTTGCTGTGCATGCAATTATTAGAAGATGTGAATTTATATTAGAACGCTATTTGGTCGATGAAAATGAACTGGGTATGATCTCAGTTCTACTCTACCTCTTCCAATTGTCTTGAACCACAATGATCTGAATTGCTTAATGATATTGGTGTAGCTGTTTTGCTTCATTTCTCTGTATAAGGATTAAGGAAACCTGCCGATAGTCATTACTGATTGCACCAATATCCAACTTCACTTGAATCCAGCCAGGAACTTAACCTGGTCATTTCACTATGCAAAGACATTGCCGTCTTTTTTTAACCGTGAGAAACTGACATTAGGAGATGTGCTCGGTCGCCCATCCGCTGTGCCTATACATGTTTCGGGCTTTATGTACGACGTGATGCCCACGGGCCACAGCAAAATGGAAGCATGATTGCCCGTGTGGTGGTTATGGCCCCTCCCACTATGACATCCATGGTGCTGAGAACCTTGCTTTTGTTTTCCCTTTTTGTTAGTTAGAACTTCCTTCTTCCATGGTGAACGTGGGTAATACAACCATATATGTCGATGTTTTAGCAAGTATTATCAGTTCTTTTGAGGATCCAGAGATAAGTAGCCTGCCTATGGAAATCTATAGTCTATGGTTCAGTTTTGCGTCCTTACAACCAGTGCTAATTTCTTCCACGGTTGGGAATTCATAGGTGAGCTGCCTCTTCCATCGGTCAGGCTGGAGGAAACAATATTTGTCCTTAAAGAGCTTGTTCGCCTTGTTCTTCATCCTGCTACTGCATCTCTCCTCTTTTTGTCGTCTGTCAAAGCGACACTGCCCGATCATGATCTTGCTGACAGGCGCACTCATCTGCTGGTCCTCTTCCCGTCCTTTTGTGAGCTTGTTGTTTCCAGGTATGCAAAGCAAGCCTTCTATCATTCTGCCTCTCAAAGTATATTTTAAGAACTAATTATAACAACAGAAGCATGTAAGTTTCTTTGAAAAGACCTTGCTGTCAGACCATTTTAGGCCTTCATTCTTTCCTTCCCACTGCTATTATAGTGAGAGCTGTTTGTATACCACGACAATGTAAATGTCTTTGAAAAGCTTTCCTAGCCATCAATTTACTATGGTTTTGGAGTTAGTCTTGAGCAAAAAAGGCCATTGAAATCATTTTGATCGAATCATTTAGACTGAATCGAATTCGCATCATCATAGTATGTTCCGTTCTTCAAGGGTGCTAAACGGTCTAATATTTGTGCAACTCTTGTTGGTTCATCTGCCGTTCTTCCAAATGCTGCAGGGAGGCACGAGTTAGGGAGCTGGTTCAGGTGTTGCTGCGGCTTGTCGGTTCAGAGCTGGGGCTACAGAAACGAAATTCGGGTGCCTAACACTCCATTAAGGATCAAGGTTTTACATAGTGTCGCATCCTTTGCTGCCATCCAAACCGAGGCTTACTCCTGTGAAGATCCAGTTTCACCATCTGGGACCTCTTGGTCTTTGTATGTAAATTTCAATGCTAATCGGGTTAACTTTTGTTTCTGTTTCTTGGTTTTTTATGTATTCTTGTATATTTCTTCATCGGCTTCGAGTAATGCAATGTAAGCATCCATTTTTTCTATATTCTATTCTATGAACTCGAGGATTGGAGCGGTTTCACTGCTGGAGGGTTCTTTGAAATTGCAAGTCTCTCTGCAAGCTTCTTCTGACTGATTGGATGGTAGGGTTTAGGAGGTCCAAGGATCGAATTGGTACTCGAGAAAAACTAAAAATTACCGTTCTGCCTAGAAAGAGGTGGTCAAAAAGTCTGGGAGGGTTCGCCAGCTCAACTCCGGCTAGCATATCTGCCACAACAAAGAAGCCCTGCTCACAGGCACATCATGAAGGGTTATGTTTCTCAGGTAGCCCTTTGGTTGAGCGTTGGGATATTTAACAGCTCTACACCCACTGTCATCTTCGAGTCTTCTTGTTATCTGACTTCAACTTTTGGCATTCTGCCCGTCATGTTCGGAATCCAGATCTAGCGAGACTGGAAAGGATATCCTCTTTTTTAGCATTCCGTCATGTCTACAAGTAAGGCCGTTTTTTTTTAAGAAATGTTTTCTTGTCTTGGACATTTTCTGCGCCACCAGGGGTGCCAGCTAGGGTAATTGAATCCACCACATTAATGAAATAGATCTTTGAACCAGTATCGAGATCGACCCGATTGGGTTTGACGGAAAACGAAGAACAATGGAAAAAAGAAGAGTTTTGGCTCGCCCAGAGTTCTGTACGAGTTAAGATTGAAAAAGGAGACCGTAAATTGAATTCCTAATGGGACATCTTCCATGTTATAGCTTGATGAATGGCTCCGTTAAATGTTGAAAACTCAAAAGGCTAAGTATTCTAGTTGGGTTGTTTGTCCTTCTTTGGTATATCTTTAGCTTCGATAAGATGGGCTTGGTATCCTACACTACAAAGACTGCATTCCATAGTTATTCAAGTCTTTAATCAGACTGAAGCGTCCAACAATGTCCACTCCACTGTCGAATTATTCAGTAACTTATGTTGAACACCTTCTTATGTTGCATTTCTCAATGCCCGTAAGTATTTCCTTATATCTTAATCCATGTGGTTGGTGCATGTTACTCGAACCAAAAGTAGTATCACTAGAAGAGGACCAAGACATTGCATGTTCTTACAAGCTTGAAGCACGACCTAGACCTAACATCACAACTGAATCCCAATGCTTTTGCACAAGTACATTTTGATTGATAATCTGGATATGCTAGATATTGTTGATCATATACTCACTGGTGATATGGACTTTGAGTGCATGCTGTTTACTCTTTTGGAAGATGTGTTTGGTAACAACTTAGATAATGATAGGTATATTACACAATTTTCATTTCACAAGGCTTTCTTTGTATACACATCTAACACAAAGTTCCCTAGGAAATAAAACTGAGAAACTTGAATACTCGGTCTACTCAACCAACCACTAGTACATAAATCAGCATTTCATTAATATATAAGATTTTGAATTTGTATGTTTAAGAATTCAATCTCGTCATTTGGAAGCACTCACCATGCAAAAAAAAAAATTATCGAAGAATATGTTAGTTATTTCCTTACCACTCTTGTTTGCATTCTAATTGCACTGTTTATTGCTTGCATTTGCTCAAGTGACAAGCACAAGTTAGTACATTGGTTATCACAAGGTGAGGAGGATGTACAGGGGTTGTTAGGCAGTGCGCCCTACATCGTAGAGAAATATTGAAATGACAAACACTTAAAAGCATGTTGACACTTATTGAAATGACGGTATTTAAGCACACAGCTTCGTAATACCAATGACTAATGCAGAGTGAGCTACTCTCACCTGGCTACGGGGTTGACTCACAAGTTGAAGGTCATGAATTCAATACTTGGAGGTGCATCTGGTTCCAGCCTCACCACTGTACCATAAAAGGTAGTAGCATAATAGATCTTTGTATCTACTTGTGCAAGAAATGGAACCTATCTATGATGGTACAAAGTTGTTTTATTTATACAAAATGCGCAGTGAACACTTCCCCAAACAGGCCCTCTCTCTCTCCTCTTTCCTCCGACCTATCTTGACACATCATGCCGCGAAAAGGTAGTCACCAAAGCCTCGGAAATAGTCTGACAGAATAACCAGCCTCCGTTTTTTACAGGGTACTACTCTACTCGGCTTTGCGAGGCTATTCACAATAGAAGCACCAAGAGCTCAATGACAGGGTACTCTAGCGCTATTGCTTCTAGTGAGGAGTTCAACTTGCAGAGGGTGCTATTGCTGCTGGTGGGGAGTTCAACTTGCAGCATGTGTGGATGTGTGTGTTAGGCTTCGGCCTCCTTTTGTAAAAAAAAAAAAGAGAACGGAAGTAGAATGGGCCTTGGTAACATCGGTCTTATAATCACAGCGGGTCGGAGTTCGGGTTGGGTATCACCCGACCTGGTTGCTTACCGTGGCAGTTTAGAAGGTGGAGTTGAGCCCACAACATACGGGCTGTACTGGGTCCCACACAATCGAGGTGGTGAACTTCCTTTCAGCTTATCGGGCTCCGTGCAGCACGGTGAAAGAAAGGAAAAAAATGTAAAAAAAAAAAGAGGAGAGGAAAAGCACTCAAAGCTTTGGCTGATAGCACGTCCTCGGGCAGGTACATTTCCGTCATTTCAATCCTTTTAAATGGCCCGTCGCGCGGCCTCTCCGTACGATCGCACCTGATCGTTTCGGCGCCAAAAAGGAAAAGTTTTCCTTTCGCTCCCGCCCGCTCCTCCCGATCGCCACCTCCACGTCAATTCCTCTCTCTCTCCCCCTCGTTCGGTTCGTTCTATGTGTCTCTCTCTACAATTCCATCAGTTCCGTCTTCCTGAGTATATATGTTCGTCTCTGCCGATTCTTTTCGTGTAAATTGTGTTTCGTAAGTGTTATGAGCCAAATCCGTGACTTGCGAAGAGAGCTGGTGAGTGGACATGAATGTAAATTTTGTTTTATGATTGTATCTGTTGGTTGTTTACTATCTGTCTGGCGGGAATCATTGCTGTCTCTTGTTATTGTAAATTTAGAGAGGAAGAATTCGTAATATCGCTTCCGGTCGATCTTTTCGACAGAGATATGAACAAGATATTTGTTTCTACTTGTGGCAATTGTACAAAAGATTGTTTCCTTCTTTGTGTGTTCCTCTCTTTTTGTTTAGTCCATTTTTGCTTTTATGCATTAAAGCGATTCCAAAAGTGTGAATCGTGATCGGAGATGTGAATCTTGATGTCTAGGGCACTGGTTTTGGTGGGGCCCTCTTTATGGTGCGTTGGAAATGCTTCCTTCTAGAATTTGGGGCGAGAAACTTGGTGGATTATGGGGATACATGCAAATGAAAAGGGTCTTTGGTTGTTGATGAAATCCAGGATTGCATATGAAGATATCTTCTCATACAATGTCTTAGAAGTAATATTTGTTGGTGCTGCCATTTAAGTTGTAGGAATCTACAATTCTATGCTTATTCTCATTTCTCAGAGTTTGTTTCCGGAGAAGTTTGGTCACGGAATGTTGAATGATCAGGGGAGACGCAATTTGAGAGTCTGATTTGATGGAAAATTTTGATCCTTTGGGTGGTCAGACGAGATTCTCTATTTGACACATTGTCTGATTGATAGCTTTTATCCTATGTTTGCGTGCTTTTACGAAGAGGCTAGATATCTGCTGTGGCTTTTAGGGAACTTAAGAAGTTAACACTAGGGGAAGGACTGAGTGCAAAAGAATAAGTAACAGGTCCATCACTTCCCTATTCACAAGAACCAATTGGAATTGTTGCTTGACAAAGACGATACAAGTGCTCCAGAAAAATGGTCTTCTTGTTTTCTCTAGTTTTCGGTATTAGGCTGTATTATTGTAGCATTTAATTTTCTGGCCTAACCTTGAACTTCGGATAGAAAATGAAGAATGCATGCTTGCCAGCCTTTGCGAATGTGCAGAAAGGCATGTACAGTAATCTGAACATCCAAGATGGCTAGATTGCCACCCAGGGAAACTACAGAGAGGATCAGGTCATCCAAATCCATCGTGATCCTTTCAGTGGGCCAAATCATATTTTATGGATCTTTTATCACTTAAGTGGCATTTTATTATTAAGAGAGTTTTATAATAGGTTAAACTTGTTAAACTTTTTAACCTGATATATATAATATATAATACCAAAGTAATTTGCATTGTCTAGGATTTGGTGATTATATCCACATAATAAGATTCAGCACCATCGTAATGCATCATGGTTGCAAACCACAATAGTTTTTCCACTCACACACACTTGTATGATTTATCTATCAATGCATGGTTGATAGTGTATTTGTCCCAAACTCAGTAACCCACAATGCATATTTCTGTTGGATTTAGTTTCTAGATTATATAGTACAATAGATTTACTAGGTACAACAACAACAACAACTAAGCCTTTTCCCATACTAGACGGGGTCGGCTACATGGATTATTTGTTTCCACAGAGCCCTATCATGTGCCATGTTAGCAGTTAACTCACAATAAGCTAGATCATTCTTTATTGTTTCTTTCCAACACTTTTGTGGTCGTCCTCTACCTCTTTAATACTTTCCAAATTTAGTTTTTCATACCTTCTTAGAGGTTCTTCTTCTGATCTTCTTTCTATATGTCCAAACCATCTTCTTGTATGACCACTCATCCATCTCAACATCTTCATTTCTGTCACATACATCTTTTGTCCATGTTGATGATTAACTGCCCAACACTGAGAACCATAAAACATGGCAGGTCTAATTGATGTTCTATAATATTTACCTTTTAACTTTAATGGTATCTTCTTATCATAAAGACTTTTGACTTGTCTACCTTGCTTAACCAAATGTGAAAACATTGTGTGTCCACATGTCTGATGCATGTAGATTGGATTTAACAAGGTGAAAACGCTAAGACCATTAATTTTTAAAGCTTTATAAAGTTTGATCCTTTTCCCAAAGAAAAACAGATTTGGAGGTTTTGGGCATGGAGATTACATCTGTATGGTTTAATTTTCGAGGACACTCTTCATGCTGCAATTTTCTGCTAGACTGCATTGCGTTTGAGTCTGCAATTTCTTTCTTATGCACACGAACACACACACACACGCTTATGTGCACACAAAATGTTGTTACTAACTTTTATCACTGTGTAAGTACGGTTTAAATGGATCTAGTGGTACACTACATTCAAAAATAAATGTAACAATTGACAATTAATTGTAAAAAGTGAATGAATGTCAATTCAATACATTTAATGAATATGAATCAAATATAAACAATAAATAGTAAATAAATCTGACTCCCAAAAGACCCAGACTAAGCCTTGTTGACAAATTTAACATACGGAGTGGAGTGAATTAGAGTACATATAACATCATAATGTATATTTTTAAGTTGAGCAAATTAACAAAAACTCTAAGGAGTTCAAAAAATAAAGTACCTTGAAAATAGCATTTTACCTTATGTATGTCTAGTTTAGATACTCAAATTATAAATATAATATAAAAGAAACAAATGTTCATATTTGTCTAAGTATGACAAAGGATCCCCCTTGAAAGGAAATCTACTTCTGTAGCAAGTTGATTTTTCCTTTTAGAGACTTTGAAGATAAAGTAATACCATGTTTGAACATGTATGTTTCTATATATGTATATGCTTTACGATATTAAGTCAATAAATATATTAAATTATAGGCATCTCAATGGGCAGTTTCTCATAAATTTTCAAATTTTCTATTTGAAAATAAGAGTTATCCTTTTCAATGTTTAAAGTTTAATAAGCTCAAGTAACATTTACTATCTTGATCAAATGGAGCATAAAAATTGCCCTATTGCTGAGATAGGACGTCTTAGTGCGCGAGGGGCTAAATGCAAAATGCTTGCATAAGCAGGCACCTTAGCATGCTATTAGCAACCTAAATGTGTATATATGTATCCATATATGTGGGTTTTCGCTCTTATGGCTACTTGTCATCGATTAATTCGTTTTGAGATGCATTCTCTTTCTTCTTAAAATAAGTTCCAGGAATTCCTTGAAACTGGGTTGCTGGCTACCATAAATGGTCTGTTTTAAGATGGAGATCACTTCTATACGGTTAAATTTTATAAAAGTTCATTGTTTACTGCGATTTTCAGCTAGAGAGTGGTTAATGTGAGTATACAACAATACATCCATGGTACATAATACATACATGCATGCACACACAAACACACACATATATAATATACATATAGAGGGAGAGCGGATAGCTGCTAGAGCTAGCACAAGCTGGCTCCAACAACAAACATCAGATTGAATGTATCTGCTTTATTGTTGTATCAGATCTGACTATAGCTGTTAGAGTTAGCACATGCTAGCTATATGTGTGTGCTTGTTTATTTCCTTGATGGCTCTTGTGCCCAGTTATTATCATTTAGTTTCTTTTTGTGATGTATTCTTTAGCTCTCTAAATGCTGCCATCATAATTCGGTAAATATTTATTTTTGCACAACAATACTTTACAAGGGATGCCAGTTTTCATTAATCTGATATAAGATGGGAAATGGAGTGAGAAAATTATGGCCTTCATGCAGGAAAAAATGGCGATAATTTTAGTGTCCACTTCTGGAAACCTGGTCACGTCTGTGATGCTTTATGCATGTTTGTTTTTGTGTCTTTGTTTGCTTGTGTGCATGTGTGTCCATATGCTATTGGATGTGGAACATTGACAATTGGGATTCAAAGGGAAATTTTGTGGTTTTTCAATGTGTAAAATTGGGGCTATCCTCCCATTTATTATGAAAATATTTTTCATGTTGCAGCTGGATGGGAAGACTATCATTGTGTTATCAAAATGGAAGCTTTTCCTGAGATGACTGATGATATTGCATGGTTGGAGAAGTTGCTGAATACGACTTTCTTTGTTGACTGTTCTGTCCATGGTGGGATAAAGAATATATTCTGCATCCATTGTTGTGCTTCTCTATGCTCTCAGTGCACCGTGAAGCATTGCTCACATCGCCTTCTTCAGGTTGGTAAACTTAGTTTCTGAGTTCTGTTGATATTTCCTTTTCTGCCACTGTGGAAATGGCATTTTAGAAGACTTCAAAATATGCACGTCTCTTTATCCTCCTAAAATGTCTGCACTGAAGACAGAAGGCTACTGAGCCCTAGGAGTTAACTATAATTCGCCAAGCAAGTTGCTGTGCTTGTGTCTCTTGTCAATGTGCAGGGTAAGATAACTCCATGTGGTTATAATACTTTATATGGTCTTGCCATTCTCCAAATAGGCTACTCAGGAAGAGCATATTTAATATAATTGGCCGGTTCACTGTTTCATAAGAGCTGGCAAATAAAAGATAACTGACATAGAATTAATGCATTTCTTTTTCTGAATTTCAGATACGGAGATACCTGTATCATGATGTTATCCGCCTTGAAGACATGAAGAGCCTAGTAGATTGTTCCTATGTCAAGGTCTCTCTCTCTCTGTGACTGGTAGAATACTCTGCTTTCAAGTGCATCTATGATCTTTTGCGCATTTGGATGAGTAGAAAAAAACATGTCAAATGGATTACTACAAGAATAGTTCATTTTTATCTGGTCATGAAACTGGTAAAAAGTATCTGTTGGTTCTTAATTGGATGGATTTCAGATTCATTCATAGTTGGGTCAAGTGAATAAATGGATGGAGCTGTATGACTTCAATTATTGGTCTATAATTTGAATAAACGAAGAACCTACTTTTATATTAAGATATATTAGATCCTAATGTGGAAAAGATATATATGCATGTGGGATGTACATGACACCTGCGTCTTCTCCAGAGTCATGCAATGCTGATGGCTGAGAAGGGTGCAACATCCATTTAGCGACACCCTTGTTATATTGAATTGGCATTTGTGAATGCGGGCACCATCATTTTAAGAGATCTGTTAACCATGGTTTGAGAAATTTACATAAACGCTCAATCAACAGCTATGTGTAAGACTGCTTACTGTTTCAGATATTACATTTAACTGCTCACTTTTATGTAAATATCAACGTTCTTCGTCCTAAAATTGGTGAGTCGACCTTGTCCTATCAAAAAAGTTGGTGGCACCTTACAGATAGAACTTCATAGCAGTGCAGATTACTTAAACAAAATGGATAAAACCTTCATTTCCGTTTCCAGTTGTCTTTCTACACTTCGATAATGTGGATGGTCAACATAATATCTCAAAGTCTGAGCAGTTTTTTGTGAATTACTGATTAGCTGGGTATTTGCAATTTCTCTTTAGTCCTTCACATAATCTCTTGGTGCACAGGAATTATTTTTCTGTGCTTTACGATTGCTTACTATATCTATACTGTGGCGTTGCTAAGTTTGAATATGTCAAAATAGGCTTGAACATATTATAGTTTTGTTGTTTGATGGGGGAACCTGTTAACAACCACCTTGATTAGGAGATGGAGAAGTGAAGGGAAATATACAAAGTTAACCAAAGATGTAAATGGGATGGATGTAAAATTGATTGAGGGCAGCTAAGGATAACATTTTTATCAAAACATCATTTGGTCAGATGAGTTAGAAACCTAACATATTGGAAGTTGGGAGCGAAAGTTTGCAGGTTGCTTATCGTAGCCTTGGAAAAAGAGAAAAAGTTTTCTTATTTGTCCTAATCGTACTTCTGGATTTTATTCTTAAACGAATAAGAAAAAATGTTTTTCCTTTCAGCCAGTTTGTTTAATCAGAAAGTTTTCTTAGAAGTGAGGTTTCCAGATTTTTTGCTTCATTCTTTTTTTTTCCTAAACCAATTTCCTTTGTGTGAATGAAACAATTTAGCTGTTTCTTGTGGCCCTAAACTGTATCCTATATATGTGTGTGTTATGTTTATGGTTGGTGTTTACCGCTTCTTCTCTTGTTCATGCGTGTTTCCTTGTCTATGTTTGCATGCAAACTTGTTCAACCGTTATAGGTTATATTGGAGGCAATACGTTGAACCTCAGATTCTGAAAATAGAATACTTTTATTGCGAGAATCCTGTTTTGTGTGGATTGCAAAGTGCAAACTTCCTGATTGGGAATAATATGCAAGGGGATAGGGTACGGGTCAACTCGATACTCTGTGAGGCATGACAGGATATTCAAAAAGTTTAATAAGTTGCTTTTTGATACATGACAAAGTCAGAAGAAACTTAATTGTTATTTTTTTCTCTATCCCTTTTCCCTGCTTGTGTACTTTTCGGAATATATGCATTCTAAATGTCCCTCCTTGAAAACAATGTTGATTTTCTCTCGAGCACAAAGTATGATTTTGTTTGTCGCAATTATCTCTCTATGCTTAGGTGTTCAATGACATCTATCCTCGGTTTCTTTCTTTCTATTCTGCCTTTTCTTTTATTCCCAGTTTGTTTCAGAAATATATTGGTACTTGAATGGTGCAGCTGAAAACTTGTCTTTATTGTTTCTTACAGAGGTACACTGTTAATGGTTTTCAAGCTATGTTTCTGAATCCCCAAGCCCGACCAGGATCACACAGAGACATCGGCAACTGTTGTCAGACATGCAAAAAGGCGCTGCATCAATCTTACCGTTATTGTTGCATAGCTTGCAAGGTTGAAGGATTTTCTCCCCATCTTTTTGAGTTTTATGTATGGTATTATTTGTAACACTTGAATACATAGTATAAACCTTTCGTCACGATTGATAAGAGATGTTGGCTTCTAATAATACGAACTTCTTTTTGTAGTTTCCGTTTCTCTGTGTTGGTCCTTTTATTGGTATCTGCCTTTTACGTTCCATGGTTTTCTTTTTTCATGGTTTTGATTTTGTTGTTACTTCGAAATTAAAAGTTGTACTTTCTTCTTCTATTTCCACATTCCCCTCTCTGTTTGGAGTCGTTTGCTTTTATCCATCTTGTTGGAGTTGTCCTTGTCCCCCATATCAAATGCCTGATTGTTCTAATTTGTTTTGAAAGTGGAGGATACCTATTCCTCACAGAAACGTAAACTACTGAGAAGAATATCCTCATCCGGCCCTTTGAAATGGAATGAAGGTATCTTGCAGGTCGATAATTTGCTGATCTTTGGAATGTAATTCTTTGGAGTTGATTTATCCTCTATTAGTGCCACTCCTAATTTGTTTCTAATAACCTCATTATGTATACGGTCTTTTCTTGTATGACTACTCATGCATCTCAACATCTTCATTTCTGTCACATATATATTTTGTATATGTTGATGGTTAACTGCCCAACACTATGAGCCATAAAACATAGCAGGTCTAATTGCTGGTCTATAATATTTACCTTTTTACTTTAATGGTATCTTCTTATCACAAAGAATACTTATGCTGCTCTCCATTTTAACCAACCAGCATTAATTCTATGCATAACATCTCCATCAATTCTTCCATCACTCTGGAAAATTGACCCTAGGTATTTAAAACTTACCTTTTGGGGAATGCAATGTATGGCCATTTTAATTTTTATGTCCTCTGAAGTAACCAAATGATCAAATTTACATTCCATATATTCTGTCTTTGTTCTACTAAGTCGGAGGCCTTTGCTTTCTAATGCTTCTCTCTATAGTTCCAATTTTCTATTAACTTTTTCCTTAGACTCTTCCACTAACACAATGTCATCTTTAAATAACATACACCAAGGCACTTCATCTTGAATATGTTTTGTTAACTCATCAATCACCATTATAAATAAGTATGGACTTAAAGTTGATCCTTAATGTAACCCAATACTAACTTCAAAGAAGTCTGTCATTCCTTCACGAGTCCTCACACATGTTTTTGCACCATCGGACATGTCTCTATGTCAATGGGATACCTCTTTTTTCCAAAGTTTGTCAAAGAACCTCCCTTGGTACTCTATCATAAGCTTTTTGTAGATCAATAAATATCATGTGAAGGTCTTTCTTTTTTGCTCTAAAATGTTCCATAAGACGTCTCAAAAGGTGAATCGCTTCAATAGTAGATCTGCCTGGCATGAATCCAAATTGGTCCAAATTGGTTCTCTGTTGTACTTATACTTGTCTTAACCTACATTCAATAATTCTTTCCCACAATTTCATGGTATGGCTCATTAACTTGATAACTCGATAATTCACACAATTTTGAATGTCTTCCTTGTTCTTATATATGGGTATAAGTGTACTTGCTCTCCATTCCTTGGGCATCTTTTGGTTTTTCCATATTTCATTAAATAGTCTTGTCAGCTAAGTGATTCCTATTTCTCCTAGTATTTTCCAAACTTCTATAGGAATATTATCTGGTCCTACCGATTTACCACCCTTTATATGTTTAAGAGCCTCTGCCTCTTTGACTTCATTCTTTTGAATACGTCGGTAGAAATTATGGTTTATATACTTTTCTGATTTGGCTAATTCTCCTAAGTTCATACTAACTTCTTTATTTTCATTAAAAAGCTTATAAAAATAGTTTTTCCATCTATTTCTTATATCATCATTTGCCACTAGAATTTTTTCATCCTTGTCTTTAATTCATCTAACATAATTAAGATCTTTAGTTTTCTTATCTCTAGCCCTAGTTATCTTAAAAAATATCTCTTTCACCCTCTTTTGAGTTGAGTTCTTTATGTAAATCCTCCCAAATTTTAGCTTTTGCTTCACTGCTGATACACCTCCCTTAGATTCACCTAACACATCTTTGGCCACTTTCTTAATATGTATAGCTATATTGTTCCACATATCACAAGGTTTACCAACATAATTCCAAGCATCTCCTTGAGGGACTTTCTATTTAAATATGTCTTCTTTCTCGCTTTTGAGGTTCTACCATTTAGTCCGAATAGCTCGATGCACTCTTTTCTTCTTTGTCTATTTTTTTATTTGTAAATCCATAACTAAAAATCGATATTGAGTGGTTAAACTTTCTCATGGAATTACCTTGCAATCTTTACTACACGCTCTATCTTTTTTCTTACAAATAAAGTAATCAATTTGTGTTTGTGATAAGCCACTCTTATAAGTAATTAAATGTTCATCTCATTTTTTGAAGATTGTATTGACTATAAAGAGATCAAATGCTATAGCAAAATTTAAAATCTCCCTACCTTCCTCGTTTATATCCCCAAAACCAAAGTTTCCGTGAATACCTTGATATCCTAATGCCTCTTTACCGACATGTCCATTTAAGTCTCCTCCTAAACAAATGATCCCCTCTGTGGAATCCTTTGAATTACCTTATCTAACTCTTCCCAAAAATCTGTCTTGATAGTATCTTGTAAGCCTACTTGGGGTGCGTAAGCACAAACTAAAAGTTGCGTATGGACTTCCAGATAAAAGTTAAATTATTGACTATCTTGTAAGCCTACTTGGTCTGGAAGTATAAAGTTAAATTATCCGACTTCCATATACAAGTATTGTTTCAACGTTTCCTGGGGACCATCATCATCTCTTTTTGCTTGTCTGAAGGATACTTCTGAATTTAGAACTCTGAAAATTTCAAGCTAACCGTTGCATATGGACTGGGAATGCTCAGATAGAGCTCCTTGCAGTGCTGCTTGTGAGCTTCATTTTCTGGGCAATCTTTTCTAAATTTCCCCCCATATATTTTACCTGTTACGTTATTACCCATCGTTTTAATTGCCTGTTAAATCTGCCCAACTTTTTTTTATTTTCTTTTTGTTTTTGGACTAAAAATTTCTGAATGCTCAAAACTGACTTGGCAATATTTGGATCTGCCAGGTCGGGGTGATGCCGGGTCAATTTGTTCAGCAGCCTGAAGGTGCCTGCGTGCCAAATAAATCATCTTCAGTTTCTAGTTCAAAGGTAACAGATGTATCTGATGATGGTGAGACATGTTCCCGAGAAATGCAAAAATCTACTCTCAGGAGAAAAAAAGGCAATCCCAGGAGGTCACCCCTGTTTTAAACCTTTGGTTCTTATTCTGATTGGGTGGCATAACATCCTAATCTATTTGTACATCCTTCCAGACCAAGAGCGCCGCGATAGTCATTGACACTTTGAACATTTTGACTGAACTTCTAACTAATTGTATCACTTTTTGGACATTCTTGCCAATTGTCATATGTTTAAGTTAAATAAATTTATTTGTTGTTTCAGCAAACTTTGTCATCTGATCTTGGAAAAGATGAGTCGCTAAGCTAGATCGGTTTTGATGATATGTATCAAACATAAGGGATGGTTTCCTTCTTGCTTCATACCTCTGTGTGCGGGTGTGTGTGTATGCTGCGAGGGGGTTGCATATTGTCCATGTGCCTCTGCATGTCCACGCTTGAGTTTCATTTGTTAGGAACCAACTTTTATGTCACTTAACAGGTTGAGACATGTTTCCATTTCCAGTTTCCTGCTTAATGGTCACTGGGGTGCAACTTGTCCTCTGCTTTTATGTGCTGTAGCTCACTTTTAAATCTGTTCCGACCTTTATCAAGATGTTATTTGATTCAGATATTGGTATCATAGCAAAACCAATACCAAGCCCTTTCCCATGCTGAGTGGGGTCGGCTGTTCTTGCAGATCTGGTAACAAAAGAATCTTAACACATATCTCAAGCTGGTTTGCAAGCTCTCAATCCCTGGTCCAACACTTTCTCGGAAAAATGAATACATTCAACTATTTCTTTTCCCGATGGACAAGATAGGGTTAGTCTGACCCAACGAGATATTTAAAAAGAACTGCATGCAAGAAGGAATTACAACAGTGGCAGTTCCAACAAAAAGCAAAATCTGGTCTGTCCGGGAATTTGCTTACCAGAACATATTACTGAACGAGATATCCAAGAAAAGGAAAGATACATTCAACTGTAGTTTTAAATCTAATTCAGCATTCGATACTTAATATCCCATTAGTTTGTATTCATGAATGCTGATGGCAATGGGGTGGGTTAGTAGGGATGTTCAAATGAGCCTGGCCGCGGGCCTGAGGGCATCCTGAAACAATGGTGGATAGGTTGGAAGTCTCTGGCCCATACAGGCCACTGTATATATATATATGAACTCTAACTTAAAGATTAGTATACCTCACCTATATCCAATATAACGTCTAAAAGAATGTGTGTGTGAGGTAACCCGACCCTGCCTGTGGCCCTTCAAGGGCCGGGCCGGCATTTGTCCAGCCTGTGAAAAATGTGGGCTAGCTCGACGGGTTACGGGAGACGCTTTCCTTGAAGTGTTGAATGGCGCTACGGCACACGAACTTCAGTTTTTTTCGCTAAATCTATAGCATGGCTGCGAATAAACTGTGACTACTACACTCCGAACGTACACACACACACAGAGAAAGAGAGAGAGATGGGGCCTCTAGCAGCAGGGGCTATCTTCAACCACATAGCGAGAGAGACAAATGATGTTGCTCGTCTCGCCCAATTCTATCAGGAGGTTAGGGAGGACGACATAGTTTTTTTCTTTCCTTTTCTTCTAGGGAGGTTGGGGGTTCGTTTTTCTTGGTGTCTGCGGATTATGTTTAGTGATGCAGATTCTAGGGTTTGAGAGAATCGAGAGCTCGAAATACGAAGGGTTTGAGGTGGTGTGGCTGAGTCTGGGTGGCTCACTTAGTCTGCATTTGGTAGAGAGGAAGCGAGGATCGAAACTCCCGGAGAGGCCGTGGAACAACACCGAAGCGTGCAGGGACCCCAGCAACCTCCCGACAAGGCACCATGTCTCCTTTGGGGTTTCCAATTTCGACTCCTTTGTTCAGGGCCTCGAGGTTTACTCTCTCTCTCTCTGTTCTTTCCGCAGATTGCAACTCTTCGAAAATTTTAGTTGCTAATGAAGTGTTGCATTTGACATCACATTGAAGATTATTAGTGAACTGCAATTTTCATTCTAAGTTTTGGATTAATTTGACTAAGACTCATGAAGGCTTTCCAAAGAGACTGGAGAATATTAGTGATGGTTGCTTCGTAAGGCTAAATGTTTTTTTTTGTTTGTGTGCATATGCAGGTAATGGTCTGGAAATGTTGAGTTGGGAAGTCCACAGTGAAAAGGCTAGTGTTTTGGCTGTTGTGCTCTTAATACTTCCTCCATAACCACTATCTTCACCTTTTCATGCCTCGGGTTTGCCTGCTAGGTTGAATGAGTCAGCCCCCAGATCTGAACTATAAAGCAGGCTGGGTTAAACTCTGCCTAACATGTGATTTATGTGGATAGTATTTGAGCAAGTGGTTGAAATGATATAAGTACTACTTTCAACATATATTTTTAAGGCTTCTTGTACATTTTGCTCAGAGTGGATAGAAAGCAAAGCTGGCAAACATGGCCAGATCTTCATAACAATGTAGATGATACCGGTCATCGATAGGGGTGTTCGTTTCACTTGGAATGGTTTCTCGACCTGAATCAGCCATTTTTAGGAAGGGATTATTGTCCCTTAACTCATCCGCAGGGAATTAGCTGCGGATTAGCCAGGGAAAATTCTTTAGCGAATGTTACTTTTTCTTACATTAAGTTCTGAAAAGGTGATCAAAGTAATGGATTAGCCTTCCAACTGAAAACCACACCAACAAACAAGCAGAATTGATCTAAGTGAGATGTAGCACCACATTTCTTGCAAGATCGCACTCAACCTGAATCGACTATTTCTTGACTAAAAGACCTTTTGTTCGCTATCTAAGCTTCAACTAGCTGTAGGAGCCAACTGAAGAAGTGCCTCTAGACTTTGGGGAATGGCATTCTTTTCTCTACAGGGTACAGGGTTTCTGCATCTGTGTCAACTAAATTAGTTTTTAAGTTTTCGAGTCTTGGAAGGCACCTTTATTTAGTTGTTTAAGCTTCAAGTCTATAGGTGGTTTTGGACTATTTGTAAGCAAGCTTCTCCCTGCTACACAATGTGATTAGCTGCAATTCTTGTTTATTGGAGATGCAATGAGGGACAGTATTCAATCTGAGCATGGAGAAGGTTAACTGCTTCAAAGTAAACCACAGTAACCCCTGGCAATTGAAAATGAAAGCTGGTTCCAATCATTTGCTTCAATATTCCACCAGTAAGCGTAGCAGGGATAGTAAAGTTGGTAGTTCAAGCATTTGGTGACATAAAGCAGCTGGAACGATCGAAAAGGAGGAATTTTCGTGTTTCCCGGCATGAATGGCGAAGGACTGGTTCTTCGACTTGGCTAAGTCCTATCCCACATTGTCAGCCTATGATCAAGTGGATTTTGGTAACGATGCCTTTGTTCTGTTAGGAATGAAACATGACGAACCCTACGCATTGAAATTCCAAGAGAAAATGCCAATATAAGTTTCACAACCATAGTATTTTTTTATGTTGCATCTGTGAGACTGACCTCATGGGAGTTCTTTTCTGAAGCTCATCTTCTTCGGTGTGAGAACTGGATTTGCCTGAACCAATGTATTTTTGCTAACATGGTTTCAACCAAACTTGATTACTTCATGAAACGGGCAAACCACCATTTACCGATCATGCATAAATAGCTAAGGACCCAGTAAATGAAACATCGGTTCCTTCAGAACGAGACTTCTCCGGAAGAATCATACTCCGGTGAAGCCTGAGGCGACCATGCAACACTCAATAGGAGCAAATGGGTTGAAACGGCAAGCAGGGTAGATTTTTTGAAATTGCTTTATCATACTGGAGCGCAATATCAGTGTCAGTGAAACCAGGCCCATCAAGAATCATGAAAGGCACCGATGAAAAAGAGGTTTGATCAGGTCGAACGGCCGTTTAACCAGTAAAGTTAATATATATTATGATTTTAGTTTATGTCGCATGTTATTTATTAAAATGTATCTATTTATTCATATAAAACAAATAAATAAATGCAATTTCGTTAATTTGTTGTATTATAAATATATTGAATTATGTATTTTGGTACTCAGAAGTTTTCCGTGAGCCTAAACAAGCTCATAAAAAGTAAAACTGTGAATTGATGAAAACATTTTTAGTACGGTACTGTATATGAATGAAAATAAGAAGAAAATAGCACGGTTCAACCGGCCGATTCAGTTCGGTTCACAAATTATGCTAAATATGGATGCAATTTTATAACAAGATATTTGATGAAACTAGCTAGGTGGAGGGTAAGGAAATCTTCGAAGGATCATCATGACACTGGTTCTGTATCATCTTTTAGTTAATAACGTCTCGAGTAGAAAGAAAGTACAGGAAAAAAAGAGTCGAATCTGCATTCTTTCGAGGGGAGGAAGGCCACGTTTAGGATACCTCGTGGTTAATACAAGGTTCTAGTCTGGCCATGAGAGCTATCCGATTTTAGTCGAGGCAAAACCTAAACCCTCTTCGAAACTTGCCTGAACCAGAACGGTGGAACCAAAGTCTGACTGGATACCCTTTTCATGGGTTGTGGTTCCGTCTGCCAAAGAAGAATGGGAACTGAAATCAGAACCACGGATTTGGAACCATACTATGATTCTAATTCCAGAATCCCACCTTTAGTTTTGTTTTTGAATAAAATGAGCACGGAACTGAAGCAGAATCAAAATCCGAACTGTCATGGAACCAAGTTCTCGACCTGATTCAAAACTGACAGAACCAAACCGGAACCGAAGGGACCTGGTTGCGCTCCTGTCCAGGTTCTGGTTTGGACCATAACTTGGTGGTTCGGAACTGCCGGCCCCGATTCATCCGGAACCGAGCAGGTGAGACTCCAAACTAAGGCCGAAGTGAAAAACGCGAGCGGCTGTGCCGCGATCGCTCAAAAACCACACTGGTAGTGGTCGGAAGACAACAACCCTAGAGGGTCCGGCGCACCGCAAAGATTCCAATGGATCCGAGTGTCGGGGGCCACGGTCCTCCGGCGAATATCTCCCCGGACTCTCTGCCTCTTTTTGCCGAGACTGTGCATCTCGTCCTCTCACGGTGGACCGCGTTGCAATTAGCAGTTGAGAACGAGTGGGGCGGACGGAACTCCCGCCAGAAATTCGAGCAATTGGCTGTTGATATCCTCTCTTGGTTTACCTCTTCCAAAGGTGCGGGTCCTTCCCTGTTATCTACTCTGGACGTTCTGTGTTTTCGGGATTGATTTATTTCTATGATGCTTCTAACATAGTTAGCCAGAGTTGAGTCTCTTCGTTCTTTTTTCGTTTTTCTGGTTACTTTTGTTTAAGTTGCTCGGGTCATGGAAAAAAATAATTTTCTTGTTGATTTTTATTATAAAATAAATCGGTTCTTTGACGTTTCTATGTTTAATATGCAATATAGTTTAATTTATACCGTTTCGCTTGTCCTAATTTTGTCGTGTATTTTTCCTGAATTATTGTTCTTGATGGTTCGTGTGTGGCTTTTTATTCACTTGATGTTATTGCGATCAAAATTATGAATGCAGCTCTTCTTTTGCTTCATAAATTATAGTGTTTAAGCTGATAGGGGTCTTTCCTTTGTTATTGGCTTGTCCTTGGGTCTTCAAGACTTTTGAAACTGTGTTAAGCCGTTACGAATAGATCTCATATCAACAACAAGGTTGGCTACGCAGATTTTTTATTGTTTCCTTCTAACACTTTTATGATCTTCCTCTTTCTTTTTTAACATTTTGACCTTCTAGTTTCTCACACCTTCGGAGCTTATTTTGATGTCTTTCCATGTGTACAATCCAAACCATCTTAAATGATTTTTTCTCATTGATATCACTCCCTATTTAAAGAAGAACCTCTAAGAAGGTATGAAAAACTAAATTTGGAAAGTATTAAAAGAGCTAGAGGATGACCACAAAAGTGTTGGAAAGAAATAATAAAGAGTGATGTAGCTTATTGTGAGTTAACTGCTAACATGGCACACGATAGGGATCTGTGGAAACAAAGAATCCATGTAGCCGACCTCGTCTAGTATGGGAAAATGCTTAGTTGTTGTTGTTGTTGATATCACTCCCTATTTGTTTTGAATAACCTCATTGTGTGATCACACATCCATCTCAATGTCTTCATTTATGCGTCTAATTGTTGGTCTATGATATTTCTCTTTTAACTTCAATGATATTTATTGTCACATAAAATAGAATACTTGATGCATCTCTCCACTTTAATCAATCTGCATTAATTCTATGCATAAGATCTCCATCAATCTTTTGGTCACTCTGAAAAAATAACTTTAAGTACTTAAATTTTACTTATGAAGGATGCAATATGTGTCAATCTTAAGTTCTATGTCGTTTAAACTTTGAAGTAACCAAATGATGAAACCTTTATTCCATATATGTTGTCTTAGTTCTACTAAGTCGGAAGCCTTTACTTTTCAATGTTTTTTTCATAATTTCAATTTCCTCATAACTTTTTCTTTAAACTCTTTTACTAACATGATGTCATCCACAAATAACATACATCGTCCATCTTGAATATTGAATCTTGAATCTGTTTTGTTAGTCCTTGATGTAATCCTATATTAACTTCAAAGAAATATGCCATTCCTTGATGAGTCCTGTCACATACTTGTACATATCTTTTATAAGATTGATAATCGTCAACAAGATATCTCTTGTTTAAGGTTTTCCAAAGAATATCTCTTGGTACCCTATTGTAAGCTTTTTTGTATCAATAAATATCATGTAAAGGTTCTTCATTTTTTCTTTAAAATATCTATAAGACATCTCGATAGGTAAATAACCTCAATAGCAGATCTCTTTGACATTGAATCTAAATTGATTCTCTGTAGTACTTATAGTTGATACTTGTCTCAACTTATGTTAAATAATTGTTTCAAATATGCTCGTCAACTTGATACCTCAATAATTTATATAATTTTGAATGTCTCCCTTGTTATTTTATATAGGTATAATCATGCTTTTCTTCCATTTATCAGGCATATGTTTGTTTTTCATATTTTTTACCAGCCTTCATAATTTTAAGAGCTTGTTTGACTTCATAAATTTAAGAGTAGATCTCATTAATTTGGTGGAATTGTATTAAACGAGTCTCTCTAGAACTTACAGGAGAAGAGTGTTCTGTTGTACCTATTGCTTGAACTTGGAATTCTTATACATGAAGTCTTCGTCAATCAAGCTCGATCCTTAAGTTATACAGAAGTACTTCCAAGAAATCCCTCTCTTGCCGGTCAACTGGATGGTTCTAAAATTGGTCATCCAGCTTGTTTCAATCCCCCTGCCAAGCAATTTGAATCAATTTCAACCCTACGAACAATATGATATGATCTTATTGTATATCAGTTCCTGAATTGAAACCCCAGGTATCACTTAAAAGAAACTTAATGGTTGATATTGCACCATATCATGCGGTATAATGCTCCAAATCTACGTATTGTGTGAGTCATTTTTTTTACGCTTTGTCACTTTAACATCATCGAGAAATGGCTATGAAGTACTTTAAAGTTTAAACCTGCAAACACATAAAAAACCTCATTCAATCCTCAAGAATTTGTGAAATCCGATTCCTCTTTACCAATGTTATAAGGCAAGAAAGGATCCTGTACCTGAAGGGGTATGAAACATTGTGATCATACTGCCTGGAACGGAAATAACACTATTTTGTATTTAATAAATAAAAATGATTGGCGAAAAAATTCCCCAAAACTAAATAAAACATGAAAAATCAAATATTGTTTGAAAACGCGTCAAATATTACATAACAAATGTTAGATTATGACATAGAAATCATGGAATTGTATACTATGTGAACAAATTGTGAATAAAATTAAAGCCGGAACACAAGTCATAATGTTTGTAGCAATATGATTATGGGTTTGAAATAATGAATAAACCGAGTCCCTCTAAGGTGAATCCTTCTTATCCATACGTTGAAAGTGAAATAATACTATGGGTTTTAAAATAGTGGGATAACTTGGACCTCTACATGTCTTTTGTTTCTTCTGACGGGTTGCTTCTCATTCTAAAGGTCTGGGTCTTTTGGCACAAGTAAATTGATCCTGTGTGGTGTCCCATTCTGGACTTCTGGCAGCATTTCTGATTTGTAAGAAGGTTGACTGTATGGAGTTGCTTTTGATGCTTTTTTATGAATAGATTAGATTAGTGCTGTGGTTACATTATCACCCATCAGAACTAGACTTATTTCAAGTGATGTTCAATTTATTCTTCTCTATTTCCTAGATTCGGAATTTGATGTTATGGTAGTGTAGTGTTTTCTTTCTGATGACAATTTTGTTTCAGATACTCTCTACATTGATGACTTGGAAACGATGCTTGATGAGGGTATGGTATTGTCTTTCAATGCGGAAATCGAGGATGGCAGCATTGAGGAAGTATGTCTAGATTCTTCTACACAAATTTGCAGCATTCTTTTTAATGTCCATAATGTGACTTTAGTGGAATTTAACCAATACATAAAGTTGTGAGCACTCTTTCTAGTTGTTGTCATAGCTAACTCTCAATTCTTGAATTGAATCACTGTGCATGAATATGTTTATGAATTGTGGGTTGTTATGTGATTGTGGTATCCATCTTTGATATTTTTTGTCCTGAATCTTCATTTAGCTTTTGTCTTTTCTTCTCTACTTGGAATTTCTCGTTTGATGTCTTCAAATAGATTTATGGATGCACAAGAAGAATCTGAGATGGCTCTCCTTTCTAAGGTGTCAACTAAAAAAAACGCTAAGTTGAAGCCATGGGTTTGATACCCAGGGTAATGTAGATATGGTAGGGATCTGCATAATCACAGGTTGCCAATTAAAAAGGAAATGGCTCATGGGTCTGATTAGTTCTGTTAAATGGGAAGTTTTTGTTTTATGAGCATGCTTAATTGTCTAGTAAGTGGAAACTTTGGTTTTATTAACTTCAGCTTTTTAGCATGTGTCCTTATTTGTGTTGATCATGCCTTTGGAGCAGGTAGCAGAGCAACTTATGGCTGTGCATGAAGAATGGCTTCATGGAAACTTTGAGACACTGTTTAAGTTGAGAACTTCCAACAGTAGAGGCCATTGTGTGTCTGAAAGTAGACAGGTAAAATGTGCAATTCTCTCGGAGGAGGATATCGCATACATGGGTACATTGTAAATCTTCAAAAGGGAAAAGCGTTTTGTACCTTTCAAGAGGTTATAAAGATGACATAGGTTGTTTTCCACCAATTGTTTTCTGCGCCATGTTTGGTTGCTTTCATAGTTGTTTATTCATGTGAATGTGCACCTATATTTTCTAAAACTTATCAGCTACAAATATTTTGTTTTGGGTTTGTGGGAGTTATCATCTGAAATTCAAGCTAGTGTACTTATTAAGGAGCTGCAATGTGTAAATGTATCATGCAACTTGTAGTGAGGTTAATATTGAGAAAATCCATTATGTTGTTGGAGGGGGTTATTTGGTGAGCATCTTCTTTTTATATGTCAATGTCTTCATGAAACTGGTCGATTATGTTGGTTTTCATGAATACATTCACATAGAATGTGTAACAGCTAGTCTCAAATCCTCAACGCAGATTGTGGTTGCTTTGGCTTAAGGAACGATGTGTAATAGTTAATTTCTTTAAATTTCTCCAGAGAAGCAATATATGATAGAAGATTTTGTTCAAAGATCCACCTTGATCAAGCTTTCTTCCGTGGTCAGAGTGGGCCACTGGAGACTGAGAGAGATAAGAAAGCTTGTGCTTTCATTACCACTCAAAAGGCTGCATTTTATTGCTGAAGTTTTGACCTAGGAATAAGGGGCCATGTTCATCTTAGCCTGATCCGATGTGTAACTTTTTTATTTTTCTTGAACACTTATTTAGCCATTATCTCCTTTGGGCTTTCAGAAAAGGAAATCAGTTTTCATAGTGCCATTTTCTCTGCCACTGCAACTCGGAGGAAATACAGTGTTAAAAATTATGCCTGTTTCAACTCTCTCAAGTTATGCTCTACTCTTTAGAATGATGGATGCTTACATGTGTTTGGCACACCAGGTTGTTGATGAAAATGTAGATGACAGATCAGATGAGGATGACAACCTAGCATCAGAAATGGAACTAGAAACAAATGCTGCTGCAGTTGGATCTTCTGTCAGTGCTCCAAGTTCCGAAATCAGGGTGAGTAAAGAATCTGATTCTTGCATGATTGTCTTTTAGTTTAATGCTGCGTAGTACATGCACTTATTGTTGATTGATTCTTACTTTGTGCATTTTAAAAGTACTGATGCATGATGTGTATATGTTGCTGTGTTTATGCGACTTATTTCTTGAACATATTGTCTTAGCCTCCACCGTTAAAATGTGTTGGTCGCGATTAAATAATGTGGAACTTCTTGTGCTTCCTTGAATTACCAGCTATGATGGTTATGTTAAGGACACTTACCTTGATGTCTGCAACTGTAATGTAGTTTTCATACAGATGTCTCAATTCATTCCTGAGCATTTATCATGGTTGGGTCATTTCCAATTTATTGGTCAATTAAAAACTTGTTTTTGGCTCTATTTTAGATTCAAAATGGGTTCATTGGCCTTTCTTCTGAGATTCTGTTTTTCCGCTTCTCAGTTTCGAGTAGATATGGCTGTCTTTGCTGGCATTCTGGATTAGACTATTAAATTTGTCACGAGATCATGACATCAATACCTTGAGAGGGATATCTTGCTCTTATGCCAAAAGCTGATACGTCAAACACAATAGAAAAGAGAACCACTTGTTTTCTAGTACAGATGGATAACTGTCTCCCATTTCCTACTTCTGCTGTTTTGTTTGGAGTTTGAGTAGTTCTTCTGATGATGCAGTTCAATAGAAAACGCTTGTTGACATCGTTATCTTTTGGCACTTCTATTGTGAATCTTCTGTCTATCGTTGCCAGATTGAAAACGAAGGTAATGCCGTGAACAAGAACCACAATCATGCATCTCACATCTCATTGGATCTCAATAGGCAGCAGTCAGGAGATGCTGCGGACGGTTGGACCATTGCCAGTTCAAAGAGAAACCGTGGTCGAAAGTCGAGATAACCGTAATTTTATTATCGTTTTTTTCTTTGAGAATTCCACAGCCATGTACACTAGTAGTTTGATTACCGAGATATACATGCTATACCGTGAAATTGCTGTTAGTCTAGTTAAGATGAAACCGCATGTACAAGAAATTCTAACTCTATATGTTTCCCTTCTCCCAAGTTTTATGCATGGTCAGAACCACCGGAATATTTTAAGTAAAACATCGGCGCATCCTTTTCTTCGAGGAAAACCGACTTGTATCTCGTGAACTGCCATCTCTAATTAGGTTGTAGTTGCCACTATGGCCGCCACATTTGTTTTACTTGTGAATCAGGTTTGGATTTTTATTTTGAGGATCAGAGACTAACAACCACTGGGCAGCTGAAGCAAACATGAGACACTGATTCACCTCAGCCACTCGGTGCTGCACCAGCTTCAGCAGCCGTTAGAAGAACCGAGTCCTCTCATGCGAGCAAAATTTACTTCTCTTCTCGTGGGTATTTCGGAGAACTTGAGACGATGAATCTTTTTCTTGTGTGAATCCTTTCCAGAGGTGAGCCTCTTTGTCGGTACTTAGATTTGCCTTCTTGTCGTACACCCGTTATGCACACTAATTCTAATTAGGAAATGCCCTTAAGATTTAATCAAACGAATGGAGAGCTATGTACGGGTCTATCAAAAGTAATACGAAATATGGATCCAGCATGTCATGATCGGCAAATTTTCAATCACAGCAGAAAGTATTAATTTTCATTCCTTATAGAGTACCCAGGCACTGAACTCGGTAAGACTGGAGTCCGATACTTGCATCCAGTGTAGGAACAAGGTCTGCTGTTCCCTACACAACAAGCTCGAGACATTCCAGTGGCGTTATCGTCGGGGCTGAGCTTTGTTTTTTTCTTTTGGGTACAACGGGAGGCTGAAGCTGGGTATACACGGCTAGGGATATCTATGGGATGAGGACCTCCTGCTCCCCGTGGGGGGCCGTCCTGAATGGGGAATCAGGAGGGTGGAAATAGGATTCATACTTGGGGACGAGGAAATCTCCAGTTGGGACTGGGGTAGGAATGGAGACAGCAAGTTCTTGTCCCTAGAACCCAACCTGAACTCTCCCATCTCTTCATTTCGCCTTCTTTTTTCTCCCACCCAGTGTTCTTCGTTCGCCTTCTACACCTTCTGTCCCTACCTTGTACTCAATGAAGCTTCAACAACATATCTATGCTTTAGGTTTTGGTCTCCTTTCTAATAAGGGTAAAGATCCTGTATCTCCTCTCGGTATGTCGGTGATAAGATGCTGTTTGAAGGTTGAATTGCTGGTTCCAAAACATATGCATTCCCCTGGAGGTCGTAAGAAAGAAGACATTCCGCCACACCAATGTCTCCAATAATCCTTCTTGATGAAAGAGCAATGGGTGCTAGTCGAATGATAGAAAGAGGAAGACAAGGAGTCGGGGAAAGAAGACAAAGATAAGTTTCTTGAGGAAAGAACTTGGCACAATGATGATCGTGAAGCGTCTCTTTGGGTTTCATCGCATTCAATCATGTGCCAGTCGAGGTGAATAGAAAGGATACCGAAGGAGCAACTGTAAGCCGGACTAGCATAGAACATCCATCTCTGGGGTTGAACTTGCGATTCACAGCACGCAAGTCCAGAGCCTGAGCGTGGCCGGGGCCTGAGTCTTATGCGGTAGTAAAGGAGAGATTTATTTGGTATAAGTTCCATCAAAATCTGGGGCAAGACGAACAGAATATGAAAACCTCCAACGGTAAAGATCCAAATATGATCAAGTACATTTTCATTAAGATTCGTATCAGGAAATAGTGTGTGTTCATTCAGTTTTTCAAGTCGTATCCTCGTGTCATATTCTCAAAGTTCTATTGTAACTTCTGTGATTTATACGATTCTAGTCCTGGTGAATAGGGCTCGTCACGATGTTATTCGTGTTCGTTCGTCAACGTGACAAGATGTCTTTCTGTCAAGACTTCCGGTTGCTGTTTAGGTCCAACAACCCTTCAACCCGATTAGAAACACTTCTACCATTTTCACAAGCTACTCCTTTCCTCACTTTCTCTGTTCCGAAGTTGGCTCTCTTCCTCCTCAATTGTAATTGTTCTTCGTCTTGGTGGAGATCTGATGGACGCCAAGCCCATGGTCCTACTCTTTGTCGCAGCAGCAGCAGCAACCATCCTCTTTCACGCTAGCCCCATCTTCGCGAAAGACGTCGCCTATTGTGGTATCTCGATCTAAGTTTATTCCTTCTTTCGTTTAATAGTTTTTTGAGCCATGGATCATAATCTTGTCATTGATTCATCGGTTTGGTGATTGTGATTCTCTAGGGTTTGATAATGTGTAACTACATTGTTTTAGAATCGCATAATTTGCAACAAACAACAACAACTAAGCCTTTTCCCATACTAGACGGGGTCGGCTACATGGATTCTTTGTTTCCACATATCCCTATCATGTGCCATGTTAGCAGTTAACTCCCAATAAGCTAGATCATTCTTTATTGTTTCTTTCCAACACTTTTGTGGTCGTCTTCTACCTCTTTTAATACTTTCCAAATTTAGTTTTTCTAACCTTCTTAGAGGTTCTTCTTTTGATCTTCTTTCTATATGTCCAAACCATCTTAAACGATGTTCTCTCATTTTATTCTCTATTGGTGCCACTCCTAATTTGTTTCTAATAACCTCATTATGTATACGGTCTTTTCTTGTATGACCACTCATCCATCTCAACATCTTCATTTCTGTCACAGACATCTTTTGTACATGTTGATGATTAACTGCCCAACACTCAGAACCATAAAACATGGCAGGCCTAATTGCTGCTCTATAATATTTACCTTTTAATTTTAATGGTATCTTCTTATCACAAAGAATACCTGATGCTCCTCTCCATTTTAACCAACCAGCATTAATTCTATGTGTAACATCTCCATCAATTCTTCCATCACTTTGAAAAATTGACCCTAGGTATTTAAAACTTTCCTTTTGGGGAATGCAATGTGTGCCAATTTTAATTTCTATGTCCTGTGAAGTAGTCAAATGATCAAACTTACATTCCATATATTCTGTCTTTGTTCTACTAAGTCGGAGGCCTTTGCTTTCTAATGTTTCTCTCCATAGTTCCAATTTTCTATTAACTTTTTCCTTAGACTCCTCCACTAATATAATGTCATCTGCAAATAACATACACCAAGGTACTTCATCTTGAATGTGTTTTGTTAACTCATCCATCACCATTATAAATAAGTATGGACTTAAAGTTGATCCTTGATGTAACCCAATATTAACTTCAAAGAAGTCTGTCGTTCCTTCATGAGTCCTCACACATGTTTTTGCACCATCATACATGTCTCTTATAAGGTTAATATATGTCAATGGGATACCTCTTTTTTCCAAAGTTCTCCAAAGAACCTCCCTCGGTACCATATCATAAGCTTTTTCTAGATCAATAAATATCATGTGAAGGTCTTTCTTTTTTGCTCTAAAATGTTCCATAAGATGTCTCAAAAGGTGAATCGCTTCAATAGTAGATCTGCCTGGCATAAATCCAAATTGGTTCTTTGTTGTACTTGATACTTGTCTTAACCTACGTTCGATAATTCTTTCCCATAATTTCATAGTATGACTCATTAACTTGATACCTCGATAATTCGCACAATTTTGAATGTCTCCCTTGTTCTTATATATGGGTATAAGTGTACTTGCTCTCCATTCCTCGGGCATCTTTTGGTTTTTTCATATTTCATTAAATAGTCTCGTGAGCCAAGTGATTCCTATTTCTCCTAGTATTTTTCAAACTTCTATAGGAATATTATCTAGTCCTACCGATTTACCCCTCTTCATATGTTTAAGAGCCTCTTTGACTTCATTCTTTTGAATACGTCGGTAGAAATTGTGGTTTATATACTTTTCTGACTTGGCTAAATCTCCTAAGCTAATACTAACATCTTTATTTTCATTAAAAAGATTATAAAAATAGTTTTTCCATCTATTTCTTATATCATCAATTGCCACTAGAATTTTTTCATCCTCGTTGCATCTAACATAATTAAGATCTTTAGTTTTCTTATCTCTAGCCCTAGCTATCCTAAAAATATCTCTTTCACCCTCTTTTGAGTTGAGTTTTTTATATAAGTCCTCCCAAATCTTAGCTTTTGCTTCACTAATGGCCTTTTTCGCTTCCTTCTTTGCTTTCTTATAAGCTTCTAAAGTTTCATTAGTTTTCTTAGCATAATGTAATTTGTAACATGCCCTCTTTGCCTCGATTTTATTTTGTACTACTTCACTCTACCACCAAGCTTCTTTTTGTGCCGGTACACCAACCTTAGATACCCCTAACACATCTTTCGCCACTTTCCTAATATGTATAGCCATATTGTTCCACATATCACAGGGTGTGCCAACATAATTCCAAACATCTCCTTGAAGGACTTTCTGTTTAAATATATCTTCTTTCTCGCTTTTGAGGTTCCACCATTTAGTCCGAATAGCTCGATGCACTCTTTTCTTCTTTGTCCATTTTTTTATTTGTAAATCCATAACTAAAAGTCGATGTTGGGTGGTTAAGCTTTCTCCTGGAATTACCTTACAATCTTTACCACACGCTCTATCTTTTTTTCTATAAATAAAGTAATCAATTTGTGTTTGTGATAAGCCACTCTTATAAGTAATTAAATGTTCATCTCGTTTTTTGAAGATTGTATTCCACCATTTAGTCCGAATAGCTCGATGCACTCTTTTCTTCTTTGTCCATTTTTTTATTTGTAAATCCATAAATAAAAGTCGATGTTGGCTGGTTAAGCTTTCTCCTGGAATTACCTTTCAATCTTTACCACACGCTCTATCTTTTTTTCTACAAATAAACTAATCAATTTGTGTTTGTGATAAGCCACTCTTATAAGTAATTAAATGTTCATCTCGTTTTTTGAAGATTGTATTGACTATAAAGAGATCAAATGACATAGCAAAATTTAAAATCTCCCTACCTTCCTCGTTTATATCCCCAAAACCAAAGTTTTCATGAATCCCTTGATATCCTAATCTCTCTTTACCGACATGTCCATTTAAATCTCCTCCTAAACAAATCATCTCCCTTTGTGGAATCTTTTAAAACACCTTATCTAACTCTTCCCAAAAAACTGTCTTTATACTATCTTCTAGTCCTACTTGGGGTGCGTAAGCACAAACTATATTCAAAACCTCTGCTCCTAACACTAATTTCAACGTCATGATTCGGTCACCATATCGTTGTATGTCTACTACACTCTCCTTTAAATCTTTATTTATGATAATACCAACTCCGTTTTGAGCCTTTTCTTTACCTGAGTACCATAATTTAAAACCTGTATCCTCTATCTCCTTTGCTTTTTCTCCAACCCATTTTGTCTCTTCTAAACATAGAATATGAATCTTTCTCCGAATCATAGTATCTACCACCTCCATTAGCTTACCCGATAATGTTATGATATTCCAAGAACCAATACGAATCTTATTATCTAGGACTAGCTTCCTTATCCCTCGCATCCGTCTATAATCAAAATGCGGAGACCCTCTCTGAAAATTTTTCACTACAGTCGGGCGGCAATGTAGCGGGACTAACTTCTTTACCCACACCCGTCAATGATGTGGGAACCCTCTCTATAATTGATTCACTACATTCGGGCGAAAATGTAGTGGCCCTTGCTTACTTCTTACTGCATTCGGGCTCTGCAGCACGTCGCTAGGCGGGGACGCCCCAAAGCAATGCGCATAATTTTTATAATTCATGTTGTAAAAATCCGACGAAGTTTTACGCTGGCTGTCGGAAGCCTAACACAACCCTCCTCTTTTATCCGGGCTTGGGACTGGCAATGCAAGGATGATCCCTTACATTAGAATCGCATAATTCGAAACGTAAAAAAAATTCAGAGTACACCAATGTATGATTCAGATTTCTTGGAGTAATTAATTACTGTTTTCGATTTTGTCTGCCTTGTTTTATCCGACGTGATTTGCAGATGGGAAGCATGACTTTGCTGTTAAGGTGACGGGGCTTGACATCGATCCAGACCCTGTTGCGAGGGGAAAGCCCGCCACTTTCAGCATCTACGCCTCCACAGGTAACGGTTCCTTCCTAACACCCGACCGCCTCCTTTTTGTTCGTTTCTTTTATTCTGTTCTACTCTAATTGAGCTTCACGGCCATTCTGTTTGCTCTTCCTTCTGGCCTGTTCTTTCCTCCCTTGGTTGTTCGTCTTCTGTTGACGGGCGATTCTAATTTATCAAGCAAGCAGTAAGCTAAGTTTGTATTCTTCTTACAATCTAACGATGTTCAGATGGATTTTACTTACATTGGACGTATCTACCCTCACTAGTCTTCAGTTACTGATGCTTGAGTTGGGGTTTTTTTGCCACTTTGATTTTGTCGAGAGGAAAAAGACAGAAACACATCTAGGTTGTAGAAGCATGAGATAATGATAATGAACAGGAGGATAGCTTACTAAATCTCCCAACCTTAGAGATTCATACTTACGGATGTCTAAAGTTTCTCAAATCTGCCTAGAGTCATGGACGCCAATGGTTTCAGGAAACATATTGTATCGTAGGCGTAGATACAATTTTATGTTATATCATGGTTCAGATACAATTATGTCATATTTGTTTGATTTGTGTTTCATATTGCACCATATCGTAACATAAGTACTATATCATATGGACCATGCCTTACATGTCCATCGTTTTTGTTTTTCTGCAGACAGGGCTCTTAATCTAGAAGGAGCATTTTTTGTTCTCACAGCAAAGCTCAAGATTTTCACCTTTTCCCACCTCAATGAACTAGCATATGCCTCAAACCCTTGAAAACCCAGTTTTACATATAAACTTTGCTACTGTAATGTCTATGTCGCCTAATTGTGTTCTCCATATTGTTCTAATTTAATGGATCTATCATGATATAATGATCCTTCAATGTGATCCTTAACAAACCGTGCAAAGAATAGGGACTACTTTTATTTTCTTCTTACAAGCTTCAATTGAATCTTTTAATGTTGTGGATCAAAGAGGAAACAAGAATGCGCCTTAATCAGCATGACTCTTACCAGCTTGTGTTGTTCTCTAACATTGGTTCCTTGCTTGCAAAATCCTGAACATTCATAAAGAAACCTACTTATTGATTCTTGGTTGGAAAAGGTTTGCAAGAACCACCTTCTTGGCACTCAGGGCGATAGCCCACCTGGCAAGATTCTTGACTCTTGTGAAGAGTCAGACTGACCCTGAGTTTGATTCCGGGGGTGTGCATACCAGGCTTCAGCCTCTCATTGTAACCCAAAAAAAACCCACCTTGATGAATCTTGGCGGTTCTTGATTGCTTCTAGGATTTCTAGATTTTGATATTGTGCTTCTTGTTTGACTTTGTTCAAATCTTGGAGAGACCTTTGGAGGTTCTTGTGTTTCTTGATAGAGATCCATGGATATTGAGATTCTTGAGATGATCTTGGGAGTAACAGCGGCATGGCTAGATGGATCTTGATGTATTGGACATGAACTGCACTTTTTTTTGGAGAGGCTTGACAGTTCTGTTGCATAGTTGATCCCTGACTCAAAAACATGAAGGTCAGCTACATCTAGATAATCTTGTAGCGGACCATGTTTGTTCCAATTGACTGGGGATTCGTTGTTCAACCCTCATGGAAGGGTTGTCTGTTTGCAACTAGATGTGAGATTGATGATGGTGACATGTTAATTAAGGATTCTTTGAACATACGAGCGTGATTGACCTTGGGATACGTAGTAGGATCAATGTTGTAATTAGCGTATCGGTGCCCTGTACGATAGGGCACTGATGCATGATAACCGTGGTCTATCGTACGATACAATACGATACGACATTAAAATTGAACTATTTTATAAAATTTTAAAAATCCAAAAAATATGAAAAATTACAATTAAAAAACAGAAGGTAACCAAGTGATAGAGAACACAATCAAAATGCAACTAAAAATGACATTTTCAAGATCAACAAGCTTATAAGAGTAAGAAAGTTAAACTTAAAGTTAACAATATACCAATAAGCTTATGAAAGTTTACAAAGTTAAGATTACAATTTATTACATGACACAAATACAAAGTTATAAACTACAACAATCCAATTTCATTATTTCATTCCACAAAACATGGATCATAATGCATCATAAGCATTATAATCAGGATCACCGCCATTATCATCATCATCATCATCGCCACCATCATCTCCCTCCTCTTCCTCTAAAATTGGGTCATCCAATCATTCGCCTTGGATATCATATCTCCAATCTCTACTTCTGCTTCAATTGCTCTCCAATTTGCATCCTATAAAATAATAGGAGGCTCTTCTTCGACCCAATTATCAAGAATATCAATGTTTTCATAGCTAAGTAGATCATATGACACCATTCTTGCATATCTTTGCATTTGTGTATAAAGAAAACAAAAGAAAGAATACAATTTACTTAGAAGATAGAAAATATGATTATTTATGAGTTACAACTTACAAGTATAAGGAATAACAAACATATAACAAAAATATCCTTTTACCTTTGCCTTAACCTTATATTGTATGCAATATATATAGCAAATCACGAAGACGAGCATGCTCAAATTTGTTTCTCTTCTTTGTATGAATGCGTTAAAAAAAACTCAAATTCCACTCGCATCCACTCGAACTACATGTTTGGCTTAATATGCATTGAGCAAAGCTCGACAAATTCACTGCATCTACACCAAATCGAGCCCACCATTCATCTAAAATAGAACATAATAAATGAAAGGTCTTATGAAGCAACACAAGTCATAAGAATGAAGAAGTAATAATAATTTATCAAGAAATCAAATCATAATTGATCGCATCTAGGAGTGGAGTTGTATTGCAATTGACCTTCCAAAATTTCCAATGGTATCTATATACTTATGAAGAAAATCTAATAGACGGATTAAGAAAATATGCAGCAGTATACAAATCATGATGCATTTATTGATTCCAACATACTTCAATTATCTTCTAAACCTTCTTTAGAAGTGATCGCTTGCAGTCAATGTTTGCTTGTATTTCCAATTTGGCCTTATCCATAGTATCATATATGTATATATAAGGCATAACAAACCTATCTTCATTGTCTATCATTCTCATTACCTTCACTAAAGGTACAATCATTCTAAAAAAAGTATTGCATTTCTCCCAAAACTTAGCATTAAAAATATTATTTACTACAGTACCCCTCTCTCTCTTTCTCGACCAACTTATATAGCCCAATTATCATATTAAAACATCTTTTTCAATACATTTTTTGTATGACAAGTGTGGATTTTCATCAAAGGATTCGTATCAAATCTTGTCAATAAAGGCCTAATCAACTCTCTTCCACCAGTGTAGATTCTCATCAAATGCAATACATAAGAGTGATTACAAATAAACTTTGTGACATTTCTGTATGCATCAATTGTCCCCTTAATATTATCCATTGCACTTAAATCCTTGCAATATGCACCACATGAGTCCATAATAAGGATGGATGGTTCGCCTCAAGCATCTTACTAACTGTTCTAAAGTTTGCAACATTATCAGTGATTAATTGAACAATATTTTGAACACCAACATCCTTAACAACATCTTAAAAAGTAAGGAGTAATTTATTAGTCATTTTATCAATATGGGACAAGTCATAGGATTTAAAAAATAATGTTTTCTTTGGACAGTAAACCAAGAAGTTCACTAATGATCTACAATGCTCATCTATCTAACCATTATCCATAATGAAACAACCATTAACCTTATATGACTTCCTAAATTTAAGACTTCATTCGTAAACAATATCAACCCATTTTTTTAGTAATTTACCCCTCAAAACATGATAAGTAGGGACCTTATAACTAGATCCTACATTAGTAATAGCATCTACCATGCTTTGAAAGGAAAATGAATTTGCAACATTAAACGGAAAACAATATTCATAAAAAAAACTTTGCATACTTCAAATCTACTTTTTAAATTACTTCCTTAGAAGTCATAGCTGATCTAATACATGGTTGAGTTCTGGAAGTAATATACTGAGAAAACAATTAATGTATTCCATCGCCTCTAACACCTCCTCTACTACTCCTCACAACCATCAAGAGAACAGTGGCTCTTATAGTGGAATAAGAATCAACCCCGCCCGCTGCTACTGCCACCAGAACCTACATTCTTTTCTTTATCTCGTCTTCTCATGCTCTCCTAAGTTGTCTCTTCCACCTCCTCTTTAGCCATAACATGAATTTCTTCTCGAGAAGCATCCTGAGACATATCCCAACCACTTATTTTTGCTATCTCTTTGTCATAATCTTACTTTCCTTTGTGAGCTCCATAACTTGTTGAATTTCATACTTCACACTTTCAGGCTCTTGACAATAAGTACTTGCATTCTTTTTAGTTCCCAAAAAATGTTTTTCATGCGGGAAATAACTCCATGCTTCACCTTGTTACATAATATACACTTATTAACAAGCCTATTGCCTTCATACAATGGGGTACAATACTTCCATGCTGAATCACCTCGTTCTGATGCTATCAAGCCGAGCAAAGATAAACCATAATAAGGGTAAGGCTTTACGAAGGTGAGAAATAAATCTAGGAATTTATGAAAGCTCTAAATTTTTTAAGTGAAAAATCGAGTTACAAAGGAGTAAGGATGAAAAAAAGAGAGAATGCCACCATTTGAAAAAACTCTATGGATTTTCAATGGCTTGAAATGAAAAAACGTATGATTCCTCCACGAAATCGAGTAAATGAGAAGTATGAAAATTGTTGCAAGGTAGAGAGTAAGGAAGAGTTTGGGAGCAAGCAAAACATTATAAAAAACCCTGAGTTTCTTAAGTTTTATATCTTGCGAGTCAATATCGACTCGTACGATATAGCACGATACGACTCAATAAATCGTAGAGCACGATATGGTACATGGTACCGAATCGTGCTGACCTATAATATACGATAAACTCATACCATATTGTATGATATGGTACAAGTTTTACAACATTGAGTAGGATGCTATGCCACACGGGTGCGGGCACGGGTGTGGGTGCGGGATACGGTAAATTTCAAAAGTTTTGGGTGCGACGACACGACTAAGGTATATAATATTATATATTATATATAATATTCAAGCTACAACAAGTGAGACATCAATTAACATAAGTATATGACAATAGCAAGTACATAACTTTATATTAAAGCAAAACACATAAACTGGAAACAACTACTAATTTCATCATAATACACAAATCAATCTTCACTATCCGGACCCATTTATCCAAAAAGACTCGAACTTCAAAATCGATACCAGATTTTGAAGCGTGGAATATCCACACAAAAGGAAGTGAAGAATGTCTGCGTTGAGATATTTTTTTACGTTCATCGGCGGAGTTTCATGGGAGATGATGGAAGACAAGCTGAAGGAGCATTTTGGAAACTATGGTGAGGTAACGCAGGTGGTTATCATGGGAGATAAGGTCATGAGTAGAGGCTTCAGTTTCATCGTCTTCATGGATTATTCCCTCTTTGATTGGGTTCTCGAGGATAAATACACCATAGACGGCAGAATCGTGAGTTACAAAAAAAAAATTGTGTTTTTTTTTGCCATGCCGCACCGACACGGTGTCGGTGTCGGTGTCGCACCCATGTCGAGGTCGACACTCCACCTCTTAGAAGTGTCTGTGTAACTTAGGTAGGATGTAGTGATCCACGGTGAAAGGAAGATCAACGTGGATATTGTGAAGGATCATGGCCAATTGACTGAGAAAATTATTAATTTAATATCTCCTTTCATATATGGGAAAGTTCAACACTTATGTAGTCGTATTACATTTCATTGACTTTTGGAAACTCTTTTTTATAAGCATTTTGGAAGGTATACCTTCTCTTCTTCCCTTACACTGCTCAGCATTCTTCATGCTTTGTACAGCCAGCTGCCTTGCATTTTATAGTCAATAGGCCTCCCGACCCTATCTAGTATGGGAAAAGGCTTTGTTGTTGTTGTTAGACCACCCGACCATTCAAAGTTTCAACTCACTGATATAAGCACTTGTATAGCTCACATCTTTTTTGTTTGTGTTGTTCATCATTTTGTCCTTGCTAGATGATCTCTCATTCCATCCTCAAGTTGGACGGTGTTAAGGTCATTCTTCAGTTTTCGGAAAAGGTCTGAAGTGCTTACCTGTTAAGCCTAGAGGTCTTAAATCCCATAGCAGCAAGTGATTATCTGTGCCTCCAGTAACCAGTCTGCATTTTCTTCGAAGCAAAGCTGATGCCAGAGCTTGAGCATTTTTCTTTACCTGCTGAATATACGCTTTGAACTCAGGAGTTGCAGCCTGCTTCAAAGCTATTGCAAGGGCAGCAATGTGATTATTATGCTGTCCACCTTGTAATGATGGGAATACAGCAAAGTTTATCCTCTCATCCAAATCATACTGCTCATTTTCATCTGATTGAAGACTTTATGGGGTAATTTAAATTTCTTAAGAATGAGTTTGGTGTTCTATGAGAATGAGTTTGGTGTTCTACTTCGTTCTGTGAACCCATATGTGTTGATTAATTACCTGATGTTTCCAATGGGACCATGCTCATGGGCACTTAGACGAACTTTATGGGGTAATTTAAATTTCTTAAGGTTCTCTTTTTTGGACAGGGGAGACCATATCAGGAGGGAAGCTGGTTATCGATGTCTCCTACTTTGGTTTTCACGTTCATTCTGAAAGTCATGAGCTTTGCAGTGAGACCTCCTGCCCGGTTTCAGCTGGTGACTTTGTGCTCAAGCATTCCCAAAGTTTGCCAGGATTTACTCCTCCTGTAAGCCTTGATTGTGCACTTCCCTGATGCATCAATTCGTCAATGCATGTGGGCGATGGCCATCAATTCATTTTGTATTTATGGGCATCCCATGATCTGTTTCTTTCTTTTTCTCCAGCAAAATCCTAATCCATGGACGTATTTATTACAGGGTAGTTACTGGTTGAAGATGAATCTTGTTGGAAGTAAGGGCGAGCAGTTGACCTGCATTAACTTTGGGTTTAGTATTGGGATTGCGTCATCTGTTGCTGAGACTTGACTGATTGGCTCGAATATATCGTCCTGCTACTGAAACTCGGTTCCTTGTTCACATTGCATGTATAGGCTCTTCAGCTGTGGATATCTGCTGTGCTTTGATTGCTTTTCTGGAAAGAGCAGAAGGGATTACTTAGTTACAACTACTTCTATATGAAGACTTCCCCTGATCACTTGAACAGGTCGCAACTGAAGGAAAATACTGATGGTAAATAATGTTGATGTGATCTAAAGACCCTAAATTCCTTTTTTTTCTGCCCTCTGTAAAGGATGTAAAAGACCATCTAGATGAGACTGCAAAGTTAGAGAGTATCGACTGGCGATAAGTAACCACCTAATTGCTTATGTTTGAAGGAATCCATTATGTCGATGAAGACAAAATACCAACAGCCATTGTTTAATGTTCATTTAGAATGTTTCTCGAATCCGGACAGTAGGTATTATAGGACTAGAACTTTCAGTTCATGAGTTATCTTTTATGAATTGAATTCCAAGATGGTTCTAAATCACACGTTATCTCGTTAAAGTATGTTCTTTTCGTTTTTGTAAATCATAAATCAACCACCATCAAACAGGTGACTATACGCAGCAAATGATTGATCAAACCATGCACATAACATCTATCAGAGAACCGACATCACACTCTATTGGCTACGACTTGGGACATGCTTGTTGGGTAATGCACTTTGGAGTTAAGAATACTAAGGGCTTCTTATCAAAGCATTATGGTGGTCATCTTAAAGCTGAAAAGCTACACATTCTACCAAGTTGATCCCAAGTGCCATCTGGTGAGGTCTTTGGAAGGTTAGAGTCGGTGGAAGAACTCATCTTTGTTGAGAGCTTTTTGAAAAGAATTCCTTATTCCGTATGGGTATTGATGGACCATCTTTGTGAAAGTGCGTTCACTTGGAGACGGTACCGGTTACAATTGGAGGATTGAAGTCTTTAGGAGAAATCAAGTTGGACGAAACACCATTACAAGTGATACCAGGTCCCGTAGGAGGACCGAAAAATATGTGCAGTTTATCTTTGTTGGGCTGTTCTCAATTGAGAGATATGCCAGATTCCATCTAACAATTTGTCGTGTTTAAAAGAGTTAAGACCTAACTAAAAGTGACATGGCAAAGATCATTGAAATTGCAAGGGTCTATGGCTCGTCTTCTTTATAAAACTTAGATGAATGCAAAATCTTTCTCTGTAACCAATCCTTTCTTAATCATTCTCAAAGCCAAAGGTTGCCACTATTTTAGAAACTATGTCAGATTTATCAATCTTAAACAAACATCAAGGAATTGATTTAAGTTTTTGCAGTAATCTCATTGACATTCCTGAGCTTTTAACCTTTAAATCCTTGTATAATTTCAATATGAATCTCTTACCTTGTGAAAGCCTTGATGGTAGTTTGGTAAGGCAATTATCAAAGGTATGCTTTATATTGACATCATAAACACATATAAGCAAACAAGACACTAGGTTATGTGTTCTCCATGCATGTGTGGGTGTGAGTGTCAGGCTTCGGCCTCCTCTTGTAACAAAAAAAAAAGATCTTTGGTTCCTTCTCAAACTAAGCAGAAAACACCATTCATGACTTTTTCTTCTCGGGGTCGAAACTAGCAGCATTTGAAAGCCCATAAGGACCCTCCTAATCAACTTCGAGCCGGGTCAGCTTGCTTTGGGGGTAAAACTCTCCTCTTTATGGATGATGCTACCAGGTTTTATTTGGGAGATCTACAATTAGCTCACCGCTTTCAATTAATTATTCTGCGGACCAAATCAACTTATGCACATGCCAGACGCTAAATGAACATATCAAATCCATCAACCTAAACATTACCTCTCCCAAACAAGAACCAATTGTATATCACAAACTTCGAACTTGCTAACTCTCTTGGATGAGATACAATTACACAATTACAGTTTAGAAGGTAAACATTATAAATAAAATTATGTTGCTTCGTGGTGCTCGATATGGGCAATCACCCCTAACGTATGCAACAGATGTAAAGGGTGAAAATGAAGATGTTGAATAGGATACACAACCATGCGAAGTCCCATTTTCTTGATAATTTTTTAGATAAAAAAGGTTGGTATAATGAAATATTGTTTGCAGATAAAACAAGAAAGATACACTTAAGATGGTGGAGAGTCAATGAGATCTATAGAGAAGGTGTGAGATTTAGGATAGCGAGAAGACAACACAAGAAGTAGACTTAAACCCAGCAAACACAAAATAGGGCATGATGACAACCATGAATGATTACCGCTAACCTTTCATTTATAAAAAACCATTTATAAGGAAATTTAATGGCACCTTCTGGTTCATATTAATACCTTGCTCACAAAGGTAAAAACTTCAGGGAGATGGGAAGGGGTTCCACAGAATATCATACAATCAAAGAAATATGACATCTCTCGAAGTGAAAAATATAAAATCAAATATAAATAAAGAACAAAAAACTATATATCCTACTACATAGACAAAGTAGATAACCATTGAAAGAAATGCTTCACCTTAGATCCTTGATACACAAATAACATGCTCAAGATCCCATCATAAGTACAAGAAGACACCATCATAAAATCACTTTGTTTATAGCTTCCTATAATTTCTCTTTCAATGGAGAGGGAGCGAGGGAGGGAGAGAGAGAGAGGAATGAAAGAAGAGAATGGGAAAGATAGAGATGAAGGAAGCCTGTCTCTCATGGCCAACAAACACTTTTATCTCTTTATTTACTCTTTCTATCTCCTTAAATGAAGAGAGAGTGTAGAAAAGGAGATTGCTTGGGACTAACAGGCAGAGAGCTTGCTCTCTGTCTCTGTCTCTCACTTTTTGAAATCACCATGTTCTTTGCTCTTGGTTTCGTTTTACATGAAGAATTTGGCTCTTTGAGCCTCTGAAACTTCCAAAAAGTAATGTTATATATGTAGATCCTTTGAACTTATAAACTTCCCAAAATTAATGTTATGTATCTAAACATAGAAACAGACCCTTCAATTCTTTCAGTTTCACACCTTCCATAAAAAGCAGCAACACTTCAAACACGATACACGCTTCAGGCTATTTTGGTAATTAGACCAACAATATTCTCTTGACCTGTTTGCCCTCGCTGAACTCTTTAAGGGCGTTTTCGTGAATGGAGGTCAATGGCGGGTCGCTCCCAGCTCGCCTCTAAATAGAGGCTGCCAGCCTGATTCCTGTCTTGTGTTCTTCACGCGATGCCGAGGATGAAGCACATTTTCCGCAAGCTCCATATCGGCGGCAGCCATGAGGCGCAGCGATCGAACGACTCGGGGACAGCCACCTCCTCTCAATCGTGCGGTCCCGATCATCGAGCGCCTCAATGTTCTGTCTCCGCCACCTCCGCCCTTCCGGCGAGCCCCTCTCCGTCGTCGTCGTCGTCCTCTGCCCCCTCTCCGGCTGGAGCCGCCGGTGCAGGCGCTCTCTCCGGCACTTCCGGTGGCGGAGAAGAGAGGAAGCCCTCGCCGACGGCGACGGATTTCTACGGGTCGGAGGAGGAATTCCAGTATCACTTGGCGCTTGCGATCTCGGCGTCGAACAACGACATTCGGGATGATCCGGGTAAGGACCAGATCCATGCAGCGACGTTCATGAGCCTTGGGCGCTCGGCGGAGGCGTCAGTTAGGGCCGAGGAGGCGCAATCTCGGCGATACTGGGTATGGAGTTTGCTAGGGTTTACTGTTTCCTTTGGCCACTTCCGTTTCCCGGATGTTGATTTTCTATTTGTCAATCTGGACAATTGCTGTTGATTCCTTCGTTTGATGCTGAATATTTTCCTCCTTAGCATGCGTTCCGGTTTTGATCATACCGAGGGATTGCGAAATCAGTTTTGGAATTTATGGTTACGCGTTTCTGAATTGACAGTAAATATGCGTTAGTCGTTAAGCAACTCCTCGTTTAGGGTACCTGAAGAGGAGGATGCTTTTTTGGAGGGATTGGTTGCACCATTATTAGTCAATCAACAGTTGAGGGTCATTATTTTACATGGATCATTAGTTCATGCTAGTACTGTTTTACGTGAAGACGTCCCAGTATTGATGAAGCATGGAAACAAGGTTTTAGCATAAAGGTGTCCGATACAAGCAGAAATTTGGCGCATGTGTGTGTTTAGGGGGGTATGAAGTTTAATTTCTCAAACTGAAGAAGATGTAACTGGCCTTCTGAGGGCGATAGATAACTATTGGCTTAGAGTGCATCTAGCTATCCTAGAATGTGACGAGGATCACATGGCAGGGTATTGAACCACTGCAAACTTCTGGAGAGAAGCCAGTGTTAGGCGCATGTGTGTGTTTAGGGGGGTATGAAGTTTAATTTCTCAAACTGAAGAAGATGTAACTGGCCTTCTGAGGGCGATAGATAACTATTGGCTTAGAGTGCATCTAGCTATCCTAGAATGTGACGAGGATCACATGGCAGGGTATTGAACCACTGCAAACTTCTGGAGAGAAGCCAGTGTTAGGATGCATGCGTGATGCAATACCGCTTTTCTTGGGTCTGTACACGTGGAAATCTCTACTGAGGCTTCTCATTACACGAGCGATTACACACTAGATGCCTTCTCATTAGGGCCAAGCAGCTTATAGGAATTCAGGAGTGCGTAACCTATGTTTACTGAGGCTTGGAAAATTTTAAGGTTATACAGATTTGATCTCCTAAAATGTCTTCGAGTTCATTCTGTTGTGGATAATTTCCCAAAAGAAAGGGATTCTTGGCATCCTTTACTTCGAATATCTCATGTCACTTCAGAGTACAAAGTGCTCTATCGTTGGTTATCAGTGTCATATCTGGAAATGGACTATAAGAATACACGTGGAAATCTCTGGTTTCTCTTGCTTTGAGGCACGTACCTTTGATGATTAAAAGATCATCCACAATATTGGCTTTGTAACTGAACACGTCACATGCATGATATCCTGAAACTGGAGGCACCAAAAAATGGGTCTTTCACTTGTCTGACAAAATCTGCATAAAAAAAGCAACGGCCCATCAGGACTATCTTAGATGTGCCTGGTCTGCTCTTAGTCCTAATTTAAGTAAACAATGGTGGGTTAATCGTGGTTACTTATTTGTCTTGTTAAGACTAATTGGAGTAATGAGCGAATGATTTTTACCCAAGAGATGAGTTTTATCCTGCACTGGGCTTGTGTATATACTTTTCTTGTGGAATTTAGTACCACTTTTTTCTGGTTTTACTGGAAATGATTAGATTTACTTGGGTTGGCTAGCTAATCATATTGGTCGTGCCTACCTTCCTGCATGCATTGCAACTGTTAAATCCAGTCAATTGGATGACCTTGGATTTAACTGTTTTTCAGGAAGGAAATAATGTTAATTTCTTGCATCTATGATTTCTAAATTTGGTAATTATCCCAAAATGTATGCATATGTTTTACATATTGAAAAAACGTGCTGGCCTATTTGTCTTCAGGATCTTGTGTGTGATATGTTGCCTTAGGCTTTAGCTTGTGCTCTGTGAGTATCAGTTTCATTCACAAATGGACGCCTGAATGCCTACACACTGGTGTTTTTGTTCTCATATTCCCATGCAGGCGTGTATCACCAAAGTTATGAACCATCATCGGATGCATATTTCATATAAACTGTAAAGACCATCGTGTTTCTCCAACTAAATGCAGTGAATCACCATTGAAGTTTAAATGTGTGAATTCCTACACACATTTCTCCAACTAAATGTGTGAGTATCTGTTTCATTCATGAATGGACGCCTGAATGCCTACACACTGGTGTTGATGTTCTCATATTCCCATCCAGGCATGTATCACCAAAGTTATGAACCATCATCGGATGCATATTGCATATAGACTGTAAAGACCATCGTGTTTCTCCAACTAAATGCAGTGAATAACCATTGAAGTTTAAATGTATGCATGCATGTGCTCACACACTTGAGTCTTGAGTAAGATACCATGCAATGATTCTAAACTTTTTAGCTATGCATTTGAAAGCGTATCTTGTATTGTCTGAACCATATCGTATCTTGTATTGTTTTGCTCCACGAGATAGGTGAATCAAATCATAATTTAAAAAAAATAGTTTAAAAATAAAAAATAGGAAAAAATTAAAAAAAAATCATGAAAAAGCAAGACATTCTAAAAATTCCTGATTAAACAATTAGCAAAATTATAACTTTCATAATTGACAAAAAAAGAATTACATATTGTAATAAGGAATTAAGGATCATCAACTATATAATTTTCATCTTCTTCTCCTCCTTGTTCAAGATCATCACCACCTTTAATAGCAAAATCAATATCATCGTCCCCTTGCTGATATTGCTACGCTTCTTCCAAATTTATCTACTGAATGTTTTTTTCAGTTAGGAGTGTATTTGCTTCATAATCTTTTCTTGGATCAAATTGGTTATCATACCTACTTGAGCTTAACTTTCTCAATTACCTGCAAGAATGATAAGTAAATAAAATTAAAACTAAAATGTTCAAGACATGTTGCAACGAATGAAAACTAGGTCATTGAACCACTTATGCTCCAACCTGTTGTTGATTATCGAGCCACTTAATAAACAATCAAGAATCAACAACAAATTTGAAATTTGAGAACAAGATGAGGGCTAATGCCTCTCTCCACAACCATCTCTCTCTCTCTCTCTTATTTTCGTTGTTAACTTCCAACATTACAATTAGGGTATATATGTACGAGTCAATGCTGATTTTTATGTTATAAATTTCAGATATTCGAAACTTACGGATTTCATTTTTCTTATTCTCAAACCCTTTTTCACGTCATTCCCTTACTTCCAGATCCTGTTCTTACCTTGTTCTTGTTGATTTCATGGTTTATTCACAATGTTCTTAAGTATTTCACCCAATCTAACTCTCCATCTTTCCATCTCTAGGGTTTTTGTCAAATCCGTGTCATACCTCTTTTCTTTGGCATTCTACCCGATTTTTCACTTAAAAAATTTGGTGGTTTTACAGATTTTGTGATTCTTAACCTTTAAAAAACCTTTTCCTTCTTGTTGATTATCTACTCTTGTCTTAATGGCTTCCGATTGAGTCGATCCGACTTGCAAATATTGCACTCCAGTGTATGAAGGCAATAGGCTTGTGAACAAGTGCACTGTAAAATATGGTGGTATTTCTTGTATGAAACACTACCTTGTAGGAACCAAGAAGGATGCTAATGTATGTCCTCCTATTTTCGAAGCAATGAAGTACGAGATTGAGTATCTATTGGAGGCTTCGAAGGAGAAGAAGAGATTAAGGGTGAGAGACAGGGCAAAAATAGGTGGTTGGGATATGTTTCAACCATTTGAAGATGCTTATGCTCAAGGGATGTATGGTCATGGTGGTGATGAATTCTATGGTGTAGTTCAGATGGAAGAAGAGATGGTTAAAGAGGGGAGGAGAAGGCGAGAAAAGGGAAAAAGTGTAAGTTCTGATGGTAGTATCAGTGGAGTTGACTCTTGTTTCATTGGAAGATCTCCTACCCGCCCGACGCCTACGAGGGGTACTAGAGGAGGAGCCATAGGAGGTAGTGACCCTAGTGAGATGCCTTCATTTCCTCCCCCCCTTCCCCCCCCCCCCCACATATGACTCTTGGAGTTCAGCCAGTCATTAGATCATCTGTGGCTTCAAAGGAGGTTTGAAGTGTGCTAATTTTTTTTTATGAAAATTGCCTCCCTTTGAATATTGCAAACTCATTTGCTTTTCAAAGTATGATGGATGCTATTGCCAGTGTGGGATCGGGTTATACAATCCCTATTTATCATGCTTTGAGGGGCACATTATTGCAGAAATGGATTGATATTGTTAATGCATGGAGTTCTGAATTTAGGGAGTCGTGGAAAGATATAGGATGTTCTGTTATGGCCGATGGTTGGACAAATGGTCAGTGTAGATCTTTGGTAAACTTCCTAGTTTATTGTCCCAAAGGCACATTATTTTGAAATCATATGACTTGTCCCATATTGATAAAATTGCAGATAATTTACTCCCTATTTTCGAGGAAGTTGTTGAGGAAGTAGGTGTTTCAAATGTTGTTAAATTCATTACTAATAATGCTGCAAATTTTAGAGCAACTGCTAAGATGCTTAAGGCAAACCATCCAATCCTTAGTATGGACTCTATGTGTTGCACATTGTATAGTCTTAATGCTTGAAGATCCGAGGAAATAAGAGGGACTATAGATGCATGCAGAAATGTTACAAAGTTTATTTATAATCATTCTTCTGTATTGCATTTGACTCGAATTCATACAGGTAGAAGTGAATTGATTAGGCTTTCATTGACAAGATTTGCTGCAAATGTTATTATTGTGCAAAGTCTTTTCATACAGAAAAATGCATTGAAAAAATTGTTTGCATCTGATGAATGAGGCTATTAATTGGTCTAGAAAGAGAGAGGGGATTGTTGTGGTAGATGCTATTTTTAATGATGATTTTTGGGAAAGTTGGAGCAAATTTTTGAGGATGACTATACCTTTAGTTAAGGTAACGAGGATGATTGATAGTGAAGATAGACCTGTTATGCCTTATATATATATATATATATATATATATATATATATATATATATATATATATATATATATATGATGCTATACATAAGACCAAATTGGAAATACAAGCAAACTTTGACCGCAAGTGGTCACTTTTAAAGAAGTTTGAAAGATAATTGTTGAATGTTGGGATCGCCAAATGCATCATGATTTGCATGTTGTTGCATATGTACTTAACCCTTCTATTCGATTTTCTTCTCACCTTGTGGAGGATAAAGAAGTAAAAAAGGGTATATTAAATACAATTGACCTTGTTGAAGATTCATCTACTCGTTGTAATATTCATTTTTAGTTAAAGTATATACATAGTGCTAGAGATTTTGGAAGACCAATTGTAATCTAACTCCGCTCTCAAATGCGACTAGGTATTGTGTTTTTATTGATATTCATTTAAGTTATTAATTGATTGACTCCATGTGTTTCTTATTAATCATTATCGTATTTTATTTCAGATGAATGGTGGGCTCGTTTTGGTGTAGATGCATCGAACTTGGCAAGGCTTGCTCAACATATATTGAGCCAAACATGTAGTTCGAGTGGGGTGCGAGAGGAATTTGAGCTTTTTCGAACGTATTCACACGAGAAAGTGAAACAAACTGGAGCATGCTTGACTGCGTGATTTGGTATACGTTGCCTAAAACATGAAGTTAAGGCAAATGTAATAATTTTAAAATATATATTGTTTGTTGTTGCCTAGTTCTTTCTTAATCTTATTAATAATGAATAATTGATGTGGTTATATTGCATTTGATATTCTTTATAATTTGAATATTCTTTCTTTACATGCAAATGCAAGAAGGGCAAGGAAGGTGCCATATGAACCGCTGAGTTACGAAAATGTTGATATTCTTCACGATTGGGTCGAAGAGGAGGAACTCCCTATCATTTTAGAGGATGAAAACTGGAGGACACTCCCAACCGAATCAGAACTTGGAGTTGGAGACGATGAAAATGAAGGTGTTGGATGGGCACATCCTATTATGGAGGAAGAAGAGGGAGGAGATGATGATGATGATGGTGATAGTGGTGATCATGACTACATTGATTATAATGCTTTTGTTGATTATGATCCACGTTGTGGATGGTTGTAATTTGTTTTAACTTTTATTTATAATTTTGTAACGTTCTCATCTTTGATGATTGTAACTGTAAGTTGTACTTGCAACTTTGTTGTTTATCAAGTTAAACCCTTTCTATATTCACTTTTCAGTATTCTTTTCACGTTACTTAATAGTTAATGGTACATAAATGTAATATGGAATTATTATGGATGCTTGTAGGCTTGTAGCCTTGTTCATAACTTCATTAGGATATGTTTTTGTTATAGCATGAAGTCAAAGAGGAATAAGGAGGGTGGTAAATCGGTAGGACCAGACAATATTTCTATAGAAGTTTGGAAAATACTAGGAGAAATAAGAATCACTTATCTCACAAGACTATTTAATGAAATATGGAGAAACCAAAAGATGCTCGAGGAATGGAGAGCGAGTACACTTATACCCATGTATAAGAACAAGAGAGACATTCATAATTGTGCGAATTATTGATGTATCAAGTTAATGAGCCATCCTATGAAATTGTGAGAAAGAATTATCGAATGTAGGTTAAGACAAGTATCAAGTACAACAGAAAACCAATTTGGATTCATGCCAGGCAGATCTATTGTTGAAGCGATTAACCTTTTGAGACGTTTGATACAACATTTTAGAGCAAAAAAGAAAGACCTTCACATGATATTTATTGATATAGAAAAAGCTTACGATAGGGTAACGAGGGAGGTTCTTTGGAGAGCCTTGGAAAAAGAGGTATCCCATTGACATACATTAACCTTATAAGAGACATGTATGGTGGTGTAAAAACATGTGTGAGGACTCATGAAGGAATGACAGACTTCTTTGAAGTTAATATTGGGTTACATCAAGGATCAACTTTAAGTCCATACTTATTTATAATGGTGATTGATGAGTTAACAAAATATATTCAAGATGAAGTGCCTTGGTGTATGTTATTTGCAGATGACATTGTGTTAATAGAAGAGTCATAAGGAAAAAGTTAATAGAAAATTGGAACTATTGGAACTATGGAGAGAAACATTAGGAAGCAAAGGCCTCCGACTTAGTAGAACAAAGACAAAATATATGGAATGTAAGTTTGATCATTTGGTTACTTCAGAGGACAGAAATTAAAATTGGCACACATTGCATCTCTCAAAAGGAAAGTTTTAAATACCTAGGGTCAATATTTCAGAGTGATTAAGAATTGATAGAGATGTTACACATAGAATTAATGCTTGTTGGTTAAAATGGAGAGGAGCATCAAGTATTCTTTGTGATAAGAAGATACCATTAAAGTTAAAAGGTAAATATTATAGAGCAACAATTAGGCCTCCCATGTTTTATGGTTCTGAGTGTTGAGCAGTTAATCATCAACATGTACGAAAGATTTCTGTGACAGAAATGAAGATGTTGAGATGGATGAGTGACATAATGAGGTTATTAGAAACAAATTAGGAGTGACACCAATAGAGGATAAAATGAGAGAATATCGTTTAAGATGGTTTGGAGATACAGAAAGAAGATCAAAAGAAAAACTTGTAAGAAGGTATGAAAAACTAAATTTGGAAAGTATTAAAAGAGGTAGAGGATGACCACAAAAGTGTTGGAAAGAAACAATATAGAATGACCTAGCTTATTGTGAGTTAACTGCTAACATGGCACACGATACGGATCTTTGTTAACAAAGAATCCATGTAGCCGACCTCGTTTAGTGTGGGAAAAGGCTTAGTTGTTGTAAATATTCGTCAATGAACGAAGGTTGATGTTGCACGAATCAAGATCACCAAGTCGCAAAGAGTCAAATGGCATTCAATCCCGAATGCCGATCTTCAAGAATAACAAACAAGAGTGGAAGCGCATACAAAACAAGTCAAAAAGCAGTGCTAGACTGCATGAATTTATTCATGAGATAGTGTCTTATTTATAAACATTAAAAGTAGGAAAAACATGGAGCAAAAGAAGTAAGAGAGCCCAAGTAATGGACTAGTGCTGGCCGACTAGCACTAGCCGTTGGAATCCAACGGCCGTTGGGGCTAAGCTCATTAAGGAAAAACTCGAACCCAAACAAGCTTTTTTAAGGCAAAGCTCAAAACCTTAAGTCAAACATACAATTCCCAAGGCCCTTAAATATCCTTTAAACTCAAAAGTGATTCTATGGTTCCAAAAGTAAGATAATCCATTTGAATGATCGAAAACAAGTCAAAGGAATCAACTTCATGCTTTTAAAAAGGTCTCACAAGGTTTGTTAAAAACATAACATCAAGATAACTATAAGTCTTTTTCAATATTGATTACTCTCCAACCAAAAGGCCAACAACATGGAACATCTTAATCACAAAGATTTCCAACAAAAGGCCAACAAACTGAGATCATAATCTCATGAAAAAACAACCTTAAAGTTATCAAGATCACAAATCTTCAAATAATAATTTGTTAAAACACTTCTATCACTTGCAAGTTAATCAAGATAACTGTAAGTCTTTTTCAATATTGATTACTCTCCAACCAAAAGGCCAACAACATGGAACATCTTAATCACAAAGATTTTCAACAAAAGGCCAACAAACGGAGACCATAATCTCATGAAAAAACAACCTTAAAGTTATCAAGATCACAAATCTTCAAATAATAATTTGTTAAAACACTTCTATCACTTACAAGTTAATCAAGATAACTATAAGTCTTTTTCGATATTGATTACTCTCCAACCAAAAGGCCAACAACGTGGAACATCTTAATCACAAAGATTTCCAACAAAAGGCCAACAAACAGAGACCATAACCTCACGAAAAAGCAACCTTAAAGTTATCAAGATCACAAATCTTCAAATAAGTGCATCTTCGATTTTCAATTAATTTTCAACCGAAGGCCAAAAATATGAATCTGAGTCATACAAGTACATTCAACTCATTATCAACAATCATTTTTCCAAATGTCTCAAATAACAATAAGTATATCTTCAAGCATTTCCAACAAAAGGCCACCAACATGAAGCACCTTAATCACAAAGGTCTTCAATAAAAGGCCAACAACATGGATCTCAATTACACAAGAGGATACCCCGTATTGTTTTCCAACAAATACATTTTCAAACTTATCAATAGTCAAGTTTGAAATCGTAACAAATTTTTAAATAACAATAAGTGCATCTTAAGATATCAATTAATTTCCAACAAAAGGCCACCAACATGAAGCACCTTAATCACAAAGGTATTCAACAAAAGGCCAACAACATGGATCTCAATTATATAAGAAGATACCCCTTATTGTTTTCTAACAAATACATTTTCAAATTTATCAATAGTCAAGTTTGAAATCATGCAAATATCACAACATATTTTTCTTTTAAACATACCAACAAACAATTTGATTTAACTCCTTAAATACATAATCAAGATTGCATGTAACCAAGTTGGAAGGAACACACTTGGATGGGCTCAAGTCTGAATACCATGCATCAGGTCGAATAGCCAAATCTGTTCATTTAACTCAACAATGCAAATACTATACAAACATGCAATAATATTAAGTACAACAAAAAAGATTCATGTTTTTCATGAGAAGGGAAGGCAGTAAACCACTAAAATGTTCCAATAATCAAACTAAACCCATATTTCTCATCAATAAGTCCATCTAAAACACGTAGAGCTTAATATTTTTAAATCAAGGATAAGAAAAAGTGGTTCGCACAAAAACAAACTGACTAAACCCATATTGAAATATTGCATATCCCAACCACAAGACAAATCGAACCTAAGAAATTCTGAAAGCAACCACCATAACAAAGAGTGCCAGCACTAGCCGAATTCACATGGCAAACAAAGAATGACAGTTGATATCGTGATAAGTAAACGAAGTCAAACAAGACCACATATAGAGAATCAATTTAAGTACTCAATCTTTATTAAACCAATTTTCAAGGACAAAAGGGCAAAGCTATTTCAACCCTTATCAAGTCACTCAAATGCCAAAACCCAAACGGAACTATATAAGAGAAACCAAGGAGAGATACCGAAAACACACCAACAAACAAACAGTCGCAACCAACAAAGGACAATTAGCACTAAAAAACATAGAGATTTCTTAAAAAATCCAAATTATTTAATGACCATTTCAAAAATATGCTTCAAGAAATCTTAAGTTATCATATTTGCACCGAAACAACATAGGATTTTTCAAAGAAAGAGGAGATAAACTAATAAACCATCCTTAATCCAAAAATAGATCGCATAATGTTCTTATAACAACCATGAACTAAGAAACCAAGTAACAACCACTATTAAGATTCATAGCAAATTTCTACATAAAACGAAGATATGGGTAACAAGATTATTGTTCATGGACAAACAAAATGAGAAAATGAAGCAATGCAACGCGAATGAACTAATCTATCGTCTTCTTCAAATTCATTAAGGGCAAGATATGGATCAATAACAAAGGACAATGATAAAATACTATATATATATATATTTTGAAAAACGAGAATGTCAAAAATATTATTACTACCACATTGTCTTTGATAAACAACAACTAAGTTTTCAAATGTTTCGAACATATCAAACATAGCCACGAATTTACTTTAGTCAAGAATCGTTTGTTAAAATCAAAAGTTCAATTTCAAAAACACAAACATATATACAAGAAAACCATAATTATATATTTTGAAGAAAGTTATATCTTCAAACACATTGTTATTCCAAAATTTTCATGAAAACAACGTAATCGATTGAGAACTTCATTATTTTCTTTCGATTTTCAAGATAAACATATTTTCTAAAGTTACCTTGAACTTTGAAATGTCAAAAACCAAGAACCGTAGAATTTTCAAAGTTGACACGCTTCCCAATGCACTCAATATTTCAAAAACCAAGAACCGTAGAATTTTCAAAGTTGGCACGCTTCCCAATGTGCTCAATATCTTCAATCCGAGGCTTTGATACCATGTAAATATTCGTCAATCAACGAAGGTTGATGTTGCACGAATCAAGATCACCAAGTCACCAAGAGTCAAATGGCATTCAATTCCGAATGCCGATCTTCAAGAATAACAAACAAGAGCGGAAGCGCATACAAAACAAGTCAAAAAGCAGTGCTAGACTGCATGAATTTATTCATGAGATAGTGTCTTATTTATAGATATTACAAGTAGGAAAAACATGGAGCAAAAGAAGTAAGAGAGCCCAAGTAATGGGCTAGTGCTGGCCGTTGGGGGTGCTCCCAACGGCTAGTAGCCATTGGGGACCCCTAGTGGCCAGGGCCGGCATGGCCCTGGCCCTTCTTCCATTATGGCACGGGCCCTAAGGGCCCACCCGTGCACCCTATTACATTAACAGTTGTTGTTGTATGGATGCTTCTTCATTGTGCTATATATGTTTTGTTCATTAATTTTAATTTTTACATTTTTTGATTTTTTATTACAAAAGAAATCAGCGTATCGTACCATACCATACAATACGGTACGATACAGCTGTATCGGTACCCAGTGCAATACGAGCACCGATACAATTTTTACAACATTGAGTTAACGACTAAAAAAGTAGAAAATTAAATCTGAGCTAGTCTTCAACACCTATTGCACTTGGTTGTTTGGATATGTTCAAAAGACATTTCAATTCCTTTCACAATCAGTTATACTATAGTTTTGACTCAGAACCCTCATTGTAAAATCTCTCAAATTTGGTTAAATACTTAGAAACCTGCTCCACCAAACATCTAACGTAAAAAGACAAATGGAAAGATCTATTCTACTATAAATATAAGATTTAAGAAACTTAAATATTAAGATAAATTATTAATATATTTACTTGGGTGCATATTAATATGGTTGCAAATGGTTATATGCAAGCCTGTCAAATGAAGAGCACTATCATAGATCTCTATCTCTCAATGTATAACATATGCTCTACTCTAATTAGGGACCAATCTATATATGTAATTAATGATACCTCTATTAACCTCACCGGTCTTAAGGTTACAAAATACCTAAACACTTATTTAGGTAGTAAGCATTTGCATGAATAGGATGATGCAATTGTTTCTTCCATCTATTATCAATAATCCTTCACAAGGGTACATAATCACTCTTTTTTTCATTAAAATTGCTCTTTATAGCTTTTTTAGTACTATTTATTGGCTTCATAAAAATAACCCATAGATGGCTTCTCCTCACTGTTAGCCAATCTAAAAACTTTAACAAAAGGGCATGTGATCGTTAATAATCTAATATAGGAGTTTCTAAATTCACTTAATTGAAGATCATCTTTGAAATCTCATTAATTTTTTTATTTCTCCTATTTTGAGGCAACTCTATAAACTGTTGTCGCTCATCTGAGGTAAACATTTTCTTCAATGCTTTTGTTTAACAATGCTTTGTACTAGCGAGAAATTAGTTACAAACCGAGTAACAGCCATACGAGGGAACTCTGTACCATCATTATTATCTCCTCATCATATATAATACAAATGCATTGTTATAAATAAATTTAGTGATATCTTGACAACACTCAGTTGTTACTTTTATCTCATCCATCTCTTCAATATTCTCAAAGATAAGATCCATATAATGGCTGCACATGGTGTCCAATAAAAAATACCATAACTCTCAACGAACTCCTTTACAACCACTTTATAGTTAATTGAACTACCGTTTCATTTCCAACCTCCAATATCACCTTATCAAATTCTTGCCTTACAACCTCTATAGTATGATGCTCCTCTGACATGTTTAGTGATCTAAAAAACAAAAGTCCTTTAGAACAATAAATAAGAAAGTTTAATAAAGCCCTTTCTCTCTTATTTATTAATTCATCTGCTATGATAGGATATCCTGTCTCCTTTCATAATTCCCTTAAAGTCGAACAATAATCTTGGACTTTTAAGAACATTCTTATCTAATAATTTCAATCTCAACTTATTATAAGAAGACATCTTATATGTTAGATCAATGTTAGCAATGACATCTATCATTGCCTGAAAATGAAAGAAATTTGCAGTATTAAATGGAATGCATGCATCATAAAACCATCTTCCCATTGTAAGGTGTGCATGCTCATGAAATTGCTGTGAAGTCATAGGAGCACGAATTCCAGGTTGAGCATGAGGTGTAGTATGAGGAGGAAACTTCCTTTTATGCCACTTGCAACCTCTTCAATAACCCTCTTTTTCTTGATTGGTGACCGAAAGCTACTATTACCAATCTCTATCCTAGCATTAGAAGAGATGTTATCATCACCGCTGTCGCCACCACCACCACCACCACCACCACCACCACCACCAAGTCCAACATCCTCTTCCTCAAACATCCATTATCTTCTTTTTCTTGTCTCTTCTCAACTATACCTCACTCATTTGTATTGCGAAGTTATCCCATGATACAATACGGGGCGATATGCATAACACTCACTTTTTCTATTTAAGTGAAACATTAATTGAGGTTGTTCTCCACTGTTATGGAGATTTAATTCCCATGAAACATGCCTGTGTGGTTTATGCATGGCACACTACATATACATGCACCCTAAACTGTGCAACCCACTATTTGGAGGACTAGCAACAAATATGATCTAATTGGGTTTGTTTGAAAACCATGGTTTAGTTAGAACAAACAGATAGTACATTTATAGCAAAGAACTGTATTCAATACATATGCGAGGTGGCTGAGTAAAGGACATGTTCTGGATCAAATGGATAATTAAAGGCACATATTTGTGCAGAGGTTTGCAACATATGGATATTGAACAACTCTTAAAGAAATGGTAATATGATATTTATTCATGCACTTGTACATCACAACACGTTTTTTTAATGTTTTTATGATGTGCTCATAATTTTATATGAGATGATTTACAGGACTATGATGTGCTTGATTATGAGGAGAAAGTGTTGGATGGATTCTATGACATACTTGGGATGCCAACTGATCGTGAAGGCCAAGGGAAAATGCCTTCTCTTGTTGATCTTCAAGCTACTGTTGGAGATCTAGGATTTGAAATCATTATAGTCAACCGAAGTATTGATCCTGCTTTGGAAGAGATGGAACAAATTTCACATTGTATTGCCATGGATTGTCGTGCTGCGGGAGGTGGGATACTAAATAGCAGGTTGGTGCAACGAATTGCTGACCTCATTGTTGAACACATGGGTGGTCCAGTTAGAGATGTAAATGATATTTTAGCCAGATGGATTGAGAACAGTAGTAAGCTTCGGTCTTCTCTAGAAACGAGTTTCTTGCCTATTGGATGCTCAAATGTTGGTCTATCTCGTCATCGCGCTCTACTTTTTAAGGTGAGCTTTTGACTCATGGCCGTGTTGCTTTGGTTCTTTTCTTATAAGTTTTTAAGTTTGCCTAATAGCAAACTTTCAAGTATGGTGATCTCGTTTTGATACAATGGACAATGCGGTTTAATGGCACCAATCAGCTTGGCTTGACTAATTTGAGGCCAAAGTCAGAATCATTTGGATATTGCATAAAGAAACCCAAGGACCATATTCTTCGTCTCCAATTTGAGTTTTGCTCACGTCTTGATTGTATTCGTATACCAGTTTTGAGATTTTAAAATCCCTCTACTAAAAGACTGAAAAGACAGTCACAACCAAGGTAACGATTATACTACATAGTTACAATACTGAGGTGCTGTATCTCCCACAATACTGCTGCAATATGGGTGTTGGCAGGGATATGGGTGTCAATGAAGACTTAGCTTCACAAGCTATTAGTTACTAACACAGCAATAACTGATCATTATTGAACAAAAAACAACAAGAACTGCAGAAAATAGTATAATCATTTTGAATATTTTTATTCTAGCAGAATCTGATGCTGTACCTGCCTGCACCTGTAAACGTAGTACCTGTATCAACTTGCATATTCCGCATCACTAAAATACTCCTTTGTCATCAGATTCAACTGAAAGTATGCAAGCGAGAGAATACTGCAGTGACCACACTGCGAATATTGGACACTTTTACTTAAAAAAAACTGAGACATTGATTTATAATATGGGTTATGAATGTAAAGTTGAATTGACTTGTAACCTATTCTCTGGGGCCCTGGGCTACTATTAATGAAGGATGTGGCTTTCGTTCTTTTGTGCACAGAGGTTTCTACTGAAAGAGGTGTTGAACAGAATAGACAGTTATCTAGTTGTGCAATATATGATCAGTTGTAACAAAATAAGTTTCCCTTCTTTTCAACATAGTCAATCGTACTGATGTGGGTAGGTAAATAATTTTGAAAAGTTTTGTATTTCTGATATTTCTCTTATTGATGTAGGTCATAGCAGACTCTGTTGGTATACCTTGCCGATTGGTTAAGGGCAGCCACTATATTGGTGTTGATGATGGAGCTGTGAACATGATCAAATTAGAAGATGAAAGGTGTTTCGTGACTTCGTTATTGCTTACATTTAGTGCTTGTTTCATATCATGTTGTCATTTGCAGTTATTTGGAAAATGTCAGTTGCCTCGGAAATGGTTATGACCAAACATATCTTTTCTACTCAATTTGTTAATTCGGTTTTAATATTTGTTTGCAACCCCTTGATAAAATTTAATATGTTAACTCTAAAGTCTGCTCTCTGCATGAAATAATGACATTAACGACATAATTGATTGCTTGGGTTTTATCATGGCTAATGAATCTGTTGATCTTATCTTGCCTTCTTTTCTGGCATTACATTATCTAACGAGAAGTATGTTTCCTTTAAACTTTTGTAAACTGGTTGCCGATGAGTATCAACAGTACAATCATTCTTGGGAGTTCCATGCATGGTTTGAAGTTTTGAATCAGTATATAACCTTATTAGTATTTTATACTCATGGACAGTGAAATAATGTATTTACAACATTTAGCTGGAGTTTTATTTATTTGTTTATCTCAAATTGGGTTATCAGATGGAACCTAATAAAAAGTTTACTTTCGAAAAACTACTTGAGGAAAAGTTGGTATGACACACAACCAGTGTTGTTCGTATCATATTGTGTATCATTTTGGTCCACGATAGGTATCGTATCGCACCATATCGTTTTTAATACTAAAAATTTGAAAAAAATCAATAAAAATCATAATAATTCAAAAAAATTATGATAATTCTAAACAATTCATATATTTCATAAGTTGAGTAAATTTATTCATCAATCACTATTCAATTTTCAATGTATAAAACATTTAAGCATTATATTACAATGTTTAGTAAATTTTTTAAAAGTATTTTAAAAATAAAAATCATTAAAAATCAAGAACTGTTCTAAGTTAGACTAGTTTCCTAATTCGTGGTATCAATGTTGGATGTGGTCATAATCAGTGTTGTCTGACGCGTATCGTATCGTGTATCGTTGGGCTCCACGATACGGGCGTATCGTATCGTACTTTAATATTAAAATAATACAAAAAATAATTAAAATTAATAAAAAATAGTAAAAAATCGAAAAAAATCAGATAAAAATCAGGAAAAATCTGATAATTGCTTTAAATTCATATAATGTAAGTTTAGTACAGATTGAGCATTCAGCATTGAACAATTGCATCCAAATTTACATATTTTGAATCCAAAAAATAAAATACAGACATAGTTTACACTTTACAATACACTACAGTTACATATAATGTTACATTTTACAAATTGTAATCAGGATCATCAACTAAATAATCTTCATCTTCTCCTTGTTGCAGATCCTCATCATCATCAGCCACGCCCACACCTTCTTCTTCAAAATCAAATTCTTCATCTCCATAATGTTGTTGCGCTCCTTCCAAATTAATCCAGGCAACGTCTTCTTCTGTTAGGAGGGCATTTTCTTCAGTGTCTTCCATAACCCAATCTTCTAATATATCAAAAGTATCCCAACTTATTGGATCGAACTGACTTTCTTCTCTATTTACTTTTTTTAATTGCCTACGACACAAACAAAGATAAACAATTAGTAAGTAATATTAAGTTATTAACAATTGAAAACTGAAGTTAAATAATATCGAATTGAAAATTTGAAAGTAATACAACATTACCTTTCACAAAGGCGCATGTTACAACGAATATAAACCAAATCATTAAGCCTTTTGTGTTCCAACCTGTTGCGCTTTTTTGTATGGATGTGTTCAAAAACACTCCAATTTCTTTTACAACCTGTTGCACTACAGGTTTGGCTTAAGACTCTATCTGCAAAATCTCTAAGGTTTGGACAATCACTTCCAAACCTGTTCCACCAAACATCTGTAAAAAAAATATAAACATTAGAGACATAATAATCCACAGTAATGTAAGATGCAACTTAAATATGAAAATAAACAATGTACCTGGACGCATCGTAGAGCGGTTGCGAATTGCAACTGGCAAACCCATCAAGTGAAGAGCATTATCATATATCTCCATCTCTCGATGTATTGCATCTACTATGCTCTCATCAGGGACTAATCTGTCGATGCATTCAATGATTCCTCGATTAACCTCACCGTCCCTTTTAAAGGTTGCTGAGTACCTCAATGATGGGTTTAGATAGTAGGCTGCTGCATGAATAGGCTGATGCAAGTGTTTATTCCATCTACTATCAATTATTTTCCACACGGGCACATAATCTCTTTTTTTTCCATTAAAGTTATTTCTGATCGCTTCTTTTGTCCTGTCCATGGCTTCATAAAGGTAGCCCATAGATGGTTTCTCCTCGCTGTCAGCCAATCTCAAAACTTTCACTAAAGGACAAGTAATTTTCAATAATCTGATGCATGCATTCCAAAATGAACTTCTAAAAACTGTTTCTGCAATCTCATTTAACTTTCTGTTCCTTCTGTTTTGTGGCAACTCTGCAAATTGTTGCCACTCAACTGAGGAGAACATTCTCTTTAAAGCTTGCTTCTGTCTTACAATACTTTGTACAGATAAGAAGTTTGTTGCGAACCGAGTTGCAGCTGTGCGAAGAAGCTCTGCACCTTCTGTGTATCTCCTCATCATACACAAAACAAATGCATGGTTGTAAATGAATTTTGTAATATCTTGGCAACACTCAGTTGCTGCCTTTATTTCATCCATCTCACCAATGTCCTCGGGGATGAGATCTAAACAATGAGCTGCACATGGTGTCCAGTAGAAAGTCCCATAAATATCAGCTAAGTCCTTTCCGACTGCTTTGTAGTTAGCTGCATTATCTATAATCAATTGGACTACATTTTCTAGCCCAACCTCTTGTATAACCTTATCAAATTCCTCTCGTAGGATCTCTGCATTGTACCTCTCCTCTGACATATCTAGAGATCTCAAAAACATGAGTCCTTTAGGACAATATACAAGAAAGTTTAGCAATGTCCTTCCTCGCCTATCGGTCCATCCATCTGCCATGATAGTGCATCCTGTTTCCTTCCACGATTGTCTCAAAGTCGAACAGTATTGCTGCACTTCAATCACGGTCTGATCTAATATCTTCCCTATCAACTTCTGATAAGAGGGCATCCTGTATCCTGGACGAATGTTAGCAATTGCATCTGCCATTGCTTGAAAATGAAAACTGTTTGCTGCATTAAATGGAATGCATGCATCATAAAACCATCTGCCCACTGCAAGGTCTGCTTGATCGTGCAGTTGTTCTGAAGCCATAGCAGCACGAATTCCTGGCTGAGCACCAGGTGTAGTGGAAGGAGGAAAGAATGAATGTATGCTAGAAGACGAAGCTCTTCCTCTACTCCTTGAACTTCCTCTTCTGCCACCTCCAAAGTCTTCAGCTGCAACCCTCTTTCCTCTGCTAGGTGCTCGCGAACTGCTACTACCAATATCTGTTCTAGCATCTGAAGGCAAACTATCAGTGAATCCAACTCCAGTGGCAGTAGCATCATCAGCTTCTTCACACATCTGGAAATCATCCTTTTGTTGTCTCCTTTCCTATATGCTCTCAATCATCTACAAGCATTGCCATTTAATACCTTCTGGTACACTTCTAACTCTGCCTGTGCATGGAGCAACTTCTTTCCTGGTTCTTGCTAGGTGGTGTTTCAACCTTGAAATTCCACCACTAACCACCTTTTCACAAAATAAACATATGATTTTTAACCTTGAACCCTCAACTGGTATACCCCACTGCCATGCCATCTCAATGGAGTACTTTAATTCAAACAAAAACCTAAAAATAAAAGCACTTCGTAAATCCCCCAATCTTCAAATAACACTCAAATCGAGTGTCTCCCACTTCATGAATGCAATAAAAATCGTATACACACACTTAATAACTTCATATTTTGTCATTCAAAAAAAAACCCGAAATAACACAAAAAACAATAAATATAAAAGAAAAAAAGGGAAAAAACATTAAAAATATACCTAAATCCGAGTTTGGAGGCTTGGACGGACATCGTAGGGCACGATTTTAGAGCTTTGAGCACCAAGGAGGAGAAAACCGACTCTTAGGGAGCTTGAAGAACCCAAAAGGAGAGAGGAAACCCGCGAAAAATCACGGGTTTCTCTCGAGCCGGGACCCTTTATAAGGGTCCCAGGGCGTAATACGGGTGATACGCACCGTATCGTGCGATACGGGGCCCCGTATCGTATCGTGGTGGCCCACGATGCGATACGGACAACACTGGTCATAATTGGTAAGTTATTGAAGAAAATTGCCTTTTTCATTCTTGAATACTTTAGAAACTTTTTATTTTATGGTTCTTATTATTATTCTTGAGAGGTGACCTTTTAATATAAGATAGTTGTGTTGTGCAACCTACTAATGTTGGACGTGGTAATAATTGGTAACTAATGCTAGACATGGTCATAATTGGTAAGTTACCAACGCTAGATGGGTCATAATTGGTAAGTTATTGAAGTAAATTGTCTTTTTCATTCTTGAAAACTTTGAAAACTACATATTTTTAGGGTTCTTATTAATGAAGTAAATTACCTTTTTTATTCTTGAAAACTGCCTATCAAATTATCTGAACTCTAACATAGTTACTCTTTTAGTGCACAAAGTGATATAGGGACATTATAAATAGGGTTAAGTATTATTTTGTGTAATTTTCATTAGTGAATTCTGTTAATTCCTTTGTTATCAATATGTTGTGCATTTTGGCTGTCTCTCTTATCTCTCCATTGCATATCACTGCCTACCATCTTGATAACGTCGGTCTTCTATGCTAACTTGAACTTGGTTGTTCTGTGTACATAGTTTGTGCCTACCATTATTAAAAAAATTTGTCGTTTTTTGTTGTTTTATAAGAAATAGGGTGTATCGTGCAATATGACTCGTATCGCACGATACGTGCCGATACTCTTTCATCTGCGATGTAGGTCATCGCGGGAAACTACGATATGGATACCCGTATCGCACGATATATGCCGATATTCTTTCATCTGCGATACAGGTCCCTGTATTGTATAACGGGAAATTGCGATATGGGTAACACTACACACAACAACAACAACAAAGCCTTTTCCCATACTAGATGGGGTTGGTTACATGGATTCTTTGTTTCCACATAGCCCTATCATAATTTGGAGAGTCCATGGTAGATAAGTTCGACAAAGTTTTATGCTGGTTGTTGGAAGCCTAACGCAACCCTCTTTTATCTGGGATTGGGACTGACCATGCAAGGGTGATCCCTTATATGGACGGAGTTTAGTTAGTCACCTGGAGAGATGGTCAAAGTTGGTATGACACAATAGAAGATAATATGAGATATAAGTTTTTAAGGTAGTTTAGTTAGTCACTTGGAGAGATGGCCAAATGGAGCTTACTTATGAAGCTGTGAGAAGTTTACTATTGAGTACTAGAAAAGGTTGAGGAAGGCCCGGAACTGTTGCGAGGAGCCATGGCACTTGATCTTGAGTTACAGGCATGATTCAGTTAAAAATCCATGTAGCTGAACCCACATAATATTGGAAAAAACTTGGTTTTGATTTTGGTTTTGGATAATAACTTTTGGTATGCTCATCTATAGATAACACAATTGAGTGAAGTTACCCAGAATCTGCTAGATGCACATGGTGACTTGAAACATTTGGGTTACCACATATAGTATAACAAATTATACTGAAGAGTGGTTGAGAATTCCAATAATTCTATTTGAAATAAGAATTGGACATATTAGTTCTAAAATTGTATCATGTTTGCTTGACTATAAGTTGGAAAAATGAAAAGAAGGTGATGCTAATGAATGCAACCTGCCTTTCCACTTAAAGGAAATACAGGCCGAGCAAGCTTGATGCCTTGCTCAGCTGCACCCACAGTGAGCAACCTTTTGTTATGTTCAAGCAAGCCAGGTGATTCAAATATCATGCCTATTTTGTTAGGCAAGCCAATCCTAGCTAAAGTTGGCTTGACTCAGTGTTCTGATTGTTTCATTGTATATATAATAAAATGTGCATACTGGTGACTGGGTTGGAGATTTGGTTATGCACATGAACTTCTAAGGAGCAAGCGATTGAGTTTAGGTTCCACTCTCAAAAGCATATTGTTTTCCAAATAGAAGTAGACATATTTTGGAGAACTGGAAGATACTAGTTGGCTGCAAGTTTTGCTGGAGCTGGGATTGAATCACCGAGTTTAATCTGATCAGGTCTGAGTCAGTTCAAAAGTTATCCTTTTTTATTCAACTGAGGTTAGAGAAGCCCAGGTCCATGTCGTGTGGACCACCATGAATCACTAAGCATTTACAGTGTCATCATTCCGGTCATAGAATTTAATGATCTATTTCACTACTGGTAGATGCCCCGCAGGTTATATTGAGGGATTTTTGACACAGCATAATTACATCCCGGGACAACGTAATCACCAAGGAAACAATTCGGAAAAAATGTGGTGGAGATGGATGTATGAGGCATTGTTAAGTGGTCTGCATGTCAGTCAAGGATTTATGGAGTTTCCATGTTATGAAGCAAATTCTATAGCTCTATGTTTTAAAACGAATGAGGCTTTACAAATTATTCTACAGAAAATGAGAAAAACGTTTTCTGGTTCTGAGAAGGTACTCATAGACTCATAGTAGCTATATGTTAGTATTGACAGGGTTGTCTTTCGACATAGGAATGCGTATATCCTGAAAGTTCCATAACGAAGTAACTGCTGTCTATTTCTAGATTCGTTCTCATGAGTTATCAATATTTCCTAATCTGTTCTGGCATATTGAGCACAGAGCGTGTGCTAAAAATCTCAGTGAACTCCATTTTCCTGTAGTTAACTGTGAATTCTGTCCTAGTTTGTTTTGTTAAGCTAGCCATAGACCATCTAATTAATTACTGATGGGAAGGGCTTTTACATTTACAGTGAAGCGGAGTCTGTAGTTGGGTTCTCTCTCTCTCTCATTTTTTTATCTTTTGCTACTATAGGGAATTTTTAGTTGATCTCATGGGGGCCCCAGGAACCCTGATTCCAGCTGATATTTTCAGTACAAAAGATCCCGCTGCTGATGTGGATGACCATAAGTTTAAGAAAACACCTTCCAAGGCTGCTCAAGCCTCTTCTCTTGATATAACAACAATGGGGTTCTTAGATAAAGAATACACAGGAATCAATGGGAAATTCGGCACTGATATGACACTGGCAATGCCAGGCTCCATTACAAGCAACAGCTCCATGTCTGCTAGTCATGTTACACAGCCTGGGGGTCTTTTTGACGGTTTTCAAAACCAGCAATATGGTACACCAGTGCTTTCAGCAGCTGCTTCATCTTCAAAGAGAACATGGAATGGAGAAACTTCCCTTGCTCACCATGAGGTCAAAGAGAAGCTAAACATAACACCGTATCCTCAGGAGCCTGTGGACCCCAAACAGCTGTTTGCAGATTTAAATCCTTTCCGAATTCATGAGACTGGTAAAGTGTCTGCCCAGACTAGAGTCAATGATAAAGTTAATGGGTTTCCGAGGCACAGAGAGAACATGACAACTGGTCCTGGAAAGCCACCTGCACGGAAACAACACTCTAATGAAGTTCCTAAGACAAAACAGCAAGAATTTGTCGAGGGACTTTTGCCAACGAAATACTTTCCTGTGAAATCTTTTAATGCTTCTCCATCATCTATGTCTGCCTCGACAAACGATAACATCAAACCAGAGTTTATGAACATTCATGTGTCCAAAGTTTCTGGCGTTTCAAGTGTGAAGGCAACAGAAACAAATGATGTGGCAAGTATGCCGTTTGATATGGTTCCTTCTTTGGGAAATGTCTTTTTATTAATCACATGGATAAACTGATGAAGTGGATTTCTGGTGTTACTCTCCTGCAGGAATGGGAAAACGTTCATTTCAAATTATTGGTTTTCAGGATCAGCCTGCAAGAAATGAAGAGAATCACAATGTGGATTGTCACAGGAGGCCTTCACAAAATAGTGAAGTTCATGAACCTAAAGCTTATGCTAAAGATGTCATTGCAGATGACGACAGGGATATTGTTAATGATGCTGCTGTTGACCTCAGAGTTACTTTGAAGGAGCAGGAGTCTTCAAACGTGGCAGACCATGCCAATTCGAGTAGGTTATATCCAATGTTGGATGATGTTGCTGAATGTGAAATTCCATGGGAGGACCTGGTTATTGGCGAACGAATTGGTTTAGGTACAGTTTCTATTTTTCCTTCTGGGATTTCCCAACTTACTATTTAAGAAGTTTTACATCATTTGGCTGTTGCACACTGACATGGCACTGGAACTCTAAGCATCACCAAGTATCTGTTTTCCTGGGTCTCAGTTGGCAACTTATTCCAATAAAAGTAAAAAATTCTGATATAATGTGAGGTTCTATTTCATACATTTAGATTTAGAACTGGTGCTGTAATTTGGCATTCCCTGCTTTGCTTTTGCACTGCTTATTCTCCTGATGTACACTTTGCAAGTTTTAATTGGCTTTTAGATGGGTACATGCTTAATATCTTTAAAGGGGCTATCTAGAGTTTCAGAGTCTGTTTTTCTCCTAGTCCAATGGCATTTCCTGTCAGCACCATCACCATTTTGTTATGTGGATGTAGTTTGTGTATGACACTGCACATAGTTTTCTTGTGATTTTCAACCATTTGAGTGACAGTTCATCAGTTAGGCACACCATTATTGGTTCAATAATTCATAGATTTGAACATTTTAATCTTTATTACATTTTATTTTGTTTAAGACATTCAGACTGTTTGTGCATTATTGCATTGCTTTTCTCATTGTAGGCTCATATGGAGAAGTTACATTTTTTTGTTTGGTCAACGGAAAGTTACATTCTAATTTTTATTTCATTTTGTTTTGTTTAAGACATTCAGAATATGTGTATTATTGTGTCATTTTTCTCATCGTAGGCTCATATGGAGAAGTTTATCATGCTGATTGGAAGGGCACAGTAAGTCAACTGTTTCTGTTGGCTAGATCCTCAATTTCATAGGAATGAACTCCTTGGATCATATGAGATCCATGTACATCTAAGATTTTGGAGTTTCAACAATCAATGTTCCAAAAAGTTTCAACTTTCAGGGCTCATGCAAGTTTTGGTGAACTGAAAGTTGATGACTTATTTCTTCAACGATCCAAAATATCATGTTGCAGTCAAATTGCCAAAAGGATGCCGACATATGTATATATATATATATATATATATATATATATATATATATATATATATATATATATAGAGAGAGAGAGAGAGAGAGAGAGAGAGAGAGAGAGAGAGAGAGAGAGAGAGAGAGAGAGGGACACAAACCTCTAATATGCAAACACTATCCAATCCAATATTGTACCTTTTGTGAGGTACTTGATTGCCCCTGTATGTTTACTTTTTACTTTTCAATCTCAACCATGCGATTGAGGGGCATGGATTGTTGAAATTGAAAAATAAAAAATACATATGGGAGCAATCAAGTATCGTGCAAAAAGTATATATACTTTTTCACTTTTCAATTATCAATATCAACCACCATGAACCTTGATGAGATGGGTGCTTTGCATCCTCCTATGTTATATATATATATATTATATAGATTGAGGAAAACTAATTGCTGCCCACCTCCGATAATGCATACTTATACCCACCCTTTACTTTTTGGGGTATGAGTGTCTTTTAGTAAGTTGTGAGGTGTTTGAAAAACACAAAATATAAAGGGCATCTTTATTACACTCATGCCTTCAAAAAGTAAAGGGTGGGCATGTGTAATAAGTGGACAGCATCGACCGCCGTCTCTCTCTTTACATACCTATGTATGTCTTTGTGTTTATGTATGTATGTTATGATCAGCACTTATATTTGTGGTGGTATAATTTGATTGTCAGGAAGTAGCTGTCAAAAAGTTCTTAGATCAGGAATTCTATGGTGATGCTCTGCAAGAATTCAAAACAGAAGTAAGTTCCATGGTTTCTGATTTAGTAAGTAATTGTCATGTTCTTCAGAATATTTTTCTGGTGCTCTCAAGTTTGTTTTGGGAATGTAATGGGACTACCATTCTTTTGTCAGGTGAAAATAATGCGCAGGCTTCGCCATCCAAATGTTGTTCTCTTTATTGGTGCTGTGACTCGTCCTCCTAACCTTTCAATCGTGACAGAGTTTCTTCCTAGGTAAATGCGATGATTTTAACTTATTTTTCCATTCTAGTGAAATTGAAAATCCTCCCTAGATGGGGCTCTCTCAAGATAACAATACCATGATGTTGGGAGAAAAACTGAATCCTCTTTTGTGGAATGTAAGTCTGAAGTTGAATAGAAGAAGATCAAGCAGAAAGATCCCTTTAAGGATGTAATAAATCCATTTTCTCATGGAAATGCTGAATGTAAAACTGAAGATTAGTGCGATTGGACTTTGTTTGTATATTTTGTTACGGAAATAACCATTTGGCATAGATGAAAACAAATACTCGCCAAAGTTTGGATATTTTAAGAAAAGGCACTAGATTTGAGTTGAAAGGGAACTTTTTGAAAAACTAATTAATAACTAACATATATTGGCTTGGTGAAGATATTGCCATTTTACCATAAAACGTAGAATGCAACAGTGTAATGCTTTTTTCTATTTGTATCATGTTGGTTTCTGTTAAAGCTTAAGACCTATTATGTTTAGGTCATTAATATTCTATCCTGTAATAAATTGTTTGGACTTATAAAAGAGAGCTCGAAGATCTAGGAAGAAAATAAATTACATAAGTGGAGTTTTAGGTTGTGTGGCTTATCAACTGGAACTTAAGTGAATGAAAGCTTCCCTTGGTGCTTTCCCAGAGCAGATCACCTTGCATTCTGTTTTGGAAAGTGAACGCTGTTTCATTATATTAACTTTCGAGTTCTGGCATTCACTACCTGATAGCGGTTTGCTTAGGAGAACAAGCTTAGTGTAAGCATAACTCAAATGTCAAACTTACAACCAGTCATTTCCGAGTAGAAAATAAACCAGAACATATGGCTGAATTGTTACTCGGCTACTTAGCTGGTATGAAGGCTAAGATAAGGTCTTCACGAACTTCCTATAGGAGTAATGCCATGGAACAAATAAACTTAGTTCATTTGAATTTCTCGATACTTCAAGTGCCTAGAAGAAAGGGTCTTACAGGAATATAGAGTCGATTTTCTAGAGCTCTACATTTACTACATTTAAAAACATGCAGGCTGAAATGAGAAATTATATTGAATTAGATAGTGATTATTCGCTGTTCGGATACCTAGGTTCCATCTGTCAAGGATGTGACTGTTCAGCTTCCGATGTGACTGTCTGTTTGGTTATCTATGTTGGGATAGCTAACTGTTTTTCTAAATTCTGCATTGCTCACCTTTTGCTTCCCTAATTTTCTATACATGGATTTCTTTTTTGCAAGTCCCTGCCAGGTGATCTAATGCTCTGAGTTGAGTGCTAATGGTTGCCAGACATGTTCTTAATGGTTAAGGAAGGTTGGACTGCTTTGATTTGCAAAGAGTGTGCCAGATAACACATAATTAAAGTGTTACAAAAAGAAGACGGAATCTAGGTGACTTGGCATATGACATCATGGTTGCTTTTTCATTTCGATTGCCACCAACATATCCTTTTGCTCCTTTGCATGCCTTCCTGGTAACAACCATTTCAGCTCATCAAGAGATTTTCATGTTAAAAAATAAACTCCTACAATGTGGAAAGATACGTGAGCAAGATTTTCCTTTCAGGAGTTAGTTTAAGGATTAGTATCCTTCTCTTTTCTAACGGTACTAGGAGAGAAGATAGTTCATAACCTTTAAACCTACCATATATCTTCTTGTTGATGTGGGGTTTTGATGTCCTGGATGAGCTTCCAAATCCATTATAGTGATGCAAACTTGTATGATTTATTGATGTTACTCCTCGGTTTGATCCTTTAAAGGATCGTCCTGGTGGTTCTCTTGTGGTTCACTTCTGAGAAAGTTGAATGCGTTTTCATAGGACAATATAAGATATACTTCATTAGCTCGGCATACCTTTTTTTTCAGAGGGAGTTTGTACAAGATTCTCCATCGACCTAATTGTCAAATAGATGAGAAGCGCCGCATTAAAATGGCCATTGATGTGGTAAGCTTTTACCTGACCCTTTTAGTAGTTTCTGCGTTTGTGGTGCAGTCTACAAATTCTCTGCTTCTTATGTGTAATTTTAACTGTTCAACAGGCAAGAGGGATGAATTGCTTGCATTCTAGTGTACCAACAGTAGTTCATCGTGATCTGAAATCACCAAATTTGCTTGTTGATAAGAATTGGAATGTCAAGGTACTGCCAGCAGCAACTTTTGGTTAGGTGCTCTTTATAATGATTAATTGTTCCATGTCTCAATGATGACCTTTTTTCATGTATTATAGTCTCTCCTACCATACAAAAGCAGCGGATTATTTTTATATGCACCAAAAATGGGTGCTATTTACTGATGAACACTGTCAGTACAAGGCCTCTTTTTTTAAAGGTTATTTTTTTTGGAAAATTGTTTTTCTAAGGCATCAATACAGGAACTCGCTATTAGCCTATATGCTGAATCATGCGTGTGCAGCAGAATGTGCTGTCAAGTAGATGTAGGTCATAAGTCTTGAGTGTAACATGGATTGGATCTCAATGATCTGTTGATGCTTGACATATTTTGCCAATGCCTTGAACCATGTATTGTCATTGCATGCAAACATTGCTTTATTCATTGAATTGTCTTTGCTTCTGTGTTGCAGGTCTGTGACTTTGGGCTTTCACGATTGAAGCATCACACATTTTTGTCGTCCAAATCTACTGCTGGAACTGTAAGATCTCGAGTACATAACTTTTTTTATTGGTAACTCTAGAAGGCCACCATACGAAGGGTTGGAAAACCCAGCGTAAAGTTCAAGCTAGAGTCCGTAGATAATGATGATTGATTGTCAATGTACATATTTGCATGATCTAGGGCAAAACAGGTCATACGTATTGATGTTTTTGTGATGTTTCAGCCAGAGTGGATGGCACCTGAAGTTTTGCGCAATGAACCATCCAATGAAAAGTGAGTTTTTAAACAAACCTTCCTGAAGGATATCCAATCTCTCTCTCTCTCTCTCTCTCTGTATCTCGTTATGATGCTTTTCATTATTCATCTTGTAAAGTTGTCAATTACATTTGGAGTATTTATAAATTAGGAAATTTGTTGAAACTTGAAAAAAATCAAATATCTGGTCAGTCGTTATTGGCTAGCAGACCAGGGTTATATACTTGCATAGTTGCATGTCATAACCTATGCTTTAATGACCCAAAACAAAGGTATATTATACATGACAAAAAGCCTCTAAAGGTTAGGATATTGTCCTGTCTATGGGCCCAACCAAATTTTTATGCTACATAGAATGTAGCAGCTGTGCACACATGAACTAGGTTTAGGTGTTAATTACATCAAAGAACCGGCACTTAATGTGTATCACATAGATAGTCTTGCATCGTCAAGCATCTTTTGTACGGTCATACCTACAATTTTGCAAAGGTATTGCATGGGAAGTGTGTATCTCTTTGTATCAGTTCTGACGTTTTTACTACCTTAACGATATGATTAAGAGACTTAATGTTATTTGTCAACGTTGATTTTCTTCTTTGCTGCCCTTCTAACAGGTGTGACGTCTATAGCTTTGGTGTCATACTATGGGAACTTGCGACGTTAAGAATGCCATGGAGCGGAATGAACCCGATGCAAGTAGTTGGTGCTGTTGGATTCCAGAATCGTTGCCTCGAAATTCCGAAGGAAATGGATCCTCTGGTCGCTAGGCTAATCTGGGAATGCTGGCAGACGTTTGTATCTTATCCTTCTTGAGCAATTAATTTTTCATCATTATCCCAGAAAACTTTATCCAGTTATAAACTCGTAGTCATGGATGTAGCTTATCAGATCCATCTAGTTCATGCGTCTTGGATCAAATGTGCCGAAAGATCAAATTTTGCATGGGACATTAGATTACCAAAAAGGTGCTCATTCAACAGCCGGTGATTTAATAGCATGTTTTGACTACAATTGCACGGCTAATACCAATGGGCCCTGATATGCAAAAGATAAAAAGAAATTGTGAAGGGGTTCTCTGCATATGAGGGTAGTCAATATTTTCCCCTTACCCTATTACGGCTAAGGATGCATGTAATACTATAGACCTCGCTGGATCTTCCTAGATGTATCATGCTTGAGTAGGCTATTTATGCTCTATTTGATCTTCATAGCTAGTCATGCGGCATTACATGCTATGCATATGTGACTTGTACAAGACTTACGAGGACATAGGTCACATAATTCTTGAATGTATTATCAGACAAAAAATAACAAAGCGAGTAAAGTAATGGCCGTCTGTGTTGGCGTCTTGTCTGCATGTGTCCTGTGGGTTCACTATAGGAGTGGTTTCTTCAGTTGGCGGCTTTGACAATATTGAGAAAGATAATGTAACACATCGAGAAAATGCAAGTATGTCTTTTGTTCTTACACTATTTGTCATTCTTTGTGATCCATCACTTTCAGTTTCAATGCAGTGATCCAAATCTGCGACCTTCATTTGCTCAGCTCACCGCAGTGCTCAATTCGCTGCAGCACCTGGTTGTGCCGAATCAGCAAGACTCCCAGAGCTCACTTCTGCTGCAGGAGGTCTCTGTAAATTCTACTCCATGAGTCTGAAAGAACCATACACTTCGGTATTTTTTGTAGTCAACGGTTGCACCGACGCATTTTATGTAGCTCGGGTTGGTGTGGTGTTCAGAATTTATTGTGGCCATAAAAGTGGCAAAAAAGAAGCTGCTGTGGTCTTGTACAGGGGATAGTGTTTACTAGGGGGAGTATTGTAAATTGTATGTAAAATCATCAAGTTAATAACAAAAATATGCTCCATCTCCCCTTTAATCTTATGCATTTGTTACTTCAAGAGCAAAATGCTGACAGGATAGTTGCATTTGTTACGACGCCGATGAATATTCTTCAGAGAAAATTGAAAAAGGATTATTGATTTTGTTCAACTTTAAAGACGAAATGTACGAGGAACCGAAAAACGTGCAACAGAAGGTGTCTCTATGTAATGAATAATCAATAATCCATATAGTGTTTGTCAGCGGTGGATCTGTTCATGCGAAACAAGCGGTCCGAATTCTTCAGCTTAAAGTGTCGGTTGTTCAAGTTTCATATTCACTTGTTCCCTCGTCTTATTCACCGTCAGTGGTGGACCTAAATTTTAGAAAATTGTCGGGTAAAACTTTTGAGAAAATTCGGACCGCTTGTTTCCTATGAACAGATCCGCCACCGACCAACACTGTATGGACTATCCATAATACACACAGAGATACCTTGTGTTGCACATGCTTCATTTATTCATCTCTAACAACTTATTGGCTCAATTCAGGCCGTCGATGTAAGATGTTAATATTGAAGTATTCAGTCGCTCCTGCATCACTAATCCTTTCCAAAGTTGGATATATGCACAGGCAGAATACAATAGCTTGGTGCACCATAATATTGGTGAATAAGATGAGGCTATTCAATGGTTAACGTGACTAGAGAATTCCTAGAAGCTAAGGGTTTTCAAGATAGCGGAACAGAGACATGAAAATGCAAACTTAGTACGATGGACATGATATTCCAGTGAAACTATAATACATTCTATACAACACAGTTTTGATTATCTAGGATCGACATTTCAAGATGGAGACATTGATGCTAATGCTATACAAAATTAATGAAGGCTGGTTAAAAATAGAGGAGTGCATCAAATGTTCTGTCACAAGAAAGTACCGCTCAAAGTGAAACCATAAAACAGGGCCCTACTTGGTATGAAGAAGGCATGGCAATGCCCATCCTCCTATAGTGACAAAACTGGGTGAGATCAAACACATACTTCAAAGCGAGCAGTCAAGTTCACATAAGAAATTTTAACTATAAATGCTTTCTATTCAACAATTGTCCACAATTTCAGCACCCAGTGATACATCTTTAGCATGTCGCTTCTTTCGGTGGGATTTTCTGTGAGCTCGATTTCGTCCTCTGGGTGGAATGTTAACAGATTCAGGGATCCTCTCTTCCTCAGCCCCTGAATAACCAAGAACGCAGTCTAGAGGGTTTGCAACAAAATCTCCCTCGATTTTCTGGTACATAAACAATTCAAATATTCAGTACATAGACGCTACTTTTACAGTTCCACAAAACCAGTGTCGTCAGAAAAGAAATTGGTGCATTTTGAGAAAGGAAAATAATCAGATTCGTTGGTCAAAAATCTTTTTCATGCGAACCAAATCAACATGCTTTTCCTCCCCTTTCAATTTTTTTATTGGTTTTCATATATTTTAGTTATAGCTTGAATTTCATATTTTAACAATTCAGCTGAATGCGATCAAATTTGATCTTTGATCATTCTCTGAACCATTTTGATTTCAAACCCAGAGCTGATGCCAACATTGCCATAAGCCAGTAAGCATAACTCCATTCTCCAACGATGACCTCCCCAGAAAGCAGGTTCCTCTTCCAATTGGAGAATTATGAACCCCATAGCAAAATGTTCTAAATTTAGCTGCAGTTTTCAAAGGCATGAAAAAAATATAGTGAAGGCTTCAATTCTTCGCAGAGAAATTAGTTCACGAAAAGATTTTATAGGCAGCCGCATATTCTCAAGATGCAATCCTTTGAAAACATCAAGCCAAACGGAGGGTCTGTCAAAAAGCAAACTTTTGCCATAACATCTTTCAGTTTGTACTTCTCCATTTCAAAATAGTAGGGCCAGGGATGAATGTCTAGCAATGCTTACAGGATTCTCGTTTGGCATGGACGTGCGTTTCTCGTCTGGGATTTCCTGCTCACTGTTTCCAACATTGTTAGACTTGGTTTTCTCATTAACTTGTTCTTGCTCATCTTCATAAGGTCGGTACCCAGTAATGTCTCCATAGAAATGGCGCTGCCGCCATCTTGACATAGGCTTCTCAGGGCTGCTGTCATTGAATACTTTCTCAGAATAAAAATGCTTCTTGACCAACTGCATTCTCCATGGATGATCCTGATACTTGGTCAATATACTGCAGCAAGTTACAGACACACAATTGAGAGAGAGAGAGAGAGAGAGAGAGAGAGAGAGAGAGAGAGAGAGAGAGAGAGAGAGAGAGAGAGAGAGAGAGAGAGAGAGAGAGAGAGAGAGAGAGAATACAGCTTTGCAAGCTCTCGCTGAATGCGACTCCCTTCCAGTGAAAGAATCCGATCAAGGCATGAATCAAGGGATTTATCAAATCTCCACAAACCAAAAACAATAGAAGTACCTGTAATGAGACCAAGAAATATGTTGATAGGAAATCAAGAGTTTGTAAATAGCAGCACCTGCTTGTTCACAAATAACGATAAGAAATCTATTGAGTGGATGAGCAGCAAATTGCAAAGCTCATTAACAGATTGCAAATTAGTTCAAATAGTACTCAAGAAGTCTAAGCTAAACTGACAGAAGAAAAGAAAAGACAAAAGGTACAGCCAAGAAGGACAAGAATGTGAGAAGGGCTTCTGGCAACTATGACATGCTTGAAAGCTTAATGCTTAAGTGTCATAGGAACAAGCTTAGACTGAGTCCACTCTTAACTTGAACTTATTTGTTTGTTGAAGACAATTTAGTAATACACTGAATGACCCAAATTGAATGGCCGATGTTCCAAAAAGGAACGGCTGGATCTGAAGAAATAGATGACTTAGCTACTTCCCAGGAGTTAATTCCACTGATATCAGCTATACTTTCCAACGAGACTGCAGCTATCCTTCGTCAATGTGTGACCCCCCAGTTTTAGCAAAAAATCAAAGGTAAACATTTTCTGTTTATAGAAATTAAACTGTTTACCACCATTAGGAAAGGGGAAGGATTGAAGTGCTTCAAGGGAGGTGGGTCTTCTACAAAGAGGAAGATCGAAAGGCAAATCAGAACTTGACAATAAAGAAAAACATGATTAATTGGATGCTCTCTAATATTGAGCAAAATGAAGTACAAAAGTTCATGATGAAGAGGAAAATATCCTCGTGTTGCTTTGCCTGTTAATAGGAAAGAACAGAGCTCTTAAAAGCAACTTTGATCTAACCATGTCACAATTTCCTATAAGCATTGCCTTGTGGTAGCTTGATGCATTCTGCAGATTGGAGAAACCTAATAGATAACTGCACCTAGTAGGAATATCCTGCTGCCAAAATGTCATTGCTTGCAACCTTGGAGAAACAAAACTTATGAGCTAGGATGCTACTAGACTACCTTGCTTCTTGATTTTTTTAGGCTTCAAAATTGTGCATGAAATGGATGTTTCCAACAAAGGTAAAAGGTCATGAACAGGATTGCTAAAGAAGACCAAGAGACTTAGCATTACATTGCTGCACCATATTACACAATGCCTTTCAGATAACAAAGTGGATGATGGTGAACTCGTGAAAGATAAATCCTTAGAAGAAATTCAAGAATTTTCAGCATGATTAGCAAATTCAGCCTTCAGGATGCCAAGGCACAGTGCTTCCTTTCCGCTTCACTTTTCACCAAATCATTCTTGTCCCATGCCAATGTAGATAGCACGTATCTTTCCATTAATATTCTCAATTTCGAATGTGACACTTTTGGTTGCAACAGTGAGTATGCGCTCTGCTAGAAAAATTTCACCCCGAACAAACAAATTCAATAAATTGCATCACATACCATTGACCATAAAGCAACAAAGAGAAGTAACATGATGTTCTAAGTTACATCCAATTACCTCCAGATAAATTTAATCGATGCCCATATGTAAGCCTCCTCGTTGCTGTTAAAATTAAAATTGCGCTTGTTTAACAAACTAACAATGAAAAATAGTTCATTAAAAGAAGGCAGCAAAGGTATTAAAGACTAAAGAGTCATCTATAGAGAACATTAACAAAAAGAGAATCCTCAAAAATCTCTCAGAGTGAAGATCCCAATATAGCCGATAAACTGGTCCAAGAAATTATAAATGGCTATAGGATTCCATCATCTCAGGCTGTCATAAAATGAAAGAACAAACCCCTTTCAAAAATCACAAATTTAGAAGTTATTAGGACCCAAACAAAATCAAAGCACCACACAAGGACCAAAAGTGGATCCGAGTTCTAACAAGTCCAAGACCCTTGTGTGTACGTATAAAAGTCTGAATGGAAATTCATTTGCATGTGATGCACCAATGAGCATTCACGCAATAAAAAATAGCTGCATATAAGCAGAGGCTTAACAAAGTCGTACTTCAGCAAGATTAAGGGTTACTAGTTCAGATTGTAGAAATACGAAGTATAAGACACTATTCACCTATCAGAAGGGCCGTGCCACACCCAAAAAAGGGAGGAACTTGATTCACCAAATTGTATGGATGATGAATTAATAGCTTTCTTTTCCAATGTATCAGCTAGACATGTTCCTAACTACTGCAGTGCCACTGCTGATATAAGCATTCGTCTGTCAGTTTACCCTGACATTCCATACACACTTTCTATTTATAGCATGCTCTCCTCTTGAATGGATCCCACTGGGATCTAGACAAGTTGTCGACGATCAGCATATAGCTTGGCTAAAACACCAAATCCCATTTGTTGGGGCAGCATCTTCCTTGTCCAACCAAATGAAAAAAGAAGAAAACATAATCCATCATCTTTCTAATGCCGTATCATCAGGAACTTGCTTAAATTGATTAGATGTCCATTCAGTACCATAAGGTGGTGAACCTTTAAAGAACAAGTAGAACCTGAACTGCTCTTGAAAAGTAGCTATCTTCAAGGCCCTTTCTGTTCTTTGATAGAGAAATCCTGGGAAGGATCTGCATATATAAGGCATCTTTCTTTACCAGCTAAATAGCACAACCAGCAGGACTACATCCAATAAAATAATGTCAGGTTCAACTGAAACTTACCATCTCTGTGTAGTTGTATTGAATATCCAGGTGCTGCATTGTTCTTCATCACCTTGTTCTCTATTACTTGTCACAGATGCATTTAGTTCCGGAAGGAAACGATATAGTGCTTTGTAGTTTCAGTGGAACACATTTGTGGCTGTCCACAGACTTTTTGATGTGTTCACTACCTAATCTCTCATGCCTTCTCCCTACAGTTTTGTTTGGCCATCTCTCAACGTCCAAACCACCTTCAGTGTTCTCTCATTTTATCTTTTATTTACGTTGCCCCAACTTTTTCTATAATAGTCTCATTGAGGTTGTGCTCTGTCCTGTTGTAGCCACATATCCACCATAACATCTACCTTTTGGTGGTCACATACACTTAATAAAGATGTCCAGTATTAGTTTTCCATCAATTAGCAATTTCTGTTCTCTACTTCTTGGTAATATTTACCTTTTAATTGAGCAGCATCTTTTATCAAAGAAACCAGCTACTGCACCTCTCTATTTTTACCATTATGGATTTTATGCATAACATCTTCATCAATCCTACTAACATATTGAAACAAGTATTTAGAAGATTCTTTCTTAAGATACAACGTTTTGCCATTTTAACTTGTGTTACCATTTGTATACAACAACAACAACAACTAAGCCTTTTCCCATACTAGATGGGGTCAGAGCTCTATCATGTGTCCTGCTAGCAGTTAACTCACAATAAGCTAGATCATTCTTTATTGTTTCTTTCCAACACTTTTGTGGTCGTCCTCTACCTCTTTTAATACTTTCCAAATTTAGTTTTTCATACCTTTTTATAGGTTCTTCTTCTGATCTTCTTTCTATATGTCCAAATCATCTTAAACGATATTCTCTCATTTTATCCTCTATTGGTGCACTCCTAATTTGTTTCTAATAACCTCATTGTGTATACAGTTTTTTCTTGTATGACCACTCATCCATCTCAACATCTTCATTTCTGTCACAGATATCTTTTATACATGTTGATGGTTTAACTGTTCAACACTCAGAACCATAAAACATGGCAGGTCTAATTGCTGCTCTATAATATTTACCTTTTAATTTTAATGGTATCTTCTTATCACAAAGAATACCTTATGCTCCTCTCCATTTTAACCAACTAGCATTAATTCTATGCGTAACATCTCCATCAATTCTTCCATCACTTCGAAAAATTGACCTTAAGTATTTAAAATTTTCCTTTTTAGGGATGCAATGTGTGCCAATTTTAATTTTTATATCCTCTGAAGTAACCAAATGATCAAACTTACATTCCATATATTCTATCTTTGTTCTACTAAGTCGGAGGCCTTTGCTTTCTAATGCTTCTCTCCATAGTTCCAATTTTCTATTAACTTTTTCCTTAGACTCTTCTATTAACACAATATCATTTGCAAATAACATACACCAAGGCACTTCATCTTGAATATGTTTTGTTAACTCATCAATCACCATTATAAATAAGTATGGACTTAAAGTTGATCCTTGATGTAACCCAATATTAACTTCAAAGAAGTCTGTCATTCCTTCATGAGTCTTCACACATGTTTTTGCACCATCGTACATGTCCCTTATAAGGTTAATGTATGTCAATAGGATACCTCTTTTTTCCAAGGTTCTCCAAAGAACCTCCCTTGGTACCCTATCGTAAGCTTTTTCTAAATCAATAAATATCATGTGAAGGTCTTTCTTTTTTGCTCTAAAATGTTCCATCAGACGTCTCAAAAGGTGAATCGCTTCAATAGTAGATCTGCCTGGCATGAATCCAAATTGGTTCTCTGTTGTACTTGATACTTGTCTTAACTTACGTTCGATAATTCTTTCCCATAATTTCATAGTATGACTCATTAACTTATACCTCCATAATTTACACAATTTTGAATGTCTCCCTTGTTTTTATATATGGGTATAAGTGTACTTGCTCTCCATTCCTCGGGCATCTTTTGATTTTTCCATATTTCATTAAATAGTCTTATGAGCCAAATAATTCCTATTGCTCCTAGTATTTTCAAAACTTCTATAGGAATATTATCTGGTCCTACCGATTTACCACCCTTCATTAGTTTAATAGCCTCTTTGACTTCATTCTTTTGAATACGTCGGTAGAAATTGTGATTTATATACTTTTCTGACTTGGCTAAATCTCCTAAACTAATACTAACATCTTTATTTTCATTAAAAAGATTATAAAAATAGTTTTTCCATCTATTTCTTATATCATCATTTGCCAATAGAATTTTTTCATCCTCGTCTTTGATGCATCTAACAAAATTAAGTTCTTAAGTTTTCTTATCTCTAGCTCTAGCTATCCTAAAATTATCTCTTTCACTCTCTTTTGAGTTGAGTTTTTTATATAAATCCTCTCAAATTTTAGCTTTTGCTTCACTGACCGCTTTTTTTCGCTTTCTTTTTCGCTTTCTTATAAGCCTCTAAAGTTTTACTAGTTTTCTTAGCATAATGTAATTTGTAACATGCCCTCTTTACCTTGATTTTATTTTGCACTACTTCAGTCCACCACCACGCTTCCTTTTGTGCCGGTACATCTCCCTTAGATTCACCTAACACATTTTTCGCCACTTTCCTAATATGTATAGCCATATTATTCCACATATCACAAGGTGTACCAACATAATTTCAAGCATCTCCTTGAAGGACTTTCTATTTAAATATATCTTCTTTCTCACTTTTGAGGTTCTACCATTTAGTCCGAATAGCTTAATGCACTCTTTTCTTCTTTGTCCATTTTTTTATTTGTAAATCCATAACTAAAAGTCGATGTTGAATGGTTAAACTTTCTCATGGAATTACCTTACAATCTTTACAACACATTCTACCTTTTTTCCTACAAATAAAGTAATCAATTTGTGTTTGTGATAAGCCACTCTTATAAGTAATTAAATGTTCATCTCATTTTTTGAAGATTGTATTGACTATAAAGAGATCAAATGCCATAGCAAAATTTAAAATCTCCCTACCTTCCTCATTTATATCTCCAAAACCAAAATTTTCATGAATACCTTCATATCCTAATGCCTCTTTACCGACATGTCCATTTAAGTCTCCTCCTAAACAAATCATCTCCCTTTATGGAATCCATTGAATCACCTTATCTAACTCTTCCCAAAAAGTTGTCTTTATACTATCTTCTAGGCCTACTTGGGGTGCGTAAGCACAAACTATATTCAAAACCTATTCTCCTAACACTAATTCCAACATCATGATTCGGTCACCATATCATTATATGTCTACTAGACTATCCTTTAAATCTTTATTTATGATAATATTAACTCCGTTTCCAGCATTTTCCTTACCTGAGTACCATAATTTAAAACCTTTATCCTCTATCTCTTTTGCTTTTTCTCCAACCCACTTTGTCTCTTATAAACATAGAATATGAATCTTTCTCCGAATCATAGTATCTACCACCTCCATTAGCTTACCGGATAATGTTCCGATATTCCAACAACCAATACGAATCTTATTATCTAGGACTAGCTTCCTTACCCCCCCACATCCATTCATATTGAAAATGCGGAGACCCTCTCTATAAATTATTCACTACATTCGGGCGGCAATGTAGTGGGGCTAACTGCTTTACCCACACCTGTTCATGATATGGAAACCCTCTCTACAATTGATTCACTACATTCGGGTGAAAATGTAATGGCCCTTGCTTACTTATCACTGCATTCAGGCTCTGCAGCGCATCGCTAGGCGGGGACGCCCCAAAGCAATGCTCATAATTTATGTAATCCATGGTATAAAAATCCGACAAAGTTTTACGCTGGCTGTCGGAAGCCTAACACAACCCTCCTCCTTTATCCAGGCTTGGGACCGGCAATGCAAGGGTGATCCCTTACATGGGCTGTATCTGCCAAAAAATTCAAATTACATTTTTATATTATGCCCTTATTACTAAGTAAAAAGTGCTTATGTGGTATCTCTATTTTGACTCCTTCCCTAGTCTCATTGAATCAATTCATTGTCCTTTAAACATGCACTGAGGTACTTTATCTTTAATGTGTTGTGCTAGCTCATCCACGACAAAAGTAAAGAGATATCATACTTCAATGCTACAATTGGTGTGAGTTGAAATTGAAGTAAAAAACTTCTTAACCCCTTATGTTGGTGCTACATCACATATGTAATATGAGAGATACTTTTTTTCAAGATTCTTATGAGTCTCACCATAATATTGCAAAGCCACCGGCATCATGCTTCTAGAGTAGTTTCATTCAGTTCATTAGCTATTACGAAAATCAGCCTTACCATAAGGTAACAAAACATATGAGGTAATTGACTAGATTGATCTATCGTAAAAATCAAGATATGGAAAAAGCATATATATGCATGGATGCTACGCAATGTCTCTTTCTCTTCTACATGGAAACAACACAACAACCAACAACAACTAAGCCTTTTCCCATAGTAGATGAGGTCGGCTACACATATTCTTTATTTCCATAGAGTTTGATCATCTGTCATGCTAACCGTTAACTTTATGTTAAATCATACTTTATTGTTTCCTTCCAACACTTTTGTAGTCTTCCTTTTCCTCTTTTAATATTTTCAAAAGCTAGTTTCTTATTCCTTCTTACCGGAGCTTCCCTTGGACATCTTTCTACATGTCCAAGCCATCTTAAACGATTTTCTTTCATTTTGTCATCTATTGACACTACTCCCAATTGGTTTCTAATAACCTTATTACGTATACGGTCTTTCCTTGTGTGACCACTCATCCATCTCGACATCTTCATTTCTACCAAATCTTTTGTAAATATTGATGATTAACTGTCAAATACTCATAATCATAAACATAGCGGGTCTACTTGCTGCTCTATAATATTTACCTTTCAACTTTGATGGTATCTTCTTGTCACATAGAATACCTTATGCACCTCTTCATTTTAACCAACATGTATTAATTCTATGTGCAACATCTCTTTCAATTTTTTATCATTATGAAAAACTGAACCTAGGTATTTAAACCTTTTCTCATGAAGGATGCAATGTGTGACAATCTTAATTTCTATATCATTTGAAGTAACCAAATCATCACTTGCATTCCATATATTCTGTCTTTGTTCTACTAAGTCAAAAGTCTTTACTTTCTAATGTTTTTCTCCATAATTCTAATTTTCTATTAACTTTTTCCTTACACTCATCAACCAATACAATATCATCCACGAATAACATACACCAAGGAACTTCATCTTAAATATATTTTGTTAACTCTTCAATGACTAATATAAAAAAATATAGACTTAAAGTTGATCCTTATGTAAATGACCAATATAAATAAGATGTAGTTCAATATTAACAACAACAACAACTAAGCCTTTTCCCATACTAGACGGGGTCGGCTACATGGATTCTTTGTTTCCACAGATCCCTATCGTGTGCCATGTTAGCAGTTAACTCCCAATAAGCTAGATCATTCTTTATTGTTTCTTTCCAACACTTTTGTGGTCGTCCTCTACCTCTTTTAATATTTTCCAAATTTAGTTTTTCTAACCTTCTTACCGGTTCTTCTTTTGATCTTCTTTCTATATGTCCAAACCATCTTAAACGATGTTCTCTCATTTTATCCTCTATTGGTGCCACTCCTAATTTGTTTTTAATAACCTCATTATGTATACGGTCTTTTCTTGTATGACCACTCATCCATCTCAACATCTTCATTTTTGTCATAGACATCTTTTATACATGTTGATGATTAACTGCCCAACACTCAGAACCATAAAACATGGCAGGCCTAATTATTTCTCTATAATATTTACCTTTTAATTTTAATGGTATCTTCTTATCACAAAGAATACCTGATGCTCCTCTCCATTTTAACCAACACATTAATTCTATGTGTAACATCTCCATCAATTCTTCCATCACTCCAAAAAATTGACCCTAGGTATTTAAAACTTTCCTTTTGGGGAATGCAATGTGTGCCAATTTTAATTTCTATGTCCTCTGAAGTAGCCAAATGATCAAACTTACATTCCATATATTCTGTCTTTGTTCTACTAAGTTGGAGGCCTTTGCTTTCTAATGTTTCTCTCCATAGTTCCAATTTTCTATTAACTTTTTCCTTAGACTCCTCCACTAATACAATGTCATCTGCAAATAACATACACCAAGGTACTTCATCTTGAATATGTTTTGTTAACTCATCCATCACCATTATAAATAAGTATGGACTTAAAGTTGATCCTTGATGTAACCCAATATTAACTTCAAAGAAGTCCGTCATTCCTTCATGAGTCCTCACACATGTTTTTGCACCATCATACAGGTCTCTTATAAGGTTAATATATGTCAATGGGATACCTCTTTTTTCCAAAGTTCTCCAAAGAACCTCCCTCGGTACTCTATCATAAGCTTTTTCTAGATCAATAAATATCATGTGAAGGTCTTTCTTTTTTGCTCTAAAATGTTCCATAAGACGTCTCAAAAGGTGAATAGCTTCAATAGTAGATCTGTCTGGCATGAATCCAAATTGGTTCTCTGTTGTACTTGATACTTGTCTTAACTTACGTTCGATAATTCTTTCCCATAATTTCATAGTATGACTCATTAACTTGATACCTCCATAATTTACACAATTTTGAATGTCTCCCTTGTTTTTATATATGGGTATAAGTGTACTTGCTCTCCATTCCTCGGGCATCTTTTGATTTTTCCATATTTCATTAAATAGTCTTGTGAGCCAAGTGATTCCTATTTCTCCTAGTATTTTCCAAACTTCTATAGGAATATTATCTGGTCCTACCGATTTACCACCCTTTATTAGTTTAATAGCCTTTTTGACTTCATTCTTTTGAATACGTCGGTAGAAATTGTGTTTTATATACTTTTCTGACTTGGCTAAATCTCCTAAACTAATACTAACATCTTTATTTTCATTAAAAAGATTATAAAAATAGTTTTTCCATCTACCACTAGAATTTTTTCATCCTCATCTTTTATGCATCTAACATAATTAAGATCTTTAGTTTTCTTATCTCTAGCCCTAGCTATCCTAAAAATATCTCTTTCACCCTCTTTTGAGTTGAGTTTTTTATATAAGTCCTCCCAAATCTTAGCTTTTGCTTCACTAATGGCCTTTTTCGCTTCCTTCTTTGCTTTCTTATAAGCTTCTAAAGTTTCACTAGTTTTCTTAGCATAATGTAATTTGTAACATGCCCTCTTTGCCTCGATTTTATTTTGTACTACTTCACTCCACCACCAAGCTTCTTTTTGTGCCGGTACACCTCCCTTAGATACCCCTAACACATTCCTAATATGTATAGCCATATTGTTCCACATATCACAGGGTGTGCCAACATAATTCCAAACAACTCCTTGAAGGACTTTCTGTTTAAATATATCTTCTTTCTCGCTTTTGAGGTTCCACCATTTAGTCTCTATAGCTCGATGCACTCTTTTCTTCTTTGTCCATTTTTTTATTTGTAAATCCATAACTAAAAGTTGATGTTGGGTGGTTAAGCTTTCTCCTGGAATTACCTTGCAATCTTTACAACACGCTCTATCTTTTTTTCTACAAATAAAGTAATCAATTTGTGTTTGTGATAAGCCACTCTTATAAGTAATTAAATGTTCATCTCGTTTTTTGAAGATTGTATTGACTATAAAAAGATCAAATGCCACAGCAAAATTTAAAATCTCCCTACCTTCCTCGTTTATATCCCCAAAACACATGGTACTATCATACATGTCTCTTATAAGATTGATTTATGTCATACATGGTACTATCATACATGTCTCTTATAAGATTGATTTATGTCAAAGGGATACTTCTATTTTGAAAGTTCTCCAAAGAATATCTCTTGACGCTTTATTATAAGCTTTTTCTATATCAATAAATACCATGTGAAGGTTCTTCTTTGTACTATAAAATATTTCATAAACCATCTAAATAGATAAATAACCTCAATAGTAGATCTTCCTAACATGAATCCAAATCGGTTTTCTTTTGCATGGAAAGTTTAAATTAAAAGTAAGGGAAAGAGATAGACATTAAATGATAGAGAGAATTGTGTTAGCAGTATCATCCAAACAAAACTCATAGAATGCCATAGCCTCCTATAATCCTCGAAAACTGCAAGAACACCATGTTGATTTTGGATAAAGAAAATCAAATGTAGTATTTACCAATGACATCTAAATACCGAAAAATAAGCCAAAAAAACTGAAAACCTTCAAGAAACTAAATAAAAAAAGAACACAAAGTTTATCGTTAAAGATCATAAAAAATATTGAAGTTCTTAAGGCACTGTTTAACGTACTCCAGGTATTATCATGGTAATTTATGTTTAGGACGTGTAATACAAAGTTATGTTTCAAAATGTTTCTCGAATTTGTGAATATACCACATGCACCTAGATAGACATACGCAGACATGCACAACAACCTCAATAACGTAAGAATGTCAACTACACATGCTGAAAATTTGTTCTCATGAGATGTTAGTGGACAAAGGTTGTCATATGTTTTAACTACCTGTCCAAGTAATTGCAGATGTCAAACAAGCCCCGAAAACAAAGCTCCTCAGGGCCTTCCCCTTGCAAGATTGAAGCACATACTCCTCTTCTCGTGTCAACTTCTCCTACCAATACAACAATGACATTATAAAGTGCAAATCAATCCCAGTGCCAAAGAAGTTATGATGTTAAAATTCTAAGGAAAGACAACTTTCATTAAGAACCATAAGCAAACAAGCACAGTGCTCAACATCCTGTGCGGCATTAGGCACCCAACGAGCACATTTTTTGTGCATACGTTATGCCATACAACAAGTACAAAGAAAGACTTAATTTTCAAAGGAAACCACAGCTAATCTAATAATGCATCTAAAATATGATAATGGTGGTGAAAAAAATCAAGACTTTAGTACTGATTTATGCTATTGCCTATTTTTCTCTTCATGAAATAATCAAGGCACAAATCACCAGTATCCGATTGATGACCTTACCAAAATATAACAGTTTTTCAAGATGCTACAAGCATAGACTTAATTTGTAAGGAAAAACACAGATAATCTAACAATGCAGCTAAAATATGATAATGGAGATGAAAGAAAAATTGAAGGTTTAGTACTGATTTCATGCTGTTGACAATTTTCCTCTTCATGAAATAGTCAAGGCACCAATCACCAGTAACCGATTGATAACCTCTATACCAAAATAGAATAATTTTTCAAGATACTATTGCGCATTGTTCCAACTACTGAAAACAATACTTTGCCTCTCTTTTCAAAGAATGGGAAAGACAGCCAAAATCCATAAATGAAATTCCAAAATCGGGAAATGAAACGAAGATTAAGGAAATCAACACGCAAAATAACCGAGCTTGTAAAGAGCCAACTATCTAGTTAATGAAAGGGAAGAACAGAATGTAGCTTTCCGTCCTATTTCTTCTTTCAGTGATCGTCCTTGAGAAATTGGAAAAAAGAATCGGACTGAGAGAAGGGAATCATACGGATTATTGTGGAAGAATTTAGTTCACCGATTTATCACGAAAAATAAGCTCCGAATTCCCGTGAAGAAAATCACAAAGAAGAGAAAGAGAGTGGAGATCCTTACCTTGCTCGATCTGAGGACCAATTCAAGCTCCGCCAACGCGTCTCCCATCGCTATCCAACGATCAGAGAAAGGGAGGGAGCAAAAAACAAATGGAGAATATCTTTGATTTTTTGGGGCGAGGTTTATTTACAAAGGCGGCAGATAACGGGAAGAATGAAAATAACGAAAATTAACGATGAGTCCAACAAGTTCTTCTTGGGTCTAGGGAGTGAAAAGGGAGGACGGGATGGTTCTTGGGTCTAGGGATGTTTCGGGTAGTGAAAAGGGGACGGGGATGATGGAGAGAGTAAGGAAATCCAAACATCGAGGCGGGGGACGGTAATAGCAGGTTTTCGTCTTTCGAATCCATTCACGATTTTTTTTTCATTCGTTCTTAATAAGTTAAGTTTAGTAAAACAAATTATGCGTGATGATAAATAAAAAAAAAGTATCGTTTTTCATGAATTGATCGTATTGTCTTATTACTTCATTCATAAGGTCGGACTTGAATAATTTTGTATAAATTAGAGCTTTATTTTATATAAAACCGAACTTTAATATATGTTTGAGTGTTCATGTTTGTTATGCACATGAATTCATGGAGAGACACAAGTAAGAGCGGGATCGGAACCGAGATGAAGACGAGAACTTTAATCCCTGGTCCTGCCCTATCCCACCTTGAGTCCGATCATTTACTAGAAATTGCCTCTCTAAATAATATATTCACAAGAAGCCTCCTAATTTCTTTTCGCATTACCATTTGCTCACACGATCTTTTCGCCTTTATTAGCAGATTTCTCCTTTTAAAAGAATTCAAATTACTTAAGATACAAAACCAAAACCAAGCCTCACTTCTTTACGCTAAGTGGATCAGCTACACTCACCTTATCATTCTAAGTCACTATTTGAGCTTAATTTTGTGTCACATCAACATTTAGCTCAAAACACATAAGACATAAAAGATGGACTTTGTATCCACATAGGATACGGCTTTATATTTTAATGTTAATCCATATTTTGAATTGTAGAACATATCTATTTTATGTAAATGTACAACATACATGAAATATGTGCAATGTACTTAATATGAAAATTCATAAATTTTCTTAAATGTGAATTAACTTGGAGGGTTTCTGAGTTGATACGGTAGCCACAAGGGCTCTAGCTCCCTCTGAGTGCACTGTTTATCGTTTTTAAGCACAAGCTACCAACTACTATTTTGATATTAATTCATAATTTAAATTGTAGAACATGTCTATTTTATGTAAATATATTGCGTAAATGGAATATGTCCAATGTATTTATATACACATCTTATCGATTTCAGAATTTTTCTCAATGTGGATTAAATATATTCTGAGACACATTAATGTTTTTGCTTAAATCTTATTTGATATTTCCACTTTTCTTAAATATATTCTGGTACATATCAACGTAAATTGCCTATTTTCTGTCCTATGGATTTCATAGATATAATATATGTAATAGCTAAAATTTCATTATAAAAACTATAAGTTGTATTAATTAAATTTATGGCACTCAAATGTGTATTAATATACTTATAACAATAAATACAACAATTATTAGTGCGCATCCTTTTGGTCGGTCACACTCCTGGAAAACTATATTTGATTATATTTCGTCACCGTGAGTATAAATATGTTTGTATTTTATGTATTTTGTTGTCGTTTACAAGGGAGAGCATTTTGTGGAGACCTAAGGATTGATCAAGTGGTTCTGCAATTGTTCTCGTTATGCAAGGTCTCTCCACTTAGAATCTTGCAATCGAATGGAGAAAACCAGCACCAAGAGAGCTTGAACGAAAGGCAACCAGAGGGATGGTTACTGCATTATTTACTATATTTCTTTCTTATCTTTCTCCTCCAACTTCTGCTGCATCAAGTTTGAATCAGAAAGAAAACTTGAGATGATATCAGAGTGAACAAAATGCAATTTTTGATCAATTGGTGATCCTTGATATCTTCCTTCTTTCGTCTAACCTCCTCGTCCGTTCTTATATTCTTATCCCAATCCGCGAGCTAATCACAGAGGTACTCCAAATTAACTATCATTTCCTGTTAATTCTGCCGAGCATACTGATGGAGGAGTAGACAAAGAAGGCTTTTTCGGGCCCGTGTCCTCTTGCAGTATATATCTTCTTTGTCGAACATTATAATCGGGGAATGCATCTCCCCAAAGACAAAGCACATGGGTGGTAAGCATGTTGCGTTGATATTGCAAAGATTGGAGTTGGTCTCGCGAGCACACGATCATGAAAGAAGCTCTTTGCAATATCTCTTTTGTCCAACATTTGTCTTGTATAATTCGGGAGTGCATATATCCAAACACGCCCACATGGGGAGTGTGCATGGGAGATCTTGTAGAGAGAGAGAGAGAGAACTTGAAAGGATCCGAATTTAAGGTACAGTGATCGTGTTCTCACCCGAATTTTGCCTGAAACAAGGTTCCTCGTCATAAAAGAAGATGAAGGAAAGCAAGAAATGCCTAACGTAAGAATGATGCATGTGAAGGGGAACAAAGAAAGAGTGTGGCAGCCATGCGTGCTTCCTTGAAATGGTTGGCGATGGGCCATTGATGCGTTTAGCCAATTTTCACATGGTAGGCCTGCATCTGCATGAGAAAACTGAACTGCACTAAGAGATGTTTCCCCAAAAGAGTAAAAATCTGCAATTTGCTTCCGAAACCCAACATGAATGTTTCTGACATGACATAAGCACGTGGGTATGGTAGACATGTTATGTTGTAGACTGAAGTAAATGGTAGCATGTCCTCGAACCTAGACATGGCCGATTCAGAACCGATCCAGCGGTTTAACTCGAACCAAAGGCCGGCTAATTGAAGCGGAACTGGAAGCGGCTGTTCAAGCTACAGGTTCCTCTTCCATTCTGTAAGTTTTTTCAAAACATTTTTACTTCTTTCTTTCTGTCTTTTTGTTTTTCATTCAAACTGGAACTGTAATTAGAACCGTCAGTTATAAACCATAACCAGAACTAGGTGAAACTCGATTAAATTACAGTTCATATAGTTCTGGGTGAATTAGAACCGATGATTTCAGACTGCCAGTCCTAGTTTACCTAGAACTGGTCTAGTCACACCATCCAAGCCATTAGTGATGTGGGTCTGCTTTCCAATCTTAGGAATGAACCATCTAATTATTTTCTAATATTTTTTAATAAATACTTTGAAAATGATTTGATGTATGGTTGCGTGTGACCCTTGCATTAGCCATTTCATCTAGGGAAAGTTGTCAATATGAGAGAGAGAGAGAGAGAGATTGACAGTATGAGCCAATCTGTGAAAATCTCCTAAACAAGACGCCCCAGATGATTCGCAATCTAGCGACTGAAACCTATCATTCAGATTGATCTTTTCCACAAGGGTTAAGAAATGTGAAATTAGATCAATCTAACAAGTTTAACTGAAATCTGTCTAGAGAAGATTGAATGCCTGTGTTTAAGAAGTGAATATTATCCAACAGCTTCATAGTGTTTTGCACTATCGATCCATAGAGAAAATCTAGTTCCATATCTTTGATATTTGTGCAATATTGACCAGAAATTACTGAATTCAATTGGTACATGAGGCCTAACCCATGCTCAATTTTGTATTTAGGTTAATTTTCCATACAGTATGGGACTCATCGTCATTGACTTCGAACTTGTGTGATATTAGCATTTTAGTCTCAGAAAGCAAGATCGTAATCTATTGTTTCCTTCCATCACAGACGACACGCACATAGGAATCAAACTCTGGCTTGTCATAGAAACTGAGGCCAAGTTGATGAGGCAAACATGTTTCCATGGGAGCAACCTACAATTGAATGAGATATTGAAGCCTTCAGTGTTTAAGTTTGGTTCCCAAAATTATTCACTAACTAAAAAGAAAGATCGTTTAATATTTCAAGCTCAAAGATTGTTTTGAGATTTGAACTGAATCATTATTCAGAAAAAATGCAAGGAAGACTCAACTGAAAGATTTCAAAATCAATTGGCTGTTATTTACAATCTTGTAAATGGGGATTTAAGAAAAAGAGATGAACAGAAAGAGAGAAGTTTGTCTTCATCATCGTCTAGCATAGCTAGAGAAGAAATTTGTTGTGCTTGAAAGAGAAGCAGAGGAACAGCTTCTGCCTTGGTCCATCTTGGCTGCAGTAGATGACGACCTTAGGAGCTTCTTTGCTGAATGCCATGTCTTCCCGATCTTCTCCTGAGCAACTGGCGCATGCCATCGGCGACCTTCACAGCTGGGTTCGACATGAATTTCCTGCAGAATGCCATGTGAGCGTTGATTGCCTCTTCAATGTCAAATGTGGCCTTTCCTTTGATGATTTCATCACCCACTGCCTCTGCACACAGCCCACATAGCCAATTTCCATTGAATTTTGCCTTCACCTCTGCTATGTAGTCCTGGGTGCAGTCCTCTTTGAGCCCACAGCACTCACACTTTACTGATTCAATCTCCATTTCTTCACGATCCTGACAAATTGTTTTCTGCTTCTAAGATTCCTTTCTTGCAAAGAATTTAAAGATCGTTAGAGAAAGGTTATAATGCCTTGAAATGATAGAAATCTTTTTACTCCTTTCCCGTACTTGTCAAGAGTGAAACCATTTGTTATGACTAACATGAACAGTATGAAGAAGCTAACCTGAGCTTATGGTAAGATCTAGTACAGATACTGAATCTTATAAATCAACAATCTCTATGAAAATATTGCCTAAGAGAAGTTATAATCTTCCATTAAGAAGACACTATGCGTTAGAAAAGTACAGGATTTCCAGGTGAAGATGAAAAACTAGCATATATCATCTTTTAAGGTCAGAATTCTGAGGAAAAAGAGGGAAGATTCATACAAGGGATGTCCATGAAAAACCAAAAGATGACTGCCTACTTTAATCGATACATTTGGTCTATAAATAAACAAAACTAGTCACAAGAACAACAAGGTTTTGAGCGTTTTACCTGCTTCAGATGTCTGGGGTTGCTCCGAACTTGCAAACAAAGATGATAGATTTGTTAGTGTAGAGTTGCAGGAAGAAGGATGAGTTGGCCTATATAAGAGAGAGAGAGAGAGAGAGAGAGAGAGAGAGAGAGAGAGAGAGAGAGAGAGAGAGAGAGAGAGAGAGAGAGAGAGGCAAGTTTCTAATGTGGAGTCCACCCTTTAATTTCCTCCCTGTTCTGCGCCACACAAGTGTAGCAAACGAGGCAGAGATGTTGGGGGGTATCAAAGCTGGCTTTTTCTTGCTTTTAAAAATGTGGGTTCTCGGACTTTGATTCTGATTGGGTCCAGATATAAAAACTGTCATCTCAGATGTTGCTGACTTTTCAGCATTTCTCTTATCTAGCAAAAACGAAAAAGAGGACTTTTATTTGAGTCTTCTCTTTTCTTTTCCTTTTTAATTATTGAAGCATTTCAAATTTCCCAACAGCATTGACCTTTGTGTTTCCATTCGAATATTACATAATGCATAAGCACCGCTGAAGGGAATACCCACAGAATCAAGAAAACCACTACACGTATTTGGGTTCAGTGGATTACCTATAGTGCCCATTTCAACTCAATGATTGAGAAAATATTATTGCTCCTCTCTCTCTCTATAAAGAAAAAGTATAGATTTAGAGAACCACATGAAACTCATTCCAACCGTTTCATCATAAAAAATTTAATGCATCCAACATATACAAATAAAAAATGTAATGCATTCATCTAAAAATTATTTACTTTTTAATTAAAATCTATATCGTTGATCATGGAAATCAAACAGGAAATCAAACAGTTTCTTATGATTATCTATTTTTGAGGGTTCCTAAATCTATATTCTCTCTCCATATATAACACATCAATACATAAATATGTTCTTTCTTTTTCTTACAGTTACATGAGTACTCGATCAGAGTAAGCATATGATATTTCTTAGTGTGGAGGGATGCCTTGGATACATAGAGTGCCTCCCATCGATCTTACAGTCTCGATTGATCATATAACAAAATCTTCTGTGGTGGTCGTGGACATGGCAGAGAAGAAATCCTCACTCCAAGCCACATACATCTTGTCTTACGATTTGTGTGATTATTTTTCAGTTTGATCGATCCTCTCTGTTATTTGTTATCAGCAATGTTTCAAGGACGGGGTTGGGAAAAGTAGGTTCAAAGCTTCTCATACAGGAGAGGAAAAATGAATGACACGGTTTAGTTTTTGGAAAATTTAGATGCTTAGATTGTATATGATGCTGATACGGCTTTATTTGTTCTTGCAACTAAATCCACTTTTCTTTCTTTCTGTTCGCATTTCAACAATTGCCATCTAAAGAAGTAGATTTTGCTGCTTTAAGTTTGATGCACCCTTGTGGTCTTATTTCTTGTTAAATTTCAAGCATTCACGCTGACAAGCTTCTCTATATTTGGTTTTTATGGTCAGATTTCAGATACACACAGTTGATTTGAGCGTAGATAGGTGTGCACACGTATTAATTTCTCCCTTTCTCTCTCTCTTAATTTGTTGTTACAATTGAATCATGCTTCACATCAGGTCCAATATATATATATATATATGTGTGTGTGTGTGTGTGTGCGTGTCAAGCAGCAAGGAAAGGTGATGAGTTCGAGACTGAGGGTGTGCATATCTGGTAGGGTCTACCTAACCCCAGCTGGGTTGGTTTCTATAAGTTAGACTGGTTCAGTTAGATGCTGAATGCTTCAATAATTTGATGAATGTCCAAACCTGGTTTCAACTTATCTCAAATATGCTCCATGCAGAAATCATATGAATATCCCTATGCTACACGCTAATTGATAGGATAAACTAAATATTCTTTTCATATTGTTTTTATTTGGTAATGGATAAAACGTATCCAACATCCAGAATCGATATGAATAAATCATTGGTTGATGAAAGAACATAATGATTTCCAACATGGGGAGTGCATGTTGGACTGTTCATCATCAGCGTATGAACAGTATCGAGTTGAATATTAAATGGGATCACATGCACGCCACATGCATATCCCTTACCTCCACCAAGAATAAAAGACAATATGTATATATGTGTTGGAAGTTACATTTGGCAACAAATGAGAAAGGGAACAAGATCGAGATCATATCAATTAGATCTGGCGAGGAAGATTGATAGATACAAAACTCTTATTTTTTCCTTTTCATTTGATGTGATTTTTTCTTGCCTTTCTTATCCGATGTAATCTCTCTATATAAATATAACATAGTGGAAAAAATCGAGTTACTTATTTCCTCATGTACTTGTTTTTCTTGCTTTCCTTTAATTTCATTTCTTGCATATTTTGAATTATATATATAAAGAGAGAGAAAGAATTGTTTATATATATATAGAAAAAGATAGCTGCTCAATTCATCCTTAAATCTACTCTAACATTTTTATTGTTCGATCGATAAATGATAAAAATTTGAAATAAAAAAATTGAATTGTATCATTGTGCATTAAATATAAGTATGAAAATTATAATATATAAATTATTTTTAAATTAAAATCTTCATCATTATCATGAGAATATTTAAACATGAATGAGGATTGAACAGAGACAACTATCTCTCTCTATATTACACATAAATCAAACGAAGAGTGCCCCCATATCTTCCACCGACGCAATACCCAGAAACAACCCGAGTTTGAAAAGTTAATCCACGGTGTAGACAATAGAAACTGAACCAACTTTGGATGATTCTCAGATATAGAGAACAAAAAGAAATTGGCATTCAACACGAATGGTCAACCAAAAATTAAATATTTACATATTATTATGTGCATCAAAGCTCGAAGTAAAAAAAAAAATAAGAAAAAAAGTAGAGACAACAGTAGGACGCCTCTCCTCTCTGAAGAGAGAGGTGGGACCCAGACATACCAATTATACAGCACACGTGGCCACCGATTCTAAAGGGCCCCACCATGTGCTTGGCTCATTCAGACTGTCCCCTCCCTTTTCAGCTGCAAATCCTGTGGTAGTGGTAGATATGATCATGTCCATCCATTATAAACTAGCCAAAGTATTTACAAAGAACAAGATTTGGTGATGATGGCCCAATCGATGTCTACCACGTGTAAAACCAGAAATGCTGCACTGAAGCCAGGTAAGTCCAACTCAAAATGTGAAAAATAAGACACACACACATTATATATATATATATATATATAATATGTATAAGTGGTATATGCTGACTCTGATACATGACTGAATCTTCTCAAATATCTCGACAACCCACTGTTGGGATTTGAAATAAAAAAGTAGAATGTATCATTGTGTATTAAATGTGAGTATTGAAACTATAACTGTATACCCTACTTTTTAATATAAAATTTCCATCATTGAACCACATATGTGTTTGAACACATATGAAGGATCAAGTATGGATCATTAGGTCTATATATCCCTTTAGGGCCAAATATCTTTAAAGATTTCAACCCTTTTTATAATTGAGATCAATAGTTAAAATAGCAAAAGTATTATTGTACTTTTTACATAATTACATTTGATGCTATTTTATTTTTTAATGATGTTAATGATCGAATGATTAAGATCTTTAGGTAGATTTTAGTATAGATGTGTGCACATGAACTAAGATGTCTCTCCATCCCTCTCTCTCTAGATGTGTATGAGAGAGATAATGACAATAAGAGGCTAAGCCTAACACGCAACCACACGTGCCCCTAGAATCAAACTCACCACAAGTGACATGGGAGACCAACCGACCAGACACAGTATATGTATATAAGGGGAGTCAAAGGGGTTGGATTTGATGAATATCGCAACTTATTAACATGCGTTGGATGGATGTATATATATATATATATATATATAAGGGGAGTCAAAGGGGTTGGATTTGAACAGATTGACAGAATGGGACTTAGCTGGATTTGAACCAGATCAGATCCTACAGTTGACAACCCTAGTGAATAAGTTGGTTCTACACTGGTACGAATGGAGAACCCGATTTGCCGGATTCATTAATAGTGCCATGGCTGACCCGAATCCAAACCCTTTAGATCCTAATTAATTAGTATCATGGAAAAAAGTTGCATCTATTGACATCACATCGAAGGAACACATGTATAGTGTGGGGACGCTTGGGGCCTCTAACGCGGTTACTTTGCTGCCCAAAAGAAGGACAATGTTTTCGACTTGACTTCGCCCCATGAACAACATCTATTAGTATTTTGCTGCAACTTAGCCACAGAAACTGGGTCAGTAATTGATATTGTGGCCCAAGTCCAGATATCACTATCAGAAAAACGTCGTAGGTGCAATACAGTTGGTGACAGAAACAAATGTGTTGAAAGAAGGATCAAAGCTATGAGTTGTTTGATTTGAACCCTGCTGGGTTCTTGGTGAATCAGAAAACCTTCATTGCTTGGCTGAGAACGAGCTGTTTGAGCATGCTCACCATCCTCTTATGAGCAACCTGTTAAGAGAGGATTTTCCTTAAATTTCCTCAACATAAATGTCCAGTCATTTACCTAAAGTCTTCCTTTCTGAAAATGGCCTTTCATTTACCTTAAATACCATAATACAATTACCTTGAGGTAATGTTCAGGTAAAGATATATGATATGCCATTTAATGAGCTTTCGCTAGCTGAATCGAGTTGAAGATAACATGTTCATGTTTGACTCGGACAGTTCAACGTACCGAACACGAACGAGCCAGGGACAAGCTGAAATATGAGCCAATCAGATCATTTACCAGTTCTAGTTGTAAAGCAGCACCAACTTGGGCCAGAGCAGGTTTTGGGGTGTTCAAGGGAACCAAGAGACCTGGCAGGTTGGCACTACAAAATCATGCATCAAGAAACGAAACTATGAAGAAAATAAACAATTTTTACCTATATGCTCATATTTCAACACAATTTTAGAATATCTACATTGGCGATAGAGAGATCCTAAAATGCAATTGGTAGGTTTGACTGAACTTGAGAATTACATCTTATTGTTATCTCCATACACATTCCCGCCCAGTGTTATCTCTATCGCACCGTATCATATGATACATATTGTATCGTGTAACTCCACAATACGATACACGATACTGTATCATGTAATATAGCCTGTATCACATGATATAATATATATCACCGTATCATACGATATGAGCGTGCCTATGGACCTTTTATAAAGGTCCCTGATCGAATAGTTTTTCGTGTTTCTCCAGGGTTTTTGGCTTCTGTTTGCATCTTCATGCTCCTCCAAGGTGACTTCCAACTAGGATGAGGCATCTCCAATGGTTTTAAAAGATCTCCAGCATCACCATCACTCCAACAATGACAACACTAACATTCTCGTGGTTGTAGTATAGGTTTTTCTTTTCATTTTTCTCTTCATATTTGATATTTTCTTATGTTATTTATTTATTTCTTTTTTGAATGATAATATATGTACTTATAAAGTACGTGAATATCCTTTTCGTTGTATATGTGAAGTGGAAGATAATCTATTTAAGTGTTTTAGTGGTTTATAAAGTGAAAAATGGAGATTTATGAAGTGCTTTTATTTTCAAGTTTATTAAGATTGAAGTGTTAAATTGAGATAGTAGGAAGGGGTGCTAGGGACTCCCAATCTCGGTTCGATGATCCAGCATGACAATGAAGTACATAAATTGAGGAAAACATATTAAAAATCAAATATATTTTTTGTGAGAAGGCGATTAGTGGTGAAATTTCTCGTTTGAAACATCACCATGCAGGAACTAAAAAAGTTGTTTTTCCTTGCACGAACAAAGCTAGAAAAGTGACAAAAGTCATTAAATGACAATGTCTACACATGATTAAAAGTATAGTTGAGAAGAGATAACAAAAGAATAATATAGAGATGTTTGATGAAGAGGATTATGTTGTTGGACTTAGTGATAACATCTCTTCTGATGCTACGACAAAGGTTGATAGTAGTAGTTCTCGACATACAATCAGAGAAAATAAGTTGTTGAAAAGGTTGGAAGTGATAAAAAAGGAATAAAGGAATATCTTATTCTGTCATATAATTGTTTTTCCCCTCTTAATAGTATACTTGGTGCTAAAAGTGGAATTCGTGCTGCTATGGATTCAAAACAATTATATAAGCAACCAAACCTTACAGTAAGAGATGGTTTTATGATACATGTATTCTATTTAATACAACAATTTTTATTTATTTTCAAGTAATAGCATATGTCATTCCTAAAATTTGTCTAGGGTATAAAATGCCTTCTTATCAAAAGTTGAGAGAAAAACTATTAGATAAGATTGTCCTTCAAGTCCAAGAGTATTGTTTGACTTTCAAAGAGTCATAAAAGGAGATGAGATACACTATCATGACAAATGGATGGATACATAGGTGAGGAAAGACTTTGTTAAAATTCCTTATTTATTATCCTAAAGGACTTATGCTCAAGAGCAACATACTGCAAAGGTTATATGACAAGAATTTGATAAGGTGATATTAGAGGTTGGGCTTGAAAATATAGTCCAATTAATTACAGATAATGCAGTTAATTATAAAGTAGTTAAAAAAGAGTTCATTGATACTTATGAGACTTTTTATTGGACACCATGTGTAGAACATTGTCTAGATCTCATCAAGCAAGATACTGGATAGATATATGAGGTAAAGGCAATAATTGATTGTTGTTAAGATGTTACAAAATTTATTTATAACAATGCTTTTGTGTTATGTATGATGACGAGATATACATATGGTGTACAGCTCCTTCGTACAACTGTTACTTAGTTTGCAACTAATTTCTTATTAATACAAAGTATTGTTAAACAAAAACAAGCCTTGAAGAGAATGTTTTTTTTATATGAATGGTAATAGTTTGTAGAGTTGCCTCAAAATAAGAGAAACATAAAACTTAATGAGATTTAAGAGATAGCTTTTAAGAGTACATTTTGTAACTCCTGTGTTAGGCTATTAAGGATCACATGTCCTTTAGTCAAAGTTTTGAAATTGACTGATAGCGAGGAGAAATCATCTATTGGCTATCTTTATGAAGCCAAAGATATGGCTAAATAATCTATTAGAATCAATTTTAATGAAAAAGAGAGATTATGTGCCCGTGTAAAATATTATCTATAATAGATAGAATAAAAATTGCATCAACCTATTTATGCAATAACTTATTACCTAAATCCAACACTTAGGTATTCTGCAAGCTTTAAAATGAACGATGAGGTTAATTGAGATATCATTGATTGCATAGATATATTGGTCCCTCATGAGAGTATAACAGATGCTATACATCGAAAGATAGAGATATACAATAATGCTCTTCAGTTGATGGGCTTACCTATAGTCATTCACAACCGTACTAATATGCGCTCAAGTAAACTGTTTATCTTAATATTTAAGTTTTTAAATCTTATATTTATTGTGAAATAATTTTTATGTTTGTCTTTTTTTATTAAATATTTGGTAGAATATGTTTGTAAGGATTGTCTAAACCTAAGAGAGTTTACAATAAGAGGAGTTCTGAGCCAAACCTTTAGTGCAATTGCTTGTAAAAGGAACTAGATTGTCTTTGAACATATTCACACAAAAAAGCACAACAAGGAACATAAGTGGCTCAATGATAGTTTTCATCATTTGCAGCATGTGGCTCTAACAAAGGTAATAAAGGATTAGTTACTAATTAAGTATTCAATTCAATATTTTATTTAATTTAATTGTTAATGTTATTTACTTATCTTTCTTGCAGGCAATTAAAAAAGTTAAATAGGAAGGAAAACCAATTTGATCCAAGACAATTTTGATATTTTACAAGAGTGGATTATAGAAGATAGTGAAACAAATAAACTCCTAATTGAAGAAAACATTCAATAGATTAATTTGGAAGGAGCACAATAATATCAAGTGGATGATGATTTTGATTTTGAAGCTGAAGGTGGTGATAATTTTTTGAAGATAAGATAAAAGTTATTTAGTCGATCTTGATTACAATATATATTTTTTTCAATTATGAAAGTTGTAATATTGCTAAGTATGTACTGATTAAATGCTTTATACATTAAAAATTGAATGGTGATTAATGAATATTTACTCAACTTATGCATATAATTGTTTTTAATTATGATGATTATTTTTTTGTGATTTTTTTCAATTTTAAAAACGATACCGAGTGATACGATATGATACGATATGTGTCGAACAACACTCCCGCCCTCTCACGTAATAGGAAATGTCATAAAGTCCTTGACAGTAAGGGACTGAACTATGCAAATCCTGCTTGGCTTATCTTCGTAACTAGTAGAGGCCGCACTTGTATTGACACTCCTCTCCGAGCAACCCAGTGTACATCAGTATCATAAACCGACACGAGTCCATGTAGAAATATCCAGAATGAGATTGATCGTATAGTCATGTTTTTTCTTATGTTGGTTGTGTTAGACGCTCGTTGCAATACTCTCTCTCTCTCTCTCTCTGCCTTGATTGAAATGGCGGTTAGGTGTGAGATAAAGAAAAGATATTGGTCGCTCCATTAGCTTTCTTTTCCCGTCGGAATAACAAAAGAGCCATATTCATTGTCAAAGAGTCCAGCTCCGGGCTATAATGCTAAGTTTTTCACTGTAACGCTAGTCTTTTTCAACATATATGACTGCGTGGATCGGTTTGAGAGAAACCAACCTTAACAATTCACACGACATGAGGACAATATTGTTCCCATTCACCAACATTGTGAAACTGTTCTTGAAGATAATCTAAGCTTTTGCCTTCATCATGGACACACTTTTCTTGACTGTATTTAAGACATGCCTCGACTTTCTTTGACGGGCATTTTCTTTTTCCATTAAACTATCAACATAATAAAAAGCAGACAAATATAAATTTGGTGCTGTCTGATGCATTGGTATATTAGAGAGATCATCATCCCTGAATAAAACATGACGAAGTTTTACAATGGCTGTCAGGTATCTAATGCAACCTTTCTTTATTGGCGTTTGGAATTTGGCTGGGGTGAAGCCTCTCTACAGGCGAAGCAATCAAGAATCGAAAAGAAAAGAATGCATTTCTTTAAATATAAAGAAGCTGGGGCTCGGCATACTTTAGAAGATGAACAGCACTCGTTGGCAAAGGGCACAACCTGAGGGGATGGTCCTCGTAAATTCTTCAGACTCCCATCCTGGCAGAGGATCGATAGCTAGATGCTCGCAAGAATTCGAGGGTCGAGAGCATCCCAGCCTAAAACCAGGCCTTCTTGTTGGTGTAGCCCATTTGAGTTTCACCTTAGATGGCTCATCTTGCAGTCAAAGGCTCTTTCTATTATGTTGGTCTCAGTCTAAACCCAAAACAAGCCTTCTCCCAAGCTGTGGGGTCTGCTGCATGACACTTTGTTGCCATTGAGTATTGTTTTAATCTCCTTTGCAGCAAAAAGGTCACTTGTTTTGAAGAGGAGAAAGAGCACTTAGTTTGTGCTTTAGTTTTCAGAAAGCATGTTAATCTCTTTCGCACATGGATTGCTCTGTTGTTTAACTTTGCCCTTTGAAGGATTTCCTTTGATCTTCATTAAACAATCTGGCTAATCTTAGTCCAGTCACAATAATGAGATTTAAAAAACCAAAGCTACTAATTGCAGGTTTTTGAATTAATTATCAATACCAACTACAATACAGTTGGAAGTCTAAACTCTTTGTTCACTTTAGCAAACAAAGCTTCTTCCTTCTACGAAAATCAGATTACTAATTAGTGAAGTTCCACGCCCGCCAATGGAAACAGTAAAAATCATTGTCATAGCACATTGAATTGGTATCATCCTGATATGACAACTTCTCTACAGATCTTCATGGCCGATCAGCGTCCATAAATTTTCCAAGCTATGAAGTTAACATCTTTCCGGAAAAATAATTTTATAGCTATAATAGTAATAACAGTATATCATTGTGAAAATGGGCCCGTAGCATCTTGCTGTATCAGGGTTGGCCAAATTTTCAACAGTGTTGAAGTCGGCTTTTAGGGTAACTTTGAAGATAAGGGATGAGGACACACACGCATATACAATATGATATCCTCCTTGTCAAGAAGCATATAGAGTATTAGGCCGTTACATGTTTTATATGCCAAGTTGCAAGAGCCCTTTAATGGTTTCTCACACAGCATTTCTCCTCACGTATGCGTCTCTTTCAGTTTCTGTTTTCTAATGTAGTCCATGGATGAGTTTGATCAGATGATAGCAACGGATTAAGTTAAATAAATCAAAGCTGGCACATAGGGCAGGTATTCAGAAAACGCCCCATGACGAAAGATTCATATCTATGCTTATAAAATACCACTACATTGTTATTGAAGATGAGATTAACACTCCAAGTCGAGCTTTTCTAAAGAGCACTTGCACAATCTTACGTAATGAATTGATAGCTTGAAAGCAACAGAAGATATAAACAATGATCATGACGCAAATAAAGGGGTTGACAAACACACGGTAATCGAGAAAATTTCATTTGCATATTGATATATGACGAGGAGGTGACGATTCATAGTTCATGCATCACCTAGCTAAAACCTATGAAGAAACCAACGACACCCACTGTTATCACTGACATCACATACCATTCATTAAGCTTAATGAGAAGAAATTCCCGAAGACAATTATGCACATCTCCTGCATATATAATCAGAATGGTACTGCTTTGAAGTTTTCTTCTCTGCATATTAGACACTGACATGGAGAACAGGTTGTTCCGAGAGGAATCCTGTGGTGAGGCACAATGCATATCATGGAGAAAATGAACAAAGAGAAAGACGAAAAAGGAACCACCTCTGCAAATCCGAAGTTGGAAAACTTGTTTTCGCATTGGATGCCAAATAAGAAGGAATTTACAAGCGAATTGTCCGTGACTGCCAAAGAGATCGCACACAGCGCTTTTGAGACGGATCAAATGGTGAGCTAATTTCTAACCCAAAACTGAAGTTTTCCTCATCACCAAATAGCTTCAAAGATCTCATCACAGTGAACCAGTGGTGGAGACTCGAAGGAATCGGATGTGAGTTTCTCCATTCCCTCGTCGAAAAGAATCTCTTGGTACCGGCATTCGCTGCTGCAAAATGCTTTCTCTCCCCTGCAAAACATGAGAAAAGGAAGCTCAGATGGTGTAGGTAAAAATTAAATCCAATTGATTTGCTCACGGAAACAGAACCAGAAGCATGATGCAGAAAATACATAAAAGCCATTTGCAAGAGGAAAGAAACCATCAAAACCAAAACCAAGACAAACCCGTTTCCCCACTCTAAGTGGAGTTGGCTACATGGATTCCTCATGGCCATCGAGCTCTGCTCTTGTGTCTTATTAGCATCCAATACCAGAGAAGCAGGATCGTTGTATAATTTCTTGATGAAACAAGAATTAATCAAATGGCAAAGTGAATGGTACCAACAACGAAAAAGTAACAAAAAGACAACCAAAGCGTGAGACATCATTTCTAATATTATTAAAAAGGCAACATTTTGTAGCAAGCACATGGGCCTAGGACGGTATTTCTAACTGAGTCACACGCTAAAGTTGCTATCAAACCAACATTTATTGGTTTCAACTTTCAATCTTTTCTTTTCAAAGGGTGGTGATTTTCAATAAATACGAAGATGAAAATTCAATATTCACCGTTTCGGTAATGACCACACTCACAATTGAGAAAGAATTGCCATTTCAAGCAATCCATCAGAACAAATTAAGCTAACAACAGAAATCAATCGAAACATGAATAAAATTTGATCTCAATCACACCTGTACATAAAGATATCATCCTTCTCCCCAAGCTCCTTCTTACAAGCGCAGCAGAAACTCAGGAAATTATCCAAAAACTGACCTCTTCGGCCACCAGCAGGGAGTGGAGCTTCCTTCAAACTAGCAGGACGCTCAATGCTATGGCTCTCAATGATGCGATCCCCATAGATATGGGTAGTCCTCGGATTCGGACCATGCATGATCACACAAGTATAATCTTCGGAAAGCTCCATCTCTCTCGGTGTCAGGGGCCCGGAAAACGTGCCCGGCGAACCTGGGTGGCGGAAATTTGAGGGGTCTGGGGTTGAAACCGGGGATCGAAAAGCAGGGGAATCCATTTGATGAGGGATCTGAATTTTTAATTGTGAACCAAACAGGACCATCTTGTTTTCAGGCTTAGAAAGCCCATTTTCAGCTTTGTTTCCTTGATCCAGTGCATCAACAAGGCCGAGCGCAACACGAGGATGGTTCTTAGATTCATTTACTGATTCAGGTGGCCTAGATTTCTTATTAAACCAAAAGTGCCCAAAACCAGAGAAAGGCTTGCTATCAAGGATAGAAGTTGGGCTCATTATGCACTCACTCTCGTTAAAACCCTTTGTGTGAAACCCTGTGAGTAACCTTGGCGAGCTGAAAAATGGGGATGTTGGTATCCCATACTTCCTATCAGAAGGCGATAGCAATGCGCCACAGTGGACATTCTCACACAATACATTACCCCCAACACCTCTAGATCTCTTCCTCAACATACTTGCTCTTTCTCTCTCTACCTCTCCTTCTGTCCCACTGATCACTGAAAATAAGATACAGGAAACGTCAATGAGTAAGAAATCATCAATACTTGGCTCAAAAGCTGAATGGGACTAGCAAAGAGTCATGAAAACAACAAGGACCAAGAAGTGAAAAACTCGAGGGGAGCTCATTATAGTGCTCACCTTAGTAGTTTCTTGACGGAATCTGTCTCAAAAAGCAAAATTAAAATCAGCGTTTAAAAGGAAGGTGGGATCTTTAGAGTGGCTACAAAGAAATACAAGATCGTCGGTGTTGTTTGATGTTGTGATGAAACCGCCATTTTAGAGAGAGGATGAGGAGGTTTCCTCATAAGGGAGAGACCACCCTGGATTATCTGCACAAGAGTGCACGAGAGTCAGGAAGATGGTAGTTTCGGTAAAAACGCCATTAGAGGCAGTGGTGGAGCTCCTCGGGCTTATATAGTTAAGCTCATCAAATTTTTCTCCTATTTCCTCTGATATTTTTCTTATTTTATCATTTTCTTTTCACAGACACAAACACAGGGAGAGAGAGAGGGAGGTACGTGACTCACTGTACAGCTAAAGCTAAGGGTTAAACCACAAGGTATTTCTTGCCTTTACCCAACTCGCAAGTTTTTGGTCATGGACGGAAAACTCTGTCCAATAATCAGATGGCTTACTTATGGGTTTTGACAACTTTGGCCCAGAATTTGTTGTCCAATAATCCTCATCAAGATATCAAATAATGTTAATGACCCTTTTCATAATATCAACAGACCTCTCTCTCTCTCTTTCTCTCTTTCTATATATATATATATATATTGAAAGGGTACAACTCGTTGGATGAGTGATAAAAAGCTTCTGAATCCACTACCATCGTGGTGCGTAGGAAACCTATCCTCATTGATGCTGGTAACGAGCCAAACAACTCTTTGGTCATTGCTTTGCTCGTTTCTATACGAATCAGCCGAGCAAACTGCTAGCAAGAAGCTTCTGTTCATGTTCATTCTACGTGCAAAAGGTGAAGAGGGACCTCCTCAAACATGCTTTAAGTACAATTGGCTGTACCAATATAATTTAGATAAAGAGCTAACCATTTAATGATTCTTTACGAGTTCAAACATATCATCTTCATGGTTAACCTCAATTGGTTCAAGAAACTGAACGAGAAGAGATACGACACGTTGGCAAGGGTACAAGGAAGGGACACGACACGTTGGTATTTCTGTCATTAGCAAGTCAAAAGCCTAAGCCGTCCTCTGTTTGTTTGAAACGGGCCTAACATAGTAAATAGGCGCTTAATGAGGTAGAGCATCGCGGTTTTATTGTTCCTTAAAAAGAGATGAAAAAAAAGAAAAGAAAAGTAAAGAGCGTGAACTCGCTTTGGCATGTGGCCCATGGGCCCCATGCACGTACGTGTTGATCTCATCAGGATCGTTCCGATCTTCGCCACGTCATCAGGTCATCACCTGGGTCACGACCGTGGGTCCCACCTACCGTCCCCCGTCGGTACTACTAGGGGGGCGCTTGCGCCATTTTTCTTTTCTTTACTATCCTTTGTTCTCGTCGTTCGGGTTGAGGGCGAAGCGGGTCGGAGGAGCTCGTCAGATTTGTGATGGATCTGGATCGATTAGTAGGTCCGACTTTGAGTGGGAACTGGATCCTGTAGAGACTGGATATTGATCTGAATTTCTCAGAGCATCTTATCAGGTCGGTGAACATTTGAACTGGATCTCAACACCAACCTACCACAATAAACTCAACACTGCAAGCCAGAAGAAGAGAAGGATTTCATGTAACTCTTAAAGTTGGTTGTGACCCTTGTGAGGCATGACAAATCAAACATGTGGAGCAAAGACCTTAGATCCAGTTCAGAAATTATTCACTTATAGTGGATCATTGTTTTTTGAGAGTATGAGTATAATAATTTTATCTTTATTATATATATATAAGAGATAGAGAGCAGTTATTGAAGAACACCCAAACCCCCGTCAGTCAAGATAGACTCGGAGCTCAAGATTTGGGATCGCTCCAAACTTGCTCGAATCTGAACCAGGCCCGGAATTCTGAGTACACGATCCAGTCCAGGGGGTATTTCCGTTAGCATGGTTTTAGTTTTCCCTGCGGCCAAGAAGCACCTCGGAGTAAAAGAATATATATGAAAATGGAAAAATACAGGGGCCAAAGAAAGGAAAACTCACCGTGGGTCCCACCTTAATGATCCCTACCCGCCAGTCTCCGACAAGCCAACGGTGACGGATCCCGAGATCGACGCCAGGTGATACGTACATAGTTCCAGCCACACTATACACCGAAATCGTTGCCCTTGAATTTCGATGATGGACGGCTAATAGTTTTTGGAATATTACTGGGAGTCGTTCTATTTTTCAAGGGAGAAGAATCACAGCCGTCCATCTTTAACTTTTACGACCCCGGTTCCAAGATGCATTTGGGATGTGATCCCGTCTCATCATCTCACTTATCTGCTCCACCACCTCGAGGTAAAAAAAATATTTCTGACGCGTCGTCCATCGAGGCCTTCTCGCCCTGCATCAGGGGAATCGGACGGTCAATATGAGGGATCATTCGTCGGATTATGGATGAGAGCGTCGCCTATTAATTTCCGTTACCGTACTGGCGTGCATTGCGCTTCACGTTTAAACGCCCTGAAATTTACTGCAGCAGGTGGTGGGCCCCGTGCGCGAGTCTCACCGGACACGCACTTTTCCTTGATTACCCCTACCTTTCAACACAAATGTCTTTTCTGCCCAGAAGTTACGACGCAAACCTAGTCGTTATCATGGTTAGGGTGTGTGTCTTCATTGGGTTTGATTCGGAACCGGGTACTCAAACTCTAGGTTCACATGAGCTTATAACTCGATTTGGTAGAACTATAGTTTCAATTGAGATCAAAGGTTTGATTCTTATTCTCATCATTACGAGAAAGGTGATTGAGGAGAAGAAAGAAACATTGAGACTTGGTTTCATAAAACAAAGAACGACAACTTTAAAGGACAACAAAAGGTTAAAGAAAAATGTTGAGAAATTTTTTCATCGAGAAAATAACAAGTTGAATGAAAAATCGAGGAGGAAAGATAGATCAAGTGTTTCTTATGATAGAGGGAGGAACTCTAGGTTGAAAAGATGGTGATCAGAGAGAGAAATGAAACGAAGAACTACAGTTTGAATCCAAATAATGTGGTTTACCTTTCGATATGGACCTGCTTTTGACCAAAAACAAGTTCTATAGAACTACAATTCCACTCTTATTCACAGTTCTGTGTTTGATATGAACGTGAAATTAGCACGGTAGTACCTAAAAGTGGATTTTCGATCCACTTGAAATCTTGTGTCGAAGTGATACTTGTAGTTCTGAGTCGGTCCATGAATGACCTGAACGGATCGGAATACAGACCCAGCCTGATGGAGTTTGGGACACAACCAATGTTAACCTGACTGGACTAACCAAGCTTTGACCGAGCCACAGCTCGGTACAAAGTCGAAGGGCACGTTAGTCATTAAATTAGTAGCACAAGTAGCCATTATTTGAACGGGGAATGATGAACTTCTGATGCGTCATATTTAATCTAAAAGGTCCTTCTCTTTGACTCGGCGTATTGTTTTTTGTTTATTTATACGAAAATGATGCCATAATTGCTACAGCATAGAGCCTAGTGCCCACACTTGATAGACGGGACAATTTATTTGTAGGTACATAAGTTGAAGACTCCAAACAAATGATATCATGGGTGACGATCTGATTTGGTGCCTAAAAAGGAAAGGAAGTAAGTCTCACTGCCTAAACCCTACTTCCCAAATCTAGTATACTCATCTCTCTCTCTCTCTCCGTGTTGGGTAAAAGAAGGTTTCCCGGAGGGTTTCATGGCATATCATTGGGGATATAAATTGCAAAAAGATTAAAATATAGATTAGATTGCATTCCAGCCTGGTTAGCATCTTTTTTTTTTTTTTCTCTCTTTCTTTATTTTTTCTCTCTCTCTCTCTCTCTATGTATTATATATATATATGTAAGGAGAGAGAAAGAGGTTGAGGCTTATAACAAACTAGAAGTATTCGTATACAATTGTTAACATTGGTTCATAAATCAGTGGGCTAATTCGGGGGCCCAGCATGAGAGGATGGAGTCCACAAGGTTTGTTTTGCTTACCATCGCCACGCCATCCTCATAGCCACGAATTGGAGGTTGATTTTACGTTGTTTTGCATGATATATGATATAGGATGACATGACACATGAAATGAGACTCATTTATTATATCATTCATTCATGGTGGATGTTATAATAGTCATAAAAGTCAAAAAAGTCCTAACAAGTTGAAGTTGGTGCAACGCGCCTCTCCTGCAAGGGTTCGATCTTCATCTCGAAGATCTCGAGTTCGAGACAGGGGTGTGCATGCCTAAAATGGATTCTCCTAATCTCACCTCAGCTTATCTATTGGAGGGTCTCAAGCTTAGATAAAGGATGGTGAGAAGTTCAACTCTACTTTAGTAGCGCCTATAGTGTTAGTTCAGCGGTAGGGCGTTGTAGTACTGTTGTTGGTGGCGAGAAGTTCGAATCTCAAAGGATGCATGTGTATGTATATATATATATGTGTGTGTGTGTGTGTGTGTGTGTGTTTTAGGTTTGGGCTTTCTCTTGTAACCAAAGAGGAAAAAACTCCACTACCTTAGTGAGGTTCTCATGGGTGGACAAAGAAGGAAATTAAGCATAATGCAATTTTCATTATTAAAGCCTCGAGTTTCAGCAACTTAAGTATGCTTGCGCTAGAATAGTACTAGGATAAGTGAGTTGATTTAATTAAGGCTTAATTAAGGTTAAGGAACACATTTTGAAACCGATGCATTTTATTCGATTTAATTCTACTGGAATCTTGTCTTCCTTTCTTAACACGAAGTTTAATAGAAAGCAGATTGTAGAAAGTGTTGATTTAAATGCAGGCGTGGTTCTCTTCAGGGATACAGCCGAGAGCGACCAAACTTGAGCAATAAATTGGTGCCACTGTTTCTTTCTTGGTCTAGGTTTTAATGGACACTGGTGTTCCTCCATGAGGAAGAAGACGAGAAAAGAAACCAACCGGCTTTTCTTGTGGTTGGTCTTTGGCCCCGAGGGCCAACTTTTTTAGGCTTTTACTTATTGTATTGCTTGGTGATTGCCATTGTTTACAACAATTCTATATGCGTGAACATTATCACGTCACAGAAAGAGGAAAACAAACCGACGCACACCCAATATTAATCTGTAAATAGGTACCTACAAAAAGGAATTATATGCCATCAATGTTGGCTAAATTGAATACCATGACAAGTAAGATTTACTGAAAGGATGAACTACTCTCTCTCTCTCTCTCACACACACACACCCCACACACACATTCTGTATTGCACGAGATTCACCTAAGCAAGAGGGGACAGTGGAAGCATGTCCCACATGGCTGTGATGCAACATGGTTGATATCCCAAATATTGAGGTAGCAGTAGCACTTTTTCTTCCTGCCATGCCTGTTTGGACCTGAGGCGCTCCTGGTTTTGTAATAGGTTTTGAGGCACCATGCACCACCATCATCATCCTTCTCAATTATTGAATCAAAATCAATTATGAACGCCCTACCCAACGGAAGTTTTCTTCTGAAATCATACACAATTCCATCGTCATCTTTAAAGCAGGTCACATCTCAACAAGATATCACTGTTCTCTTCTGCCTTACTTAACAAACGGGTATATGTCACAGACACGACACAAGTTTATGTATTATGAGCAGCTTTTCAAAGGAGGGTACGGAGAGATGAATCAATCAAGTAATAATATTTTTGCAAATTGTAATGCTCATATTAATCCGGAACTATAGTGGGTTTGTTTTGTTAGGTTGTGGTCATTCTCGGCAACCCAGCACACCCGTGTTCACGGTTATAAGAAAGATAGCCATAACACTAAAATCGTAACAGTCGAACCGTTACTGAAAATCACGGTAACTGTCCGGATACATAGGCTCCTGAAAAAGAAAGCCCGGTAGGATAAACCAGGAAAAGGAGGAGCTCACGCTGACCTATAAATACAAAGCAACGCATACAATTACAGACACTGAAAATACAGATACAAACACTTTTCCTGAAAAAAATCTGCTGTAAGAAAACCTCAAATCGAAACCAAGATCACATTCATCTTTCGCTACAGGCGTACCTAGAAGAGCTCGACGACAACGAACCTTAAGCTCGAAGAAAGCCGGAATCAGGCAAACAAATCGCATCATCTGGCATCAGAGTCTCGTTTACAAAATAGGTACGCGATTAGTGTTGTGAAAAAAAAAACACAGAAGAGGAGAGAGCTTCCTTTTTTTTTTTCTTTGGGAGCTCTATTTTAGCCGTGACGGGACAGAGGGTAAACCCTACCTAAGTTAAGACACGATAGAGATCAGCCAAAACACAAAAAAAAAGGGAGAAGGAGAAAGGAAGAGCAGATCAGTGAAAAAGGCCGTGGGTAGCCAAAGAACACCCACTGTATAACAGTGATAAGGGTCATGAGTAGCCAAGGGTCAGAAAACAACACAAGCCGAAAGGCCAAAAGAGTCACAAACGATCACTGACTGAGAGGCCAAAAAGAGCCAGAGACAGCCGCAGACCAGAAGGCCGAAACTGCCACAGAAAGGCCGCAAACCAGAAAGCCGAAAACCGCCAGAGAAGGCTACTGGCCACCACAAAGAAACGGAGGCCAGGAGACAATCAGGCCGTCTCTCTCTCTCCCCCTTTCAGACTGACTCTCTCTCTCCTCAAGGTTTTATACCCCTTGAAAATTGCTAGGCGGTTTCAGAAAACAAATTGAAACCAACTTTCAACTTATGATGTTTTCAGCTGTCTCTCTATAAATACAGAGCAACACATACAGTTACAAATACTCAAAATACAGATACAAACACACTTTCCCTGGAAAAAATCCGCTGTGAGGAAACCTCAAACCGAAACCAACATTACATTCATCTTTCGCTGCAAGCGTACCTTGAAGAGCTCGATGACAACAAACCTTAAGCTCGGAGAAAACCGGAATCAAGCAACCAAATCGCATCATGTTTATAGTCCCATGTCCTTGTCCACAACGAGCTTCTAAAGGTGTGATGATCATATGGTCTTGGAGTGGTTGCTTTTTATCGTTTCAATCCTTTGTTGATATTGCATATTGAGCCATTTTCTCTACTTCTTTGCAGCACTCCCAGTGGAATCTACCAAAGGGAGTCTTAATTTATGATTTTTTCCCTCTCAAATGTACGCATTGCTGGGGTCAATACACGTTAAGCCCCCTCCTAGTCACTATCTTTGGTTCTTGCATCTAATAGAACCAAAAATTTCAGCTACTTGCACCAAGAACAAAGAGTTTTAGAAGCCTTTTCCACAATTTGGCGAGAGGATGCTGCCATTATCGTTCTTGTTTCCATCATTTATCGTAATGTAATTGATTAATTCGTCTTCCCAGATCGTTGTGGCAGATTATGATGGGAAGCAATCACACACTTAAGAGGGTATTTGTTGGTTTACTAGAGGCCTTGTATGACCATGAAAGTTTTTTTTTGGGTAACAAGAGGAGGCCGAAGCCTAACATGCACACTCAGGGAGTCGAACTCCCCACCTATAACGTCAAGCACGCCTAAGCCTGGGATACGAAGGGCCTTTAAAAGGACCCTTCATAGTGCATTCTCCAGGGAGTTTGGGCACCCTCGAACCAGCCGGAAAACGAGAAGAATCGGTCGAAATCCAATGAGTTCACCTATTTTTCAGATTTTCATTTTTTTTTTATGAAAAACTTATTGAAAATCATCGTTTTGGGCTTAGATTAAAGGTTTGAGGTAGAACTAAGTGTTTTGGTAGGGTAGATAAGTCGGTGTCGATTTGGTTGGAAAACGGTTTTGATTCGCCAGATTTTTTATTTTCTACAATCTTTTTCTTTTCACTTTCGTTTTTCGGTGAAATACCACCGTCGGTGGTTGTTCTTTGCCTTAATCGAAAGAGGGGAGGTAGAGGAAGAGGGAGGCTACCTTTGCAGACTTAATTGTCGCTGGAAATCAACGAAATCGATGCCGAAAAACAATGGAAATCGACTCTTTTGGGTGTGTCCCTCGTGTTCGTGTCAGACACGGCATGTCGTGTTTAAAATGTCATAAATCGACACTGATTTGTATCATGTCCTCGTACCGCATGTTAAGAACCAATTATGTATCAAAATAGGTTCTGTGTCGGGTTTTGTGTCGGAAACGGGTCAAATTTGGGTCGTGTCTTCAAATGGGTTTATAGATTAGAAACAAGACCTGTGTGAGTAGTTAAAGGTTCTATATTGACACAGTGACACAAGCTACCTATTGTGTCACTCATTTTGGATCAGATATGGATCTGGGTATCAGTTTGGATCTCGGATAGCTTAAACGGATTCAGATATGGGTTTAGGTGATTTTAGGATCATTTGGGGTCCAATTCGGATACGGTTTGTTGCGTTAGACTCGTAGTTCAATAAATTCTAATATTTTAATTATTTTTAATTATTTAGATATTAAAATTGAAGGATTTGGTAGTGATAAGAGTGACTTAGTAGCTTAGGGACTAGACCTTAGCGCTCCTTCAGGTAGGGGATTATGCATTCTTTTACAAAAATATGCTAGAAGTTATTTTATTATTTTAGATAGATTTAAATGTGCATGATTGATAAATGTTTTATTGATGTTTGTGAAATGTTATTCACAATTATGGGTTATTTGATATGCTTTTCAAATAAAACATGTTTATGACACTATTTGATAAAGAGCATGTTTTGATATGCATGTGTTGTATGAACATGATATTTAAACGTTGTGTAGATATGAGTTTGATTTTGGATATTCGTGGATCTGGATATGATTTGTGAATGTGATGAACTTTAATTAGTTTTAGAAATGTAATGATGTGTGAATATACGAGCCGTACTTGTGTGGTTTGTGTGGGGTCTTTAGAGACTTGCAAGTCCCTCAGACGATCCGACTTGGGGCGAATATATGGTATGTTCTCAGGCACTCTACCGTGAGAGTCAGCGTGGTTACCGTCATGGACGGGGTTACCGAGGTCACGTTAGGGAGGGTCGGACGACTCCCGTGGCCTTTGGGGCAGACATAGTATGGGCTGTAATTATCGAAACTGATGATGTGTGCGTGTGTGTTATTATGTGCGTATGAATTTGAGATCATGATTTGAAGGTAACTGTGCTTTGCTATGAAATGATTGTGAAACTATGCATGCTTTTAGTATGTTTTCTGTTTAAAGATGTTTAACCTCTCTACTGAGCTATGTATAGGAGCTCATCCTATTGTTTTACTGCTCATTCGAAGGCACACGGAGCAGAGTAGGAGTTGGATAGAGCTGCATTTTTATTTTAGATGGTCTGATAAGTATTAAACGATTTATAACATCTTATTATTCGGGGTTATTGTTAGGTGGGCCCCACAGCATTTTGGACGTGTTTTTTAGAACTTCGATATAAATAGTTATTTCAGTTAGATATTTCATCGAGTTTGAATTAAATTAGTATTGTATTTGGTTACAGCTCACCATCACGCCCGCGCGAGAAGCGGCCGCATGACATCGGCTTGGGCCGGGTTATGGTCACGACTCGAACGGGTGTGACACCACCAACAACAACGGTATCAGAGCGTCCTGCCATTGAGCTAATGCTATGTGCAAGAAGTTTTTTTTTTTAACATAAAGAAAAAGGATGTGCATGGATCAGACCGTCATGAGCCCTTTAAGCTCATTAAATAAATTGACGAAAATGATTTACGAGTCTTTCTGAAAGAGGTAGTCTTTCTGAAAATGATCAATGGTGTCTTTCCATATAATGTAATCAGAGCAGCTGTTTCCCCTAAAGAATAATTCGCCTTTTAACCTTTCACCCAGGGCTCGCTCCTCGTCATCTTCACATCCCACCAACTATTTTAATGCATAAATGCTTTCTAACATTCACATGTGTCTTCGCTTATTGTACGCCTATTTGTCTTAATTTGTTTTTTGCGCCAAATGCACCTTCTGTCATTAGTCCAGTGAATGGTTGTCTGATTACCACCAAGAACATCAGATTTTTCTGTGAAACAGTCAGACTCTCGCAAGAGTTCGATTAGTTCACTCTGAGATCAATACAGGGATGCAGACGCCTATTTGTCTTAATTTGTTTTTTGCCCAAATGCACCCTGTCATTAGTCCAGTGAATGGTTGTCTGATTACTACCAAGAACATCAGATTTTTCTGTGAAACAGTCAGACTCTCGCAAGAGCTCGATTAGTTCACTCTGAGATCTATACAGGGATGCAGACGATCCCAGAACAGATCAACAAGGGCTTGTTTCCTTCATCGTGGATGAACATGATGGGACTCAGATTTGAAAGCCTCGCTTATTTTTGTATGAAGAGAAACTTAGACCCTGCCGAGGCAGAGAAACATTCAACTTCGCAAAAGGTAGTTTAGGTTCAAAATATAATGCACTTTTCTTGTATTTTCGTGCAATGAAGGCCCATCCTCAAATTTTTTGTCTCTAAAAACTAATCACCTAACGTTAAAATTGTCTTCATTAAGATGGTGGTTGCTGACAAACAAGCATAATTCACTGAATACAAAGCCATGATGCGTGGGAAAGCGATGAGTCTAAAGCTATGTTCTGTGTCTCTTTTTGTTTCTCCTTTATAAGTTATACTTGCCAAAGATTGAAAAAGATAAATACCACACTTGTCTTTATCTTTTATTTTTGTATATCTTTAGTTCTTTGTGTGCAAGCAATGTCTTCTTGTCCCTCAGCAATAGTTCAAGAAAAATCATACATTGGGGTCCACAATCACTCGGAGCTACCAACTTTTTTCTTGCTGTGTTCTGCCATGAAGCCAATGAATAAAACCTATTAATTGATTAAAGATGTAGAATATCTGCACAATATAAGGATGCTAAGGGGTGGAGTGTAAATAAATGGATCGGATATGGTTGTCAGAGACTAGGATCAATATATCTAATGGTATAAAACCCAAGTAGATCGTTTACTCTATTGGTCCACAGGAAGATGAAAACAAGCAGAGATGTGAATGGTGCCATTGGCTTTGTTTGGATCTTATTTGTGTACCTCATCTACAACAGCGGATTGATAGGAAGAACCAAGAATTGCCTACTGTGTGCTTCTGTTATGTAAGTTTCAATTTCTACATGCAGTAGGTTGTGAATTAGTCTTATATTTTGGTTTCACTTGCCCAAGGAGCCATGGTTCAAGTTGAGGGTCAAGCCTGGGGGCCCTAACCCTAGCTTGCCAATCAAAAGGAAAACAAAACAAAGTGTAACCCAGAGCAATGGCCCAACATCAGCACGCGTTGGAACCCTATTGCCGCAGCAGGAGTTCGACTCCTCGTGGGTGCACAGCTTCGGCCTCCCCCGTTGTAACCAGAAAAAAAGAAAAGTTCAGAAGAATAGCTACCAGTTTCACGAATGTGTATGTTATCTGCTGCATGAAATGACTGAATGAAGAGGTTTCTTATGAAAACCCCAAAACCAAAGCCAGGCCTTGTGGCACTCTAAGCGTACATGGATGGGTTCTTTGCCATCATTATGCTTGGTCTTAGTCATATATAATTAGCATTTAACTCTAAAAAAGATCAAGAATTATCGCTTTCTTCCATCTCTTTTTAAAGTTCACCGTCTGTATATCTCAATCAAATACAATTTTTTTGATTTGGTTGGAACAACACCATCTAACCCTTCTCTAGAGCTTCATCCGGCCGCCTCTTAAAATATACAAAGAACCTTAAGCATCTATCCCGTCCTCCATTTGTGCTGCACTAAATGTTTCCAATAACATGATCTCATTAGGAATTCTATGTTTTCTTTTGTAGCAACACATCCGTTTCAACTATCAAAGGGTGCAGGTGGGAGTGTGTGTTACTTTATAATGATTCCATTGAGCTAGCATTATCAAATTGAAGTGCCATCGATCCCACGACTGATTCCTTTCGGCAACACTTCATGAAGCAGAAAGAGGGAATCCAGTCGGCTTATTAGTAGGCTTTCCGACGCACCCTCACATGTGGTTAGTTCGATTCCTTAGAGGATACGGGTGTTTCTACGTGTTAAACTCTATCTGTTGATGCCGAAAATCGAAGGAACATGATAAGCACCCAAGAGGCCACCTCTGACGATAATACCATCTAAACAAATAAAAGAAAAGAGAGAAGCTGAGTCCCAAAGAGATCTAATCATATAATAAGGATTTAAGATCAGTACGTACATTAAAGAGGAATGAATGAAATGTAAGCGGCTTTTTAGAAAGTGAAAAACGCCATGGGAGAGCCATGTCTAATTAAAGATTCAAGCTTCACATAGCTTTAGGTCAATGGCAGGGCGCTCTAGCGTCATTGCTACTGGTGTGGAGTTCAACTATCAAAGGGTGCAGGTGGGAATGTGTGTTAGGCTTCGGCCTCCTCTTGCAACAAAAAAAAAAAATCAAGCTTGAAGCATTATGGCCGAAACCAAAGCTTTCTGAATGCAACTGTAACACACTTTGACGGACCTAAGCTTGACATACCCATGAGTATAAAATGTAAAATAAAATAGACCATGAGAAGCAATTGGCCTCCCAAATCAACCCTCGGTCGCTCTCCACAATGAATATGAATCCGGATCTGTGCAGTCCAAACCCGAATCATTCACGCATGACGTCTTCCGCGAGAATACTGTAGATGACCACGTCTCTCACCCTTCCGTTCCAAGCCATGTATTTTCTTAGGACTTATGAATCCGGATTTCTCCAACACCATCTGGGACGCGATGTTATCCGAATCCACCAGGCCCAGGATCCGATCCAGACCCGGGAACTCGCGGAAGACGGTGGGCACCGCCATCGTCACGGCGGAGGTGGCCACCCCCTTACCCCAGTGTGGGCGGGCGACCACATATCCTATCTCTCCCCTGCAGCCGTCGAACCCGCCGTAGCTGATGGATACGGAGATGGAGCTGATCGGACGGTTGCCAATGCAGATAGCTCGGCACCAAGGGTGGGGGATGGCGAAGTCGCAGATGAAGGCAAGCGAGTCGTCTCGGCTGGCGTGGGCGTCCCACAGGCAGAACTCCGACACTCGAGCTTCTGAAGCCCACCCCATCACGTCTTCCACGTCGCTCACGTCGAATGGACGGAGAGAGCGACATTTCTCCCTTAAACCCTACCTTCATCCCTCCGTGAGAACACAGAAATCAGAAAGAAGGAAGGAGGTTTTCGCGAAAGTGAGAAAGAGGTGCCTTTGGTTTAATTAGCGGAAAAGTCGTCGTACCGCACGCCGGCGGCTTGCACACTAACAAAGCAAAGATGCGTGGCCGCTGATCTAATAAATTCAATTGATACAAGGCAGTCTTCGTCAAGGAATAAATAATAACCTTAGCTCACGGCTGGACTTTTACATGAATGAGCCGATCACCCAACTAGCTAAATCATTTTCACCAACAGCTCTCCTCCTATATGCGCCAAGCTGAACACAATTGAGTTAAATCTTCTTAAATAAATAAAAGAAACCCTTAGTGTCGCCAAATTCTTAATTCCCAGAGAGTTATTTTCTCCAATCACCTTCTTAAGAATCCAATTTGCATGGCAACAGAACCACCTTAGCACTGATTCCAATTTCAAACAAGTGACCAAAATCCATGTCTAACTTTTGGGTCATAACATCTCAAAGAAACTTCATGCCCTGTCCAATCTGAAGAAGAAAAGATGTGCTCTTCTGCTCTCATTTCCCAATTCATAGAAGTTATTCTGCTTCCTTGCATACTTATTCCTCCTTGGTCTTCTTAGCTTCCGTGACAGAGTGGTAATAGAATCTGCGACAATTAAGATCTCTTCATCGGACTTATGAGACGGACTACAATGACAGCTATTATATATCATCTTATGGGGTAACTTCTGCCAAGAGGACATGAAACTTACATAAATGGCAGAGAACTTGCAATAATTTACATTTTTCCGGTGCTCAAGAATGTGAATGCGATCGAACAAAGTGTTCCAGCCTGTCCCGCACCTCAAGTGCTGCAGCCCTATTTTGATGGTGCTAGTTCTTGCTTATCTGAAAGATGCACACACATCAGACATTGTTCCATAGTTCTATCAAAGCAAGATCTATCATTGTTCCTGAAACAGAGTTGAACCGCAAGGCAAACACAAAATTCATAAACCCAAGTATCCAACGGGGGAATGAGACAGATCAGGTAAGACCTGCCCAAGCTCCTTAATTATCAAATTCTTGTGGAAGTGACAAAAATACCATACTCACGGATATAATCTTACATTCCACTGCTTGTTCACCAACTTTGCCAACTCCACGCGGTCGTCCTCAGAATGCATGTAAAATCCATTTACTGCAACATCACCATTAAAACCTATTAGAAGTTTCCCCAAACCAAGCATCACCGCGTCATGATGACCAGGAGAGTTGACAATGAGAAAATAGCGAACCTCAAAATCATCTTTTCACTTTCATACAAGCCAGTCAATGGGCTCATAGTAGAACAAGATGTGGCACATATCTATAGCTTTCTACTGTCTTTTCAACGTATCAACTTGCAAGCTCATCAACTTACAAAATCATCTGAAAGAAATCGAATGGCTTGTAGTTTGATATGTGCCTTGAGTTTATGTCATCATATATGACATCCTTACAGTCTCTTCAAAGTACTTGTTATGTGGGTAGAATGGAATGCACAAGATGGAAGCATGTAAAGCTATGATGCACAAGATATGGACTATTTGATGAGCCTAAAGGCACGTCCAGTCCACACCTTGAACTAGAATACGCACTACCCGATGATCTAATAGAAGAGAATACACTAATGCTGTTAGCCATTATCTAACATGCTCAAAGAAAAATCATCACTCTTGGCAACTGATAACAATAAGAACAAAATCTTAATGGCATAAATGTTATAAAGTCAACTTGCTTGATGGTTGCAGAATCAGAAAATCCACCATATCTTGACATGAACAATTATAGATTGTATACAAGGAGAAGAACATGCTGATCAAATTTATGTTTTGTAAACATAATCCCGAACACCATGTTTGACTTAAGCGGTTTCAAGCCAGATAATACTTAATGTTGGATGTTAATGCGACGGAAAGGCCACCCCCTTTCTTTCTTTTTCTTGCACATGTTGCCACTAGGGTGGGAAGGGTAATGAGGACAAAAGGAATATCTCCAGTAACTTCATGAGCTTGGCGTTCCTTCGTCAATGAGAAAAGAAAGAACAATAATATCTCCAACCTTAATGAGGAAGCAGTGTCAACCAAACTAAGAAGGGTTAGCTTTGCCGGGAAGGGGGTAATCCAGCCTCCTCTTCCAGTGTGGCACCTTGTTAGAAATTCACTCGAGTAACCAGCCGAGGTGTAGATCAAGCTAAGACTTTCCCTTGTTTGTGACATATCAAACACATAATTCTGCAGGCGAAGGCTTCCTCGTCAAGCCCAACAGCTACCGAAATCGTTATCAGAATTTCCAAACACGAAACTCTAGTACCAATCGTAGCATCAATAAAGCCTCAAAATCCCGAAACAGGAAAAAGAGAAGGATAAGAGAAAGAATTCAATTCCTGAATCAATCGAAAATGGACCATTCAAAAAGACAACGACTGTTGTGAGAACTTAAAAGATCCAATAAAGAAAATGCGAATACCAAGAAGTACTAGTAAGGTTCCTTGTCCTTAATCTTGTTGAAGATCTCTACATGGTCCTTAAACGGCCAATCGCCATTCCATGCCAAGCACAAACACTGCCATGACACGGTCCCAATCCTCCGACTTCTAAACCGTCACACATTCCGGCTTTGGCTGTTTCGTTTCCCCTCGTCTGCCTTAACTTCATATCTGTCGGCAGGAATACACAGTCGAACGAGAAATGGAACCTACAAATTCAACGATAAAATAAGTACAAATCCAACCATAAAACAAGTGGCGTCGTCAACATGCTTCAGTTTGGCAATAACAACTCACCCAATAATGCAATCAAATATATGATAATAACGAAAATAAACTTTAGATGTAACATTAAAAATTGTAAAAATTAAGATCAGATTTAACATAAAAAAACCTTAAAAAAAAACTAAGAGAGAGAGGATACAAGTAAATAGTCTAAAAGAGAGCCTCAATAACAACCATGACCCGATATCAAGAAATATAGATTACAAAATAGATTGAAACATAAAACATCGAAAAAGAGAAAGAACCTTCGATTGAGAACTCCGACCTTTGAAAAAGTGATGCTCGCACGTTCGATCTCTTACAAGGAGTCCGTAATATTAATTTACTCTCTTCAGAATGCAACCACACTCCAATGTGCAACCGCCACAATAGGGTTTCACGTTGAGTATTAAGATGTTAACTCAAATCGGGTCATCTCCTCCATGAGGCCCACCCACATTATGCGTTAATGAGTGGGTCCCTTAACTAGACTCACATGATCTCACTAATACCCATCAAGCTCTCCGACCACATTCTTCATTTACTAGAAGTACGTGAACTTCATGCCCGCCAACTTGATATAAAGTTCATGTTTCTCAACAATAACAACCTTTTGGATATATCCCAGGGATTGCCATTTGTGTGTACCTTTTTAACTTCTAGCAACTTCTCTTCTATTATTAATCTGACCCAAAGATATCTCCTATTGATGTATTTCATCTTTTAGTAATAAGTAGAGTGCTTCATGAGACAAAAAGGACTTGATTATCACAATATTGAACATATCTTGGTTGGACATAGAGAAGCTCTTGCATGAATTCTTTCATCTAAAGTAACTCTTTGGTACCGTCATTAATAGCAATATATTCGGCTTCAGTGGTCGATAAGGTAGGTAACACACTTCTGAGGTCTAGACTGCCAAGAAACTGCTTTCCTTGCAAAAGTAACCAAGTAGTTAGAGGTAGACCTACAATTATCAAGATCACCTTCCAAATTTGAATATGTATAATACACAAGTTATGACTTCTCATGTCCAAAGCACAATCTCAAACCACCAGTATTCTTTACATACCTTAATATCCACTTTAATGCATCCCAATGTTCTTTCCCAAGATTAGACAATAATTTATTGACTACACTAACTGCATGTGTTATATGTGGTCTAGTGCAAACTATGTTGTATATGAGGTTGTCCACTGCAAAGAAGTAAGGAACTATAATCATCTCCTTCTTAGTATTGCCCATACTAAACCTATCAAGTACCTTCTCAATACAATTTCTTTGAAATAAGAAGAGCTTGTTTTTCTTTCTATTCTTGTGTATTTGAATGCCCAAAATGTTCATAGTTGGCCCCAAGTCTTTCATAGCAAAAGACTCGTTCAATTGCTTCTTAAGATTAGCAATTCTTGAAAGATTCTTACCACAATCAATATGTCATTCACATATAATAAAAAAAAGATAAAATCATCATGTGAAAATCTATGCACAAATACATAATGATCTAAAGAGGTCTTCTTGTAGCCTTTTTTCTTCATTACCGATTCAAATTTCATGTACCATTGCATTAGAGATTACTTTAGACCACAGAGGCTCCTCTTCAACTTACACACATATCTTTCTTTTCCTTTACTATAAATCCCTCTAGTTGTTTTATGTAAATGTCTTACTCTAAATCACCATATCAAAAGATAGTTTTCACATCCATTTACTCCACCTCCAAATCTAGGCTTGCACCTAAGCCTGAAATAACATAAATATAAGACATACTAATAATAGGAGAAAATATCTCATCAAAATCAATACATTTTTTCTCATTGAAGCCTTTCACCACCAGTCTTGCCTTGTATATAGGCTTTTTTATCTTGCTTCAATATGAAAATCTATCTGCTTTTAAGAGCTTTATTGCTTTCAGGTAACTTCACCAACTCATAAGTGTTATTATTATGAAGAAACTTTATCGCTTCTTCTATAGTCTCAACCCATTGTGCTTTACAATCACATTGCATAACTTCTTCATAACATTGAGCGCTCCACTACCAATGAGCAAAATATACTCATTAGGACAATATCTCTTAGAAGTCTGTCTACCTCTAGAAAATCTCCTAATATCTTCGGGCTGAATTTTAATGGCATTTGATACTTCTTATACAACTTATACATCATATGTATTCTCTACTTTGGGTCAAGAAGAAGGTATTATGTCAATACTTGTAGGAATGTAATTTGCCTCAGATAAATCATTTTGCTGACTTTCTTTAATGATATCTTCTATAGTATGATTCTCTAAAAAAATCATATCTCTACTCCTAAAAATTTTCTTCTGAATAAGATCATAGCACCTATAACCAAATTCATCATCTCCATAACAAAAAAAAATACATTGTCTTGTCTTGGCATCAAGCATATGCTTTTATCCTTCGATACATGAACAAACACTTTACACCCAAATGCATTCAAGTGATTATAGTTAACTTTCTTATCAAACCACACTTTATTAGAAGCTTTAAAGTGTAAAGGAACACAAGGTGAGAGATTTAAAATATGAACTATAGTACTTAAAGCTTCACTCCAAAAAGATTTTGATGGTTTGGCTTGAGAAAATAATGCTATAACTATCTTTATCAAGGTTGAGTTCATTCTTTCTGCTAATCCAATCTTATCTTACACTTCGACTTTGTTTTTATTTGTCTGTCAACCAAAAAAAAAAATTTCTTAAAAAATATCAAACACTTGATCCTTTGATTTCATAGTATAAACCCATAATTTTCTATAGTGGTCATCAATAATGTCACAAAATCAAGAGAGTCACCAAGTTTCTAAGTATGTATAGGACCACACATATCTGAATGAACCAAATCTAAAATATTTGATTTTCTAGAAAGAAAAGAAGAAGTAAATGAGATTGTATTTTGTTCACTCGCCATGCGATCTTCACAGTCTCTTTGATTCACTCTATCTAAATAAGGAATCAAAATTTTCTTAATAAGAAAAGTCATGCCTTTTTCACCCATACCTTCTTACCTCTACCCACAATCAGGTTGCGCTTGGTAAGCTTCTACTCGTCGTTCATGAAGTATCCGAAAAACCATTATCATCAAGCTTTCTCACTCATAATAAATTCATGCGCAAATCATGAATATACCTTACATCTTGAAGAGGTAAAATAATATCATTATTTGTCTTTAGATGAATAACTCCCATGCCAATAACTTTAGTGCCTCATTCTACACACTGTTTTAAGACGAAAAGTATTTGGCACTGCGGCTGCTATCCAGAATGTATTACGATCTTTATTTCTGCAGCCAATGTACTTCTTCCTGTTTCAATATAGATCTTGGTGGTAGCGCTGACCAATATTAGAACTTGTATAGTAACGGTAGTTATAAAGAAATTATTTAAGCTTGTTTACAGAAATGAAATCCCATTGTGGGGCAAAGATAAGGAGACTTTTTTTATTCCTGTCGTGAGGATGAAGAGTTGTTTCTCAATCAGGGTTGAGAAAGAAAGCCTTGATTCTCGCCCCCATGAACATAAGGATGTGGTGGTTCAAACAACTTAGTCTCGGCTACGTGGAGAAGCCTCTGGATAATTTTTCAAAGAGAATATCACGCCCTCGTCTAGAGGTCCTCGCCACACAATTTTTTTTGTTTTGGTAAAGTCACCGTACGAAGTTATTACCAAAGGAGTGAACGGCTGTTAATCCGTTCCGATTATGATTAACATCAACAATGGGAGCCGGGATTTTGAGTTATTAAGAGTGTCATTTAAGTCGCATTTGTTTTTAAATATGCTTTGATTTAAGAAGGATAAACTCTAAAAAAAAATACATCTCTATTATATAATTTGCATATATTTAAGGTTGAATCAAGTTGGTGTTGTGGGGACTTTTCAATGGTTAGGTGTTTCCAGGAAAGTTCTTGCCGGTTTCTGCTCCTTTTATGACGTGGCAGCACACAAGTGACATGGCAATGGTCCATGTGGTGTCATCCAGCTGGCAATTGATTAGTGGATAGCCTTTTGTCGTAGTGGATGACCTGGCTTCGTACTTAGCAACATTTGGTCCGTCCATGTTCTATTTGAGTCAAGAGTGCAACTTCAAATTCTTCATTTTTAATTTTTTTTTCTGTTACACGGGGAGGCCAAAGCCTATTACACCCGCCCACACATGTACCCATTGAGAGTCGAACTCCCGTACGATTGAACTAACGTTCTGGGTGCACTTTATTAAATAAATAAATAAATGTCTTGACTTAAGGATTGCCACGTCCTCTAATACCACAGTTAGTCCCACCTGCATTTTTAAATAAATAAATATCTCTTGACTTAAGGGCGGCCACGTCCTCTAATACCATACTTGGTTGGACCCACCATCTTCCATAAATTCAGGTTCTGCATTAAGGCCATTATGGCTCCTCCCGCTGCTCGTGCATTCATGATCTTCCAGTTCGTTGCTGGACTTGCCATGTTAAGCGTCGTTCATCCTATTGGTGATGAGAGCTCAGCAGTGGTGACGGTTTCATTCCCCATATTACTGATCCTGGGGATGGGGATCTTATTCTTCTGCCTCGAGCGTTAGTTACTCCTGCCGGGCCGTCAGCCATGAAGGAAACTGCAAATTAGCTTATTTCAATGAACAGAGATCACTCTTCATGGCTTCGGTGCTGCTTAATTTACCAACAGATCAGTCTTTCTTCCTTTGTAAGATGCTCATGTATGAGCAAGAATGTCCGTCTTTTCTTTTATCTAGAAAGGGTTGTCTTCCTTGTTAGGAAATATATTTAAGAACATCTTAACATGTCTCTCTTTTGAAGAAATTAATCCGAACACCACTAAATGCGACTCGAATGTATGAATCATCTGTCGTTACTGGTATCTGTATATATGCTGATAGCTCACAGTATTCCGGTTTACTATATTCATTATGATTTCTTCAGAAGAGAATTAGACCTTAGAATCACACAGCATTCAACTTGATCGAATTTGGATTCATCTGGCAGATTTCTACTGTTGAATCCACACCCCAAAGATCAAAACTCGTCATATTTATGTGCATAAAATGCAATGCTAGTTCATCTTATATTACAGTTAATGGTTCAGATTTAGGCTGAGATGCTTACGTATCATAAATACTTGATGAGATGACCACGGATTGCTCTTTGTTAACCATACCAACTAAGGGGTGTTTAGCCTGATGAAAAGATATTGTCGGCTTCTAGAATATTGCGAATTTTCCTGCTGCTTTCGTCGGAACCCTATTGGAAATCCTGATGACGGGGAATTCGTACTGACGTGGCTGCTAAAAAGGATGAGTCGGCAATGGTCCACGTGGGAAACCATGTGGAGATGTGACTTGCCACCAATGATCAACTGAGCGTGTTGATGACTAACGTGCCTACGTGGAACACTTGTAATCTCAGCCATTGATCAAACTAAGTTTCATTAATATGGTAGTGCTGGTTGGTTAGCCTAGTTTCATTTCTATTAACAATTGTAAATATCAAGTGTGTTGGATTATATACATAAATAAATATATGCAATAAACTACTTATCTTGTTTTGGTCGACGGTAGGGATTTATCTTTTCATCCTAGGATAAAACGAATATACGATAGGAGCACCTACCTGACTCGAGACGTCTTCGTAATCACACAAAAGAAAAACACACAGAGCAGAGAGAATACGAGAATGTTAACTATTGATTAGGGGAGTCTTAATCTTACTTTAATAATAAATACGATGGATCGGATCTTGAATCCGATTCAAACGATGCATCTTTTCATCCCATAACCGTTTTTGTGTGGTGTAGAAACCATTTGAATTAAGTTGAAGTCTTTTGTTTATTTTTTTCTTTCATAATTTCTCAACATGATTTCTCTCTCTCTTTCTCTCTCACACAGTGTTTAATCCATGCAATCAATTTCCATGCATACATACCACTGTGAGTGTGTCCATCCACTGTCGACAGACAAAAGCAGGAGCCACTGCTAAATACACCTTTATGAATCATGTGAAAAGTCGCGATGTAGTAATCATAATACAGTCATGAACCGGTTTCTTCAACAAGAAGAATATTTATTAGGCATGGATTCTTCAAACAAACAATCATAGAATCAAATAAGCAAATTATTCTTAGAAAGAAACTACTAAGAAGCTAACCAGCTACAATGTGAAATCTGGGACAGATCGGGTCTATCAGACCCGACCCGGGTCCCGCATAAGACACGTCTGCAGAAGATGCACATGGTGGTCATGAAGAACCCTTCGTGGCCATCGTCTGGCTGAATCCCTCCCACGGTCTTCCTAGAACCAGTGATTTAGCAAGAAAGGGAGAGGTTGAGAGAGGGTCATCGAAAGCCGAAGGTGGGAGCAAAAGCATGCTGGAAAAGGGTAGAATCTGTCGGATTTTGCAAGGTAAGTTTTATACTTCATTTTTTCTTATTTTTCCAACCATAAACCAGCAATGACCGGCGTCTCAAAGATGGAAAGTTGCAGAGGCGTGAAGCGACTCTTATGGGTTGTTCCCCAGCTCCGATTGAGCTAGAAATCCCCTCTTTTTTGTCCTTTTCTCGGTGAGACCATCGACGATGGTCGGTTGCTGCTAGAGGCGAATGGCTTGCGAGCCAGTGACAGACCGTTTGGTGGTGACGGATGAGAAAGAAACGGTCAAAAACCATTAGTTCAACATGTATCGTGTGACACTGACCCAGATATAGAACCCAATGTCCTTGTATAGACACGATTCTGGGTCTGGATCGGATGTATTTATCTAGTTTCAGTAAACAAAATGGATTCAGATCCCTTAATTAGATCCAAATAAAATTTGAATATTGCCTCAAGGATTCAACATCTTAAGCTTTGTTACCTTCTCCAGTTAAATCGAGGTGGAGCATATTCACGACTTAATATGGGGATACAACGGGCTCATTTAGCGCCGTGAGCCGAAATGAAAGGGGTCTTTTTTATTAGAGATTTTTTCTATAGGTCTTTGAGACCGCTGTCGCAGATTTGATTGTAGTGGAGTTCATATGCAATGTGAGAGTCACAATATACGACCATATTAATCGGTAATTATTTTGACAGTATTATCGGTGACATATAATGATTTAGATCTTAATCACAAGAAAGGGGGGTTAACGACTCGAAGAAACGGAAGCTAGTGAAGAATAAAGGCCTTTATTCATAATATGACGCTTCAACGTGCCACTCAAGTTTACACGGAGCAAATTTTACGATAGGGAAGTTTGATCATTGTGAGTATACATGATCAAACCCAACTTAATTTGGATTTTGTATCATGGTGAAGATGATACATCTTGCTGACCTTCTCATCTCATGAAGACCCACCCTATCATCCTAGGTAGGGTGGTGGCAAATAAGGGAAACTGGTTGAGTTCGATTTCCTAGTAACCTGATCCTTTTCTTTTATCCGGTCAGTATCCCGACTTGATTGGATCACTCAACTCGAACCTTTGCAACTGGAAAAAAATCACATGTAAAAAAATATTTTAAAGAGGAAAAAATTGAAAAGGAGGGAGAAAAAGGACTTCAAAATGACAATAAATGTAAACAAGGATTTTGGATAAGAAAAAGGTGAAATATATTACGTAGCTGAGTTAGGCATTATATATTAGGAACAAAAATTAAATATATACATAAAAGAAAACTGAATATATAAAATCGGGAGGATTTTTTGTCGGGTAGCTTCGGGTTGACTCAGATTCGACTGACTGTGGATTGTTGTCCGGGGTTTGGGGTCGGGCTGTCGGATCGGGTCTCCAGTTGCCACCCTAATCCAGGTCGACAGTATAATGGACTTGAGCCTTGGGAGCAATCAAGTGTCATCTGATCACAGATCGGAATTGGGGTACAAAGATGTGAGTAACTTCGAAAGTCCTCTAGATCCCGATAAAACGTTAACCGTCCAAACACGCTCCTTCAATAGGGCATCGTCGGCAGTCTAGAGAGAGAGAGAGAGAGAGAGAGAGAGAGAGAGAGCAAAGCGAAGGGGAAGAAGAAAGGATGAAGCGATCTATTATCGATGGCAACGGCGTAGACGCCTCGAAGAAGCCCGTCTTCCTCTCCAAGGCCGAAAGGGAGAAGCTCGCACTCGAACGCAGGGGGAAAGAAGCCACCGAGCAGAAGCGTCGCCAGGAAGAAGCCCGCCGCCTCGCCGGAAACCAATTTCCCGAAGCCGCCACCACCGATGCTGACCGCCACCGCTCTCGCGACCGAGGAAGAGAGCGAGAGCGAGAGCGAGAGCGCGAGCTCGATCGCAGGACCCGTGACGAAGCGAGGGAGAAGGCGCGTCAGGAGAAGCTCTCCGGGAGAGAGAAGGAGAAGGAACTCGATGCCATCAAAGAGCAATATCTGGGCTCGAAGAAGCCCAAGAAGCGGGTGATCAAGCCGAGCGAGAAGTTCCGTTTCTCCTTCGATTGGGAAAACACTGAAGACACCTCGCGCGATATGAACTTCCTATATCAGAACCCTCACGAGGCTCAGCTCCTCTTCGGACGGGCCGTGCCGGCATGGACCGCCGCGAGCAGAAGAAGCTCGCCGCAAAGAACGAGAAGGAGATGCGGGAGCAAATCCGCAAGAAGGACGGCGGGAGGAGAAACCGGAGGAGGCGGATGCACAACGACGCAAGGAGGTTGCTGTTGATCTGTATGATACGTTTGACATGAGGGTGGACCGGCATTGGAGCGAGAAGAAGCTGGAGGAGATGACGGAGAGGGATTGGCGTATATTCAGGGAGGATTACAACATCTCCTACAAGGGTTCCAAGATCCCTCGCCCAATGCGGAGCTGCTGAGAGTGTTGAGCCTTGAGCTGTTGAAGGCGGTGGAGAAGGCTGGATACAAGACCCCTTCTCCCATTCAGATGGCTGCCATTCCGCTTGGGTTGCAGCAGCGCGATGTCATTGGCATTGCTCGAGACTGGTTCTGGGAAAACCGCTGCTTTTGTTCTTCCCATGTTGAGTTACATCACCAGGCTTCCTCCCATGAAAGAGGAGAATGAGGCTGAGGGTCCCTATGCTGTTGTCATGGCACCCACTCGTGAACTCGCACAGCAGATTGAGGATGAGTGAGACTGTTAAGTTTGCCTGCATTCAGCTTCAAAGTGGTTTCCATTGTTGGTGACAATCCATTGAGGGAGCAAGGGTTTAAGATAAGGCAAGGTTGCGAAATTGTAATTGCCAATTCTTGTCGTTTAATTGATTGCTTGGAGCGTCGTTACGTGCTGTTCTGAACCAGTGCAATTATGTTGTTCTTGATGAGGCCGACTGCATGATTGATATGGGATTTGAGCCCCAGGTGATGGGTGTTTTGGGCTGCTATGCCTTCCAGCAATCTGAAACCTGAGAATGAAGATGAAGAGCTTGATGAAAAGAAGATTTATAGGACCACGCATATGTTTTCTGCTACAATGCCTCCCACAGTAGAGCGGCTGGCAAGGAAGTATCTAAGGAATCCGGTGGTGGTAACGATTGGAACCGCAGGAAAGGCAACTGATTTGATTACCCAGAACGTCATCATGCTCAAGGACTCGGAGAAGTTGTCGAGATTACAGAGGCTTCTTGAAGAGTTGGATGATAAAACCGCCATGGTGTTCATCAATACCAAAAAATCTGCAGACAATCTTGCTAAACAATTAGACAAATCGGGGTACAGAGTGACTACATTGCATGGAGGGAAGACGCAAGAGCAGAGGGAGATTAGTCTAGAGGGTTTTAGGAACAAAAGGTTTAATGTCTTGGTTGCAACCGACGTGGCCGGACGTGGTATTGACATCCCGGACGTCGCCCATGTGATCAACTATGATATGCCAAACAATATCGAGATGTATACTCACAGAATTGGTAGGACAGGTCGTGCTGGCAAGACGGGGAAGGCAACTACGTTCCTGACTCTGGGTGACAGTGAAGTTTTCTATGACCTAAAGCAGATGCTCGTTCAGAACAACAGCCCAGTTCCACCGGAGCTTGCCAGACATGAAGCTTCAAAGTTTAAGCCAGGAAGTATACCTGATAGGCCGCCGAGGCGCAATGAAACCCTTTATGCTCATTGAGGGATGAGGATCTCGTTCATGGATCGAGAGTGGACAAAATCTTGTGGGATGTTTATGTGCTTGATGTGCATAAACAGTCCTAGAGCTTACAGCTTGATTCATTAACTTGTGACTTTTGTGTTGAATTCAATCGTGATCTTTCTGGCTATGGATTTCACTTAGGTACTATTGTTTTTCCTTGGGACTACGTCCACTTTGTATTTCCTGCATTTACTGCAGGCCCGCATTATTATACTTTTTAGTGCAATTTAAGAAGCTGTAGGTTTGATTGACCATTTTCGTACCATATGTTGAAGCTTCTACTTTGATGGAAGAACAGTCTTCGAGATTTTCTGAGGTATTATTCTCTCTTTGATCATTTAGACAACGTAGGTCATCGTCTATTAGAAACTTGATTGGTGCTGTTGATGCATTGCTTATATTTGAAGTTGATGTCAACTCTATGAATGTAAATCCGATTATCTGAATTATGCATGAAATTAATGAGATAATAGAACCTGAAACCAAAGCAACTCGATGATTGTACTTTGTAATGCATGGTTCAGCATCAAATCATCTCCTCAGATTCTTTTGTGGGTGCAAATAGATCAGATGTAGTTGAACCTGAAGTCCAACACATAAACTCTCGAGGCTGAAGTACCTTGATTAGACGTTTTCAAATTCAGACCCTACTGTTACCTACTTGACTATTGCTCATATCTGAATCTGGTTGGACTTTTCGTAGTAGAAAGTTTTCTTTCCAATCATTATTTTACCCTGACGCGGTAGAGTTATCTGGATTTCAAATTTGAAGACAGTGCCGCTCTACCAGATCTTGAAGTTCCCAGAGAGGAAGTGTAATTCCTATCGAATATTCACATTCAGATTTGGGTCTACCCTGGTAGCTGGCCTGTAATCCGTTTTTATGCTGAATATACACAACCACTTTCGGTGAAGGCTGCAAATTCTGTTGTCGTCAACAAGTATATGCATCATGCGTACAACATGTGAGTGCGATCATATGTGCGGGCGTGCACACACATACATTGGACACTGGCAGAAGAAAAAGAATACCTACTTCAAAGTAGCATTTTCATAGGCAATTATGTGTCATAAACTGTCAAACTTCATCTCAAGACAGTTGAAATCGGAAAATTTTCATATTTCAAATGTAATTTCTCAAATGGGAATTCCATATGACACAACAGGTACTCACACAAAAATTTCTTGAACTTGGTATTTAGAGATTAGCTGATTTCTTGGCCAACCTCTTTCCCTGGCACTTGGTATTGGTATCCCCTTGAAGTAGTGCTTGGAGTCTCCACCACCACTTGCAGAGGTTCCAGGGTGTCCTCCACATCCCTCTTGAGTGGCCGTGCCTTCGGGTTATGACTCAAACAATGGTATGCCAGCATTGCAGCCTTGTGTACACTCCTGACGGAATAGTCCCTTCTAATCTTGGATCTATAATGCTTGGACGACGCCTCTTCTCCCTCAAGAAAGGAAGTGCACAATCAATTAAATTTTGTTCCCTGCTTGGTCGGTTCTTATCAAGTGCCCTTCTGCCAGTTAGCAGTTCTAATAGACACGCCGAAGCTGTAAACATCACTTCTGGCTGTAAGATGGCCTCTACAAGATCTCAATCAGTGTTGTCTCCAGGATCTGTTCAAGTTGCACTTAGCAACCTATACTGATCAAAATCTACAAGATTTTGCAATCTCTATTGATCATAACAGGATAAGAAGTTCCAAACAACCTAAACTCATGGAAGGTGCCATAGAGGGTGATGTATGACAAAGATTTTAATTAAATGAAAATATAAAAACCATTTTCCGTTGCTAAACATCGTTTTCTGAGTCATAGAGGATCCATATCTTGCACAATTAAAAGTCACGTACAGCACGAAGATCTTAGAAGAGTGTAGTAGAATAGATGGTTCTTGCAACATCAAGTTACCTGTCATGAGCAGCATAACCATAAGTGCCCATTACTCGGATAGAAACATGAGATTTATCTCCAACTGGCTCATCTTTTGCAAGTCCAAAGTCGGATAACTTCGCATTGTATTCCTGAAAACCCACAATGGAATTACTGTTGTTCCTAGTGACTCATGGCAAGGAAAGGGCATGGAATTATTGACTCCAAAGAATGGAAGAGTCCACAATACTAACCGCATCAAGCAAGATATTAGATGTCTTAAAATCACGATATATGACGAGCCTTTCAGCTTCTTGCAGGAAAGCAAGACCTCTTGCGGCTCCTAAGGTGATCTTCATTCTGTTAGCCCAAGAAAGTGGAAGCTTAATCTCTGCAATTATCAGAGGAAAGAATCAAATTAATGCCAAAATGTAAGGAGCTTTTCAGAGTGAATTCCTGCAATTCAGTGACAGTTACTACAGTTGAAGGACGCAGAATTTGAAAAGGAAAGGATGAACTCCGATTTCTGGGGCATCCTCTAATTAGTTTGATATATTTTCACCCCTAAAGGGTATCTCGACGCTCCTAAATCTCTTCAATGAAACTGTGCAACTAAGGATATTTCCCATCTTTCATATTCTTCTTGCGCCACTCCCTACAATAAAAGTATCATCGACGCAAAAGTATAGTGGTGATATTCAATCTACCATGATGAATAAAGTGATAATCAGATGGCCACTAAATAACAGAAGGTAACAGACCAGAGTAGTAGTTTCATATAAGATCCATGGTGCTTGATTAAGTAACTGTTGCGTAATTCTTTTCAAAACCACAAATTATTCGACACTTGCAGCTTGAACGAGTAACTTTTATCATTAGGGGTTCTAGTGAAAAACTGAACTCGCAGCTTGCTAAACTAACAGTGGACTAGGAAATAGGAGCATTCATGAGTATTTAAAGACGTATGGTTCAACTTTGAAACAGAGAGGAGCATTTTACCTAATTTTTGAAGTCTTCTTAAAAATATTGGTTAGGATCAAAGAACAAGGAAAGCAATGGAAACTACTTGAGAACAGATGGCTTTCCACGCAACCTCGAGCCATATACTCATAAACCAGTACTCTTTGGTCATCCTCACAGCAATATCCGGTAAGTTTCACCAAATTTGAGAGCGAAAGTTGCCCCAAAAATATAACCTCTGCCTGAATACAAATACAACTCAATAAATCAAAGGGTAACATAGAAGAACTTAAACGATATATAGAAGAATAAGCCTGAAAAGGAAAATTACAAATCATTATTCAACAAAATTAAAAGGCAGAGAGAGAGAGAGAGAGGACCAGCCATTCTCTTTGACCCTGGAAGCTCTTCTCTCCACCATGGAAGGGAAGGCTAGAATCAGATGAAATCCAAAGTGGGAATTTACCCGGTTCTTTCTATCTTGAAAATAATGATGGATTTTGGTGCGCCTAATTCCCCAACTTTGTGTGGGCTCATGAGCAACATTAGATATTTCCGACAAATATATATAAATATATATATAGGAAAACCAGATCTTGTCCGAAACTAACACTCTCACTCTTATTGGATCATTATTCTTTTTCATATTATAAATCTAATTTTGAAAATTATAAGAGTATTTTAAAAATGTTTAAAATTTAATAAAAATTTATTATATTTATGTCATTCAAAAGCAATAATTGAGTGATGGCTTCTTACTTTTTCTTTTAACAACAACAACAACAACTAAGCCTTTTTCCATACTAGACAGGGTCGGCTACATGGATTCTTTGTTTCCACATATCCCTATCGTGTGCCATGTTAGCAGTTAACTCCCAATAAGCTAGATCATTCTTTATTGTTTCTTTTCAACACTTTTGTGGTCGTCCTCTACCTCTTTTAATACTTTCCAAATTTAGTTTTTCTAACCTTCTTACACGTTCTTCTTTTGATCTTCTTTCTATATGTCCAAACCATCTTAAACGATGTTCTCTCATTTTATCCTCTATTGGTGCCACTCCTAATTTGTTTCTAATAACCTCATTATGTATACGGTCTTTTCTTGTATGACTACTCATCCATCTCAACATCTTCATTTCTGTCACAGACATCTTTTGTACATGTTGATGATTAACTACCCAACACTCATAACCATAAAACATGGCAGGCCTAATTGTTGCTCTATAATATTTACCTTTTAATTTTAATGGTATCTTCTTATCACAAAGAATACCTGATACTCCTCTCCATTTTAACCAACCAGCATTTACTCTATGTGTAACATCTCCATCAATTCTTCCATCACTCTGAAAATTTGACCCTAGGTATTTAAAACTTTCCTTTTGAAGAATGTAATGTGTGCCAATTTTAATTTCTATGTCCTTTGAAGTAACCAAATGATCAAACTTACATTCCATATATTCTGTCTTTGTTCTACTAAGTCGGAGGCCTTTGCTTTCTAATGTTTCTCTCAATAGTTCCAATTTTCTATTAACTTTTTCCTTAGACTCCTCCACTAATACAATGTCATCTCCAAATAACATACACCAAGGTACTTCATCTTGAATATGTTTTGTTAACTCATCCATCACCATTATAAATAAGTATGAACTTAAAGTTGATCCTTAATGTAACCCAATATTAACTTCAAAGAAGTCTGTCGTTCCTTCATGAGTCCTTACATGTTTTTGAACCATCGTACATGTCTCTTACTTTTTCTTTTCTCTTATCAATTTATTTAACCTTTCTAGAGTTTGGCTACTCGTTTCTATCTTCACAAAACACTAGTAAATTTAAGAATATAGCTTGTCACTAAAAACTCATCGCTCTTGTCTTAAACTTATTTAATAACGTGGAGACCTACGCGCCGCTGCTTTTTTGAATTTCATATACTAGCAATGGGGCGACAACATTGCTGGCAAGGAGTCTCAACCAAGACACTGAATTGAATTCAAACTTAGATTCGGATGTTCAGCTTACCGCTGGCCTTTAAAGTTTAAACTGAATTATAATCTGCTGAAACGAAATCCAATGAGTTTTTGCAGTACCAACTCCCATTATTGTCGATACCAATTCCGTTTAGATTTCCGATTTATTTGATCCATGACACTCTTACAGAAGAAAATTACAGAAAAGGATATGCAGGAAAATTTTGAAGTTTCTCCAAGATCTTATATATATACATATATATTATTTGTATATATATATATATATATATATATATATATATATATATATATAGAGAGAGAGAGAGAGAGAGAGAGAGAGAGTACGAACTAACCACTTTCTATTGCATAAGCAAAGATTTTAGATAATGATGCAACATGACTTCAAGCCCGTCTATAAGTGAAAGGGATCACAAACAGCCATGCAACATCATCATCATCACTATTAATAACTCTAAAACAGTAAACCAACGACCATTGATTTGTCCCGTCCCGTGCAGATTGGAAGGCATGGTTGTCAACTATGGTATCGCCAGCAGAACAATATATATTTAAGCCAATTTGAAATCGTTCTGATCGAATAAGAAATTTCCAAGTTACGCACTTTCCTGATCTTCTTCAGGAAACTTAACTGGAAGATTGAATGGACTTCTTTAAGACTTTGTCAGCAATGTTTAATAAAGAAATCATTTTCGTTAACTCTTTTCTGAATTGGTAAGGAATTAAGGATTAGCGTTTCGTCGCTGTACGAGTTTACCCCATTATGAATTAAGACGGTTCTCCTCTCACTATCATCTGAGAGAGGATATTTTCTTCTTCAGATTGTTAAGCATGGTGCTAAACCCACCGTATTTATTTTATTCACTGTCATTAACTTTGTTCGTTTGTTAAATATTACTTGTTTCATGGTCGTTGCGAATATCAATTTGAATCGAGGAATTCGGTTCGAGACAATCGGGAAATGATCGGGTCAGGGCCAACACACAGAGGGATTCTTTTCCATGGCCTTCTGTTATTTTAAGCAGCAGTAATTACATGAGTTTCACAAATATCTCGACCTGATTTGGTTGACACATTTTGTTCAATATAGGCCTGTTCGAGTCCATCAGTAGATGCCGAATATGGGTAATCGGCATCCTTGTATGATTGTGGTTTATAGAAGAAAGTGTTCTCTATCAACTTGAAGGGCTCTTAGTACGTCATGCATATCTTTCCTGTCATTTCGAATATAGGTCGAGTGAATTTTCAGACATGTACTCGCACTGATGCCTATGGATGCCATGAATAAAAAAACATTGGACTCTGATCTTATATCAAATCTTATTGGTCGGATTCAGTATCTGAAATCATATTCAAATACAACTCTGGATTTGGATTTGGGTTTTACAGGTCGGGACATATCAAATGGATATCCCAAGTGTCAAATGGATCTCAGATACCTAGAAGTGAAAATAATACATTTTTCAGAATTTTGTCTTGGCCTGTTATATCCATGTCCAAATCCAAATCCAAATGCACTTTCATAAAACTTGAATAAGTCGGGTTTATGAAAGCATTATCCTACCCGAAACCGAACCTTTGCTAATTCCCTATCTGCTGCCCAGGTTTATTCAGTATATATGAGAAGGCTTAAAGTCAAAGTAATTGCCTTTAAATAACCATATAGGCCTAGTCACAAAGATGTGTGTGTGTGTGTGTGTGTGTGTGAGAGAGAGAGAGAGAGAGAGATTGAGCTTCCTTCTCTCAACCATCGTCCTCTTCAAGATTAGACTCAAGATAATGACCCGAGCCTTCTTGAGCCTGAGTTATGTGCCGCTATCACTGGACATCAAATTCAAAGATCCAAATCCGTGAGGAATTAAGCTAAGAGGAATAAAGTGAAAAACAGACTTGATGGCATATGTGAAGATCGAGATATGAAGGAAAAGTATGTATCAGATAATGGGTATACGGGTCCAATATCCACTACTTTATATTCATTAGTGCATCTTCAATTGGATGGTGGTGATCAAGACACCCATCTAGTGTCGCATTTAATCCACTCATGTACATTAAATGAATCGATCCTTGTGTCAATGTAAACGGATGACTCAATCTGTGTCATTTTTGCGATCGCACGTATCCTTTAGTAGAGACGGGCATGAGAAGGTGTCTAGCAACTCCCAGTTTTCTTTTATATATATATATATATATATATATATATATATATATATATATATATATATATATATATATATATATAACTTGACCTAGATCCAATTTGGTTACTATTGCCCAAGGTCAATTTGGTTTAGATCCAAACCAAACTTCACCAAGTCATCCATCCATATCTTTTCTACAGTCCGCATTTTTTTCATGACTCAAATACCAAACAACAATCCAAATTATTAACTTGGGCAGGATCTTAACACAGGAAATCCAATATCTGATATTTTGCATTGAACATATTTAACCTGTTTGGCCAATTCCAGTTTCAGGGCATGGAAATTGGCTGTAAATGTGTATCAAGTGTAAAGTGAAGCCTTATGTTGTTGCCATAGATGGTCGATGAAATAGTTTGAAGTTGCGACGTTGTGGCCTCAAATTGCATAATGGTGTTGATGAATAGGAAAAAAGAAAGATCTAAAGTCATGGTCAGTCTTCTCCTTCCCTTATAAATCGAGCAGAGTTGCATATGCACATATCTATGATCCCATTGGGTTTCAGCTTCTTATTTTGGATATTTTTTGTTGGACATATCCAAAATCTAGTAGAATTCAGGGTCTACATTGTTATAGATTGATGATTGCTTGATCGACAAAGCTTGAAGACTTCTTATAATTCATTCCTTGATTCTATGCTTTTGCTTGTTGATCATTGGATGTTCCCTTAACACGTTATAAAAGATTAGCATAGTTCTGCAAGCCAATAGTTTGGATCATCGTTTTTCAGGATCCTGCTTCTTAGCTTCTATACAGATGGATAATGAGCTTGGCCAAATTACAAACTTTGATTGTAGGATAGATGCTGAGGAGAAGAATTATTGGCATCCGAATGTAACCTTCACTATTGCGGAAGTATTTTCCTCAACTTTTGAAAGAATCGACTGATATATGTGCTCATTGCTTTAACATTCTAAGCAATTTCGACAAGCATCCACCTCCCGTGATCATGTAGAAAAGATGTTCATAGGAGAAATGAAGATGTTGAGATAGATGTGTAGTCACACAAGGAAATAAAATGAGAGAAAATTATTTAAGATGGTTTGGACATCTAAAAAGACGATCAAAAGAAGTATCAGTAAAAAGCTATGAGAAACTTGTTGATGAAAATGTTAAAAGAGAAAGAAAAAATATAAAAATATTGAAAGAAAACAATAAAGAATGATCTAACTTATGTTGAGTTAATTGTTAGTTTGGCACATGATCAAGTTCTATAGAAATAAAGAATACATGTATCCGATCTCAATAGTATGAGAAAAAGCTTAGTTGTTGTTGTATCCACCTCCCGAGATCTTGGTAGAAGAGGATTTCACACTCGGTTTGACTGCATATTTGTAAAAATAGTCATATAAATAGGTTGCAAGACTACTTCATCAGTACTCCCACAATTTGAGTTCATCACAGTGACCATAAGTTTCATTCATCTCTATCTTCACTTTTAAAGAGACTCTGTCTAGTTTGGTTGAAACTAAAAGTTGCATTCTCCCGGAAAACTAAGGCTTGCAATTTCTATTGGTTTTGCAGAAACTCCAACTGCATCATACTCAACGTGACCTGTGGTGGTCTTGTTTGACATCCGGCCGGCAACTACCACATACCAAAACTGAAGGATTTTCTATTACCGAATGTGAATTTATATGAAAGTTTAAAGTAGTTTAGACTTAAGTCATTTTGCACACATTTGATTGATTCTGATCTAATATCAACTTAAGGCCTCTTCCCCAGTTAGTACATATTCCTAACTGTTCATAGTATTATTTCTATTTTCTTCGGTGTATGAAACCTTTAATCCCAAGGCTTATAGCTTCAACTCTTTCTCCAATGCATACAATATAATAAAAGAAAAAGGATTTAGATTTAGATAAAGGCATTAAATTAAAGAGCTAATCCTTCAAACTTAATTCTATAATATTTCAAAGAAAATGTTTTAGCAAATGGATTGCTTAGGAATTCATGTCGAACCCTTCTGTCAACTCCTTGCGCAACCCATGCGGGCCTTTATCTGAATTCTTAAGCAATCCATTTACTAAAACATTTAAGCCCATTTATTCTCTTATATGAGCAATATTCCACACACATATAAGGGCTATCTTGTCTAGTCGTCTCTTAGGATCCCACTAGAGAATGCATCTCAGTGGAAACCTTCTTGGATTGCTTAAAATTAACCAACTCAGCTTAGTTCCTCAATTTCTAAGTCTTCCTTGTGGATAACAATTTGGAAGTGAAATAATTGACAGAGTTGGTTCAGACACACACACATTTATATACACAAACACACACACACAGAGAGAGAGAGAGAGAGAGAGAGACATGGCCAATTCCAAACTAGCTCACTGGTTTCAACTGGAATCAAACAAATAACTGACTGAAACCTGAACCAAGGACCACCAGATTTGGTCCCCATTTCACTTTTCATGGAAACGGAAACCAGGTTTTTTTTAAAAAAATTAAACATTTTTTATCGGTTCTGGAACGGTCTGGTTACAGTTCCACGTTCTAGATAAACCAGACCCCCAATCGTGCAGTTCTGTGGCATTCAGCATCTTCCCTTCTCAATCCACTCTTCTCTTGCAAAGCAAACAAGCGAGCGAGTGGCTGAAGAGACGACTGTGCGCCCTCACCCTTTCCATCTGCATCTGGAGCTAAATGACAAACTCTCCTTGAGCAAGCAAGCAGTTTTCGGGGTGACTCAACATCTCCTCTTCACTTGTACAAAGACACTGGCAACGTCATATAGTAGCCGGATAAGCTCACATGTTTTTAACCAAATAAAGAATGAGTTTCCTACGCACTGTTGTATCTATCTATACAATGTGTACATCTGTATGTACGTGTACGTATGATCCATCGAACTTTCACTAGTGAATTTTCTTATGATTGTATAATTAATTGGTTCTTACATGGGAATCAACAACAACAACTAAGACTTTTCCCATACTAGACGGGGTCGGCTAAATGAATTTTTTGTTTCCACAGAGCCCTATCACGTGCTATGTTAGCAGTTAACTCACAATAAGCTAGATCATTCTTTATTGTCCCTTTCCAATATTTTTGTGGTCGTCCTGTACCTCTTTTAATACTTTCAAAATCTAGTTTTCATACCTTCTCAAAGGTTCTTACATGGGAATACCATGACAATTTAGTATTGAATATTGAGCTTTTGTATATGACAAAAAACACCATTTTCTTAGATACTCGTAATTGTATTTTGAGTTATAAGCAGATTACACATAACACTTTGCTTTTATTTACATGTGTTTTTGCTCTCATTGAACCATTATGATTTTGGTGAAGATTGGCTCTCATTGAACCATCCTATGTTCCATTGCTTCCTTCTTCTTGCTTGCATCCCATACGATGCAACGTCACTTTCCGCCCATAACAAGAAGGCCGTAAAGTTGGATTTGGGGTCCTTTTTCACAATATGTAACATGGTGGGCGTGCTCTACCCCAACTCCAATATCATATACACAAGTTGGTGCATGCAATCAAGCTTATACGCAAACTTATGTAAATCGTGCTTGATCAAAAGAGATGAATGATTTATAATATTATTTATTTTTGAGGTGGGTGAACTTCTTGGTTAATTACCTTTTGAAGTAATCATCATAAAAAAAGTAAACATAATGTTTTCCTTTTAATTGATGTTCTATTTTAATGTAAACCTAAGCTTCCATGTTTATTTGTGGATTTTATTCTAAACAGAATCGGAACCAAACTGCTGAAATTGTAATGGCATCGGGTCTAATCTGATCCATATCAAGTACTATATGTTTTGCATTTCCTATGTTGTACGCATTGCCTCAAGCCCGATTTCATGCAACATTCATCTTCCAAAGACGGCTCCAGATTTTCAAGATCCAGATCCATAAAAGATTGCTGTCAAACATGAGTATTTGTATCCATATCAGATGGTGGAACAGTTCCGTGATCCGTTTGAACCCCACAAATACTTGAGAAATGTTGTTCCTTCCTCATCCCAATGTCACGCAGAAAAAGTGTTCGCTCTTAGTCTAGTAGGAGAGGGAAAGGCCACGGAGGGAGAGAAACCCTAAGAGAGAGAGAGAGAGAGAGTTAGGGTCTCTTCTCTCTCTCTCTCTCTCTAAAGGGCTTTGAGAGGGTGTGGAGCGATAAATAAAAGGGGTGGTGGGTCAATACATATTCTAGCATAAAAAATTAAAATTAAAACAATTTGATCGTAGAACAAAACATAAAAAATAGAAAACAAGATCGGTTTTGGGGTCGACCCGTGGTGATACTATTTGAATAACCTCTTCACCACCGTATCGGTTCTTTCTTTCCTCCTCCAGAAACTCCTCCCTCCCGCGGCGTCTCCCCCCCAAAACCCCACCGCTCATTCTCTCTCTAGAACCCACCTATATTGACATCCCAGTATAGAGAGAAAGAGAAAGAGTAAGGAACATCTTCACAACCATGGCGGCCTTGGCTCCTTCTGCGGACCGTATCCTTTGTTCCCTTGTTCATTTAACGGTGCATTCTTCCTCTTGATCTTGATTTGGGGTTTTAGGTACTTATTTAGTTTTGAGGTCTTCGTCCCTCGATGGGTTTATCTGCTTTATCATGGGGCATTTTGATTCAGGTGTGGGTGGGATTAGGTGGATGTTTCTGCGCTTCTCTTCATGGATCTGGGAAAAGAGTCATGTATTTGAGCTGGTGTCTGGTTTCCATTGTTTTGTCATGCGTTCATCTCTTAGATCATGATTTTTAACGACATGTATTTTCTAAAGATCTGCTTCCTTGGGTTTTCTCTGGTTGTACTGGGTTTCTTTTTAGATCGGGGACGGATGAATGTCTTCGAGATATGGCTCATGCTGAGTTCGAAAAGTTATGATTTATGAATATGTTGTTGGATTTTGGTCTGGAGCTTTAGGTTTCGATCGCTTCTAATATGGAGGGTACTTTGTGATTTTTAGTTTGTACAAAATTCATTTCGGTGACATTTTTTGCCTGTTTATTGTCTAGATCAAATAGTAGATTTTGGGGTGTTGTATTGTTGTTACGGTTTTGCTTGGGTTTATGTCTAAATCACGGAACTTGTAAAACTTTTTGGCTCTTTGTGTATCATTTATTCTCGGTTTCATGCTTGGACGATTGCTGATTTCTGGGGTTACATTTATGTTGTCAATTTGATCTGTTATTTGGTTTCTGGGCGTTTAGATGGGCTAAGTTTTTTATAGGGTTCAATCCTTGACCCATGGGGAGACTAACCTATGGACTTGAGTTCATTGTGACATAAAGTATTATGAGCCATGTGTCTTTACTTGAATTGGTTGACTTGTTTTCTTCTTCTGAAAATGTTTGATTAATATATTTGGTCGTGATTGAATTCCCTTGGCAGTTAGCACTATGCATATTTCAGGAAACTAGTGAAAGAAAAACAAGATGGCTTTTAGTTTGGACTTAGGTCATTCCTAGGAAGTAAATGCTATCGAAATCCTGATAGAAGTTGTCTCTTGAAGGTTTCTAGAGTTTGATTAGTCTCTTTCACTTATATAATACAAGGTAATTTTGGGGATCTGTAGTGTAAACTCCTCGTGGGATCATTTTGTTTTTCTTGGATCTGGACTGCAACAATTTGGGGGTGAAAAAATCCAAAGTAGCTGCTAATTTAAGCTCTCATGTTTGAATTTCAATTTGGTAATGAAGGTTTGAATTCTCACTTTCAAATTCCCTTTTTAGAATTTATGCCTTGGTGAACAAAATGCCCCTTATGTTTTGCCGAAGCATAACAACCTGGCATGGATATCACAACATCAAATATGAGGGACATTGAAAGCTCAATGTGTTATGTAGAATATGTGACTTAATCCTTTGCTATTCGGAGGATCAATAGTTCTCAATGTCAACTGAATTCTTGATAATTTATCCCAAAAGAAAAGAAAATTCATTTAGCCCCCAATCCAAGGATTTTGATCAGGATCGTCCTCTTCTATATTTCTGCATCACTGTCATTTCTTAGTGCTTCAGTGAATGCAACCAAATCATGACTTCTTGTTTTAAAGACTGTTTATTTCTCCCCTCGTGCTGTATGCAGTGTTTCATGAAGTATGTTTTGTTAAATTTCAAAAGCATTTTGAATACATAGATTTTTCTTAGAGAAACCTCTATTTCATAGTTTGCTTAAGTTTTTTATTTCCTTGTTGTGAGTGTATGTTGTTGGCTAGAATTTCTCTTTTCCTTAACCAACATGGCTACAGAAGCTTCAGATTTACTGAAGCAGATGTCTCTGGATTCACAACCAAAGCCTGCAGAGATTCCAGAAGCCACCAAAAAGGTAGTTCTTTTTGCTTGTATTATGAATATTGGTGCATTGGTTTGTTTCAATTTGAATAATTTGGTCTCAAGGTTGAGTGTCTATTTATATTTTATTTATTTCCTTTTTGGAATAATTAAACCTTTTGAGCGTGTACTGTATTTAACTCGTTGTGTTGTTTCTTTTTCCATCATCCAGTTATCTTCTGTTCAGTACAATGCTAGTGAAGCTGGAAATGGCCCAAGTCCTGTTATTGATCGATCTACTACACCTGTCCTTCCGGAATTTATGAATCCTAATATGTGCTATTTTCCAAATGGATATGCTTCTCCAGCATACTATTTCGGGGGTGCAAATCTTATACTTTTTTTTATTGCCTGTGGCTCAACCATCATGCTTTAAGTTAGAACCTCCCTAAATATGTTGGTTTTCTTGTCTCTTAATTGTTTAGGATATGATGGTCACATCAATGAGTGGGAGGACTATCCTAGATACGATGGAGTTGAGGTGTCTCCTCTTACTTTGGGTTTCTGATAGTTTTGTCTTGTATTGGCAAATCAAAATGTTATTACTTACATTGGTCTCTTTTTTCTATTGGTCCATAACAGGGGGTTTATGGGGACAACGGAACTATGATGTATCACCCTGGATATGCTTACCCTCCATATGGTGCATACCCTCCAGGTGGTTCGTCAGTTCCAACCATGGGACCTGATGGGCAACTCTATGGCCCTCAACATTACCAGTATGCAGCATCATACTGCCAGCAACATAACCCATCTTCTGCTGGTCATTGTAACTCTGATAATCAAACTCCAGTGTCTAAGGAAGAGGTTTCTACATCTGCTACACCTGAACAGAGAACTGTGCCAGTAGAAACTCCTAATGGTAACTCTAATGGTGTAGCCAATGGCAATATAAAGACTAATGGATCACCTCTTGTCAAACCTAGCAATCGATCACCATCAGCACTTAACTCAAATGGTTCATATGGGCTTGGTATTTTGCCAAATTATCAGGATTCCCAATTCAATTTTGATGGAGCACGATCATCTGGTTGGCTGGATGGCCCTGTTTTGGATGGACAGCGTAGACCAGCAACAAGTTGTCCTTTATCTTCTTCAGGGCCTCGGCCATTTACTGGAAACAGAAACCAGAACACCCGACCACTTCCTCATGTGATGGTATACCCACTGGACTCTTTGATTCTTTTCCTGAGATGGCTTTTTGGGTTTCATTTCCATGAGGCTTCCATTTTAGACATCAATGTGCAATAATTGCTGTTTCACAGAGAAGTTCCTTGATGTATCTGACATCAGTTGCGGTCTTTTTATCAGACAACTTCTCTTTTCTGTTAGCACTGTGATTTTCTAGAACTGTTTGTTTGAATGAATATATGATTGATATTTCAAATTCTCATTCCTCATTTCTTAGTGGTAATCATTTGAATATTGAACAAGATGGTTATGCAAATTGGTTGAAGTTCGTGACTACTATTTTGTTGGTTATGCAAACACAACAATTGTATAGAAAAGCTTTTGAACATATATGCTACACAAGTCCTCTCTGTTTCTCTAAAGGCCCGGTCCTTCAGTCCTTTTCTCAATATGACAGAAACTGAAAGCACTAACCTCTCTCTCTCACACATGTACACAAATATGATGTATATATATATATAGAGAGAGAGAGAACGAGAGAATATGGTATATGTTAGCATACTTAGGTGCTAGCCTATGCAAATAAATTTTAGTCATTCATCTTTCAAATATGAATTAAAAAAGTGAACGTACATGTATACTTTTTGTAGGTGTATTTATTGACATGTACACTTTTTACTTGTTGAATTCAAATTCCGATCACTGCTATTGGATGAAAACCATCTATTATCTACTGTGAATTTGACTTTGGTGGTTACCGTTACTTCTTGGAGTTGAGTTGTCTACCATTACAGTCGTTCAACCCTGGTCTATGTCTTTTCTTGCTTATTATCCTGGTCCTACCGTGACACATTAGTCAAACCTTCCTGCTTCTTTCTACTGAACTACATTTCCTGTGTGCGCAGAGGTTTCATCCTTCGAGGCCAAATTCTGGTATAGCCCCTCCTGCCTTCATGAACCAGATTTATTCAAACAGCAGGATTTTCAATCATAGCGCTGGTGCGTTGAGAGTTTCCCAAGTGTACGGGTCAAATGGTTACAACTCCAGAATAAATGGGCGGGGTTGGCATCCCATTGAAAGTAAATACAAACCTAGAGGTCGTGGAAATGGGTATCTCTACTTTAGCAATGAAAGCATGGATGTGTTGAACGAGCAGAACAAGGGACCAAGAGCTGCTCGGTTTAAGCACCAAAGAAGTTTCCCAACTGGTGTGACATTGGCAGTGAAAGGCCAGAACATCACGGTGAATGGAACTGATGATTCCAGCAAGACTCCAGATAGGGATCAGTACAACCGAACGGACTTTCTGACCAACTATTCAGATGCCAAGTTTTTTGTTATCAAGTCATACAGTGAGGATGATGTTCACAAAAGTATCAAGTACAATGTCTGGGCGAGTACTCCGAATGGAAACAAAAAGCTTGATGCTGCTTATCAAGAGGCTAGTGGGAAAGCAAATGGTCCTCCTGTATTCTTATTGTTCTCCGTAAGTGTTGGATTCCTTGTAGCGCACCTCTTGTGGTGTTAAGTGTATTGTGTTTCCACTGCTTCAGTAGCTCCTGATCGTTGTTTCTGTAATGCAGGTGAACACAAGTGGCCAATTTTGTGGTCTGGCTGAGATGGTTGGTCCAGTTGATTTTAATAAAACCCTCGACTATTGGCAGCAAGACAAGTGGAATGGTTGTTTTCCTGTCAAGTGGCATATCATCAAAGATATCCCCAACAGTTTGTTGAAGCACATTATTCTAGAGAACAATGACAGCAAGCCTGTCACAAACAGCAGAGACACGCAGGAGGTAGTGATTGAGTTTGGCTACAAATTGGTGTATAGGTTCTTCTGTGGTGCTTGCTGGTTACCTAGTTTAAACGTGGCAGATAATAATACTATAAATTTATTTTGTTTTGAGACTTGTGTTCTGCATTGTCGCTACAGGTGAAGTTTGAGCAGGGACTTGAGATACTTAAGATATTCAAGGATTATGTTTCAAAGACCTGTATATTGGATGATTTTGGATTTTACGAGAGTCGTCAAATGCAAATGCAGGAGAGCCGAGCAAACCTACGGCAGCTGACACAGATTCAGAAACCGGTTTGTTCTTCGTTTCCCATGGACAAAGTGATGGATTTCTTTTTTGGGTGCTGTTGTACTTGTGTGTGTGTGAGAGAGAGAGAGGCCTGTCTTCTTTCTAGTCATCTGATTCATATACGCCACTGCATCTATAAGTTGCTGCACCATTCATTCTGATTTTCAGTTATCTTTAATAATTTTGGTATGTTTCTGCTAATACTCACTTGTCATCAGATATGGGATGGAAAAGTGAATGACACTAGCACCAAAGACAAAGAGGAAATAAAATCAAAATCCAACAAGCCTACTGAACCAGTGACGATTCTTCAGAAAGACTCGGCCCAATGTCTTGTGGATCGAAAGCCACTGGAAGAGAATAGTTTGGTTGTAGAAGCGGTAGACGTTGCCAATGGTACAAAACCGGCCATGGAGAAGGTACCCAATGGAGTTGCAAATGGTTTCTAGGATTATGCTATTCACTTTCTAATTGATATCTACAGCCCTTTTGTTTTATAGCACCACAAGTATTAGGAGAGAGGTGTTTCCGTGTGTAAGCTGGATAAACCGGCTGAGGTTCCATGGAGGAAAAGCTCTGAACTGCAATAAAAGCAGGATTGATGCCAGCAAAGGAGAATATATCAGTTTTTGTGGTTGAGGTGATAGAATATCTTAGTCCTTGCCGTTCAGTACCGTTTGCATCATTAGTTGACCTTTTCTCTGATAGTTTCTATTTTTGTATTGTTTTTTGTTTTTTTCTGAAGTCTTCAACTTCTTAGAGTAGTGTAATAGAGACTTGTGATGGTGGTGGCGGTGGTGTTGATGGTTGATCTATAAGACACACCTGACTAGGTTATATCGAGTTGTTTGGGATGTCTTTTCCTTTCTTTCAATGAGCTTACTATTCTGTATCTAGTTTCCAGTTGGGTTTCTGTACCTTCAGAAAGATTTGGTGGAATTATTGCGTGGTTGTCGCTGTGTTTCCTGCTCTCTCTCTCTCTCTCTCTCTCTCTCTCTCTCTCTCGGCTGGTGTGGTTTGAACTTGTTCCACTTAGATGGTTGAAATCAAGATCTTAACTCAGTTCAATGAATTCGGATCTTGGTGACAAACTGGATTCTGTAACGAATTAACGGTTTATTACCATATCGAGTACTCGAAGAAACCAATTCATGAGTCTTTGTTTACTGAAGTCAGATCTAGCATTCCGAACCGTAAAGGATTATGCATATGCTTGTTATGTTGAAAATCTGCCTACGCATAAGATTTGATTGGTCTGTTTTTAAAGGGTGTTCATGCCAAATCTTGAAATATCCATCTGTATCAATTCTTTCCGGGATATATGGCAAATTTTTACAGGGAAGTTGTCTTTGGATCCGCATGGGTCTCTTTCCTGAATTCTACGACCCTGTCCATAATCAAATGCGCTAGAGTTTACTCTCTGGTGGCTCACATGATACTTTAACTGCATGGTTTGCCCCAAAGAAGGCGGGCTTGCAATGTTGTATTACTTGGTCTGAAGTCTGGTTGGGTTTGACCTGAACCTGATCCGGCCAATTTTTTTTATCAGGATTAGATCTGTTAGCTTTGGGTCGGACTGACAAGATCCGGTCAATATACAAATATATATATGTGTATATATACACACACACACAATATATATATATTAGAGGATGATCCGTCATGTATCATATTAAATCCAGATCAATACCGAGCTTCCATTAGGATACGAGCTTCAACATAAAAGAACAAAATACAGTGTTTCATTCTGGTATTGTTTACGTTTTTGTCTAGGATCTATACAACTGTTTGTCAAGGAGCTAATTGTGTTCTGTCAGCAATGTTCTCGAATCAGGCCTCGTACTATCATTTAGCTGCTACTGTTGAATGCACTGTTTCCTTGCATCACCTTGATACACTTTGATGGTTCTTACACCACATTGATACACTTTGATACAGAAATGAAATGATATATGTGAGAGAGAGAGAGAACCAAATGCAGGAAAATCGGCGACAACCACGCAATAATTCCACCCATTTTCTTTCTAAAGGTACAGAAACTCACTGGAAACTAGATACAGAATAAAAAGAAGAAAAAAACTCAAAGACACCCCAAACCACTCAATATAACCTAGTCAGGTCTTGGTCTTGTAGATCAACCATCATCACCACCACCACCACAAGTCTATTACACTACTCTAAGAAGTTGAACACTTCAGTGACATGCAAAAGACAACTACAAAAATTAGAAACTGAGAGAAAAGGTCAACTAATGACGCAAATAGAACTGAACGGCAAGGACTAAGATATTCTTTCACCTCAACCACAAAACTGATATATTCTTCTTTGCTGGTTTCAATCCTGCTTATTGCAGTTCAGAGCTTTTCCTCCATGGAACTTCAGCAACTCTCTCCTAATTAATACTTCTGGTGCTACAGAACAAAGGGGCTGCAGATATCGATTAGAAAGTGAATAGCATAATCCTAGAAACCATTGGCAACTCCATTAGGCACCTTCTCCATAGCCGGTTTTGTACCATTGGCAACGCCTACCGCTTCTACTACAACCAAGCTATTCTCTTCCAGTGGCTTTCGATCCACAAGACATTGGCCGAGTCTTTCTGAAGAATCGTCACTGGTTCAGTAGGCTTGTTGGATTTTTATTTTATTCCCTCTTTGTCTTTGTTGCTAGTGTCATTCACTTTTCCATCCCATATCTGATGACAAGTGAGTATTAGCAGAAACATACCAAAATTATTAATGATAACTGAAAATCAGAATGAACGGTGCAGTAACTTATAGATGCGATGGCGTAGACGAATCAGATGACTAGAATGAAGACAGGCCTCTCTCTCTCTCTCTCTCTCTCTCTCTCTCTCTCTCTCTCTCTCTCTCTCTCTCTCTCTCTCTCTCTCTCTCTCTCTCTCTCTCACACACACACACACACACAACAGCACCCAAAAAAGAAATCCGTCACTTTGTCAATGGCAAACCGGTTTCTGAATCTGCTTCAGTTTCTGCAGCTTTGCTCGGCTCTCCTGCATTTTCGTTTGACGACTCGTAAAATCCAAAATCGTCCAATATACAAGTCTTGGAAACATAATCCTTGAATATCTCAAGCCACTGGTCATGATACCACGTATAACCTAGTTAACCAGCAAGCACCACAGAAGAACCTATACACCAATTTGTAGCCAAACTCATCCACTAACCTCCTGCGTGTCCCGGATGTTTGTGACAGGCTTGTTGTCATTGTTCTCTAGAATAATGTGCTTCAACAAACTGTTGGGGATATCTTTGATGATATGCCACTTGACAGGAAAACAACCATTCCATTTGTCTTGCTGCCAATAGTCGAGGGTTTTTTTAAAATCAACTGGACCAACCATCTCAGCGAGACCACAAAATTGGCCACTTGTGTTCACCTGCATTACAGAAACAACGATCAGGAGCTACCGAAGCAGTGGAAACACGAACAGCACAGTACATTTAATACCACATGAGGTGTGCTACAAGGAATCCAACACTTACGGAGAACAATAAGAAGACAGGAGGACCATTTGCTTTCCCACTAGCCTCTTGATAAGCTGCATCAAGCTTTTTGTTTCCATTCGGAGTACTCGCCCAGACATTATACTTGATACTTTTGTGGACATCATCCTCACTGTATGACTTGATGATATGAGGTGTGCTACAAGGAATCCAACACTTACGGAGAACAATAAGAAGACAGGAGGACCATTTGCTTTCCCACTAGCCTCTTGATGAGCTGCGTCAAGCTTTTTGTTTCCATTCGGAGTACTAGCCCAGACATTATACTTGATACTTTTGTGGACATCATCCTCACTGTACGACTTGATGACAAAAAACTTGGCATCGGAATAGTTGGTCAGGAAGTCCGTTCGGTTGTACTGATCCCTATCTGCAGTCTCGCTGGAATCATCAGTTCCATTCATCGTGATGGTCTGGCCTTTCACTGCCAATGTCGCACCAGTTAGAAAACTTCATTGCCAATGAGATGACTACCATACTCGATTCACACTCAATATCGAGGAGAAGATGAACATGAGCTGTTGTCCAGCCACTTGTTGTACGGCAGCCTCTCTTCCTCTCTATTTTATTATTGCTACTTGTTAAAGCTCTAAGGGTCTTAAATACATACAGTTTATCACCGCTTTAGTAACATACCCGCCACTTAGTCACCTAACCTCTCATGAGTTAATTGAAATTGTTTGTTCATTATCTTCTCTCAAATAAAATGGCAATCTACGTCTATATGTTTTGTTCTCTCGTAATATACTGGATTTAATGCAATTTATATGACTATCTTACTATCACAATATTCATAAAATCTGTGCTTCTCTCGTAACCATATCTCCTCTCAAATCTTTAATAAGTGCTTGAAGCCATGAGTCATAAAAAAATATGAGTCATTGCTCTATATTTAGCTTCTGTATTTGGATCAAGCAATAACGGATTATTTCTTACTTTTTCAAGATAAAATATTACCTCCAAACATAGTTAGGTATCTTGTAGTAGATTTCTTGTCTTCTGGTGAACCTTCCTAGTATGCCCCTTAAATCTAGGTACTCATGCTTAGCATATATTACTCCATAACTCAGAGTTTTCTTTAAGTATCTATGAATTTGATGGACAACTTATATATGACATAAGTATGGTGTGTGTATGTATCTGCTCACAATACCCATTGCAAAAGTGATATCAGGTATGATGATAGTTAGATAAATTAGTTTTTCTACCAGTCTCTTGTATCTACCAACATCTTTATATGTTTTATCCTCATTCTGAGATATTTTTTTGTTCGTTTTCATTGATACATCACATGGCTAAGAATCAGTCATCTCAGTGTCCTTTAATAGGTTTAACATATATTTCCTCTAAGTTAGAAATATACATTTGCTTAATAGAGAACTTCAGTGCCCAGAAAGTAGTTGAGTCTTCCCAAGTCTTTGAAGTCAAATAATGTATGGAGTTGTTTTTTACTCTTTAATTTCCTTGACATCATCACCTATGATTATAATATCATCAACATATACTACGAGAATAGAAATATCTTTACAATGCTTTACAAACAATGTATGATCATTTGTACTTTGAGAATAGCCAAGGCTTATAACCCCCTCACTTAATTCCTCGAACCAAGCTATGAGGATTGTTTTAATCCATATAAGGCTTTCTTCAATTTACACCTTTGATATTCTTTTTTTGCTTCTCAGTCCTAGAGGTAACTTCATATATATCTCCTCTGTTAGATTTTCCTACAAAAAGTCATTTTTTACATCTAATTGCAATAGTTTCTAGTTTTTGTTAGGTGATATTAATAATTACTCTTACTGTAGTAAGTTTTGTTATTACTGCAAATGTCAAAGTGTAGTCCAAGCCGTAGACCTAGTTGTAGCACTTTACTACTAGTCTCGCTTTATATTTGTTGATGCTTCTATCTGCCCTTACTTTAATGGTGTAAACTCATTTACAACCCACTATCTTTCTTCTTGGTGGTAAGTCCACTATATCCCATGTTTGATTCATTTATAAAGCTTCAAGTTCTTGCTTCAGGAGAATTTGTATATGTCTAAAATATAAGTCATTTGTCAGTCAAACCTCTTCATATTTAGATAGTTTTTCATATTCATAAATACCATGACTACTTCCTATCATATGATCTGAGACTCCTGAATCAATTATCAAAACACAAAATTCAGAGGAACATGTATTATCGAATTCATAGTTGAAATTTCTTTTTCTTGACATTCTAGCATCAACTGATCATTGATGCTCAATAGATGTGCTTGCCATGTTGTTGAGTCAACTCTCTATTCCTTTAAATCTTTTTATGATAAATATGAGTGTTGAGTCATCCCCTTCTTCAATTTTCTTTTTTGAGGTACATGTAACATAAGCTTTGTTTTTAAGTTGCGGAGTAGGTTTACCAACAAGATCTCAGCATTGTTCTATTGTATGCCAATTCTTCCCATAATGAGTGCATTTTAGCTTGTCTTTTTCATCTCTTTGGATAGCACCACATCTTCTTCATCTTGTGGTAGGATATCCCCTACCTCTTCCACTCTATGGAGCTCCTCTACCACCACATGTTGTTTTGTTGTTGCCTTTCGAATAAAATCTTTTAAGATTCCTAATGTCTTCTTCTCTGATTAATAGTGAATATACAGTGCCTAAGGATGGTAGTTATTCTCTGCTCAGTATATTGCTTTTCACATTATCATATTCTGATGAAACTCTCCATAAGAAATCAAATACTTGTTTTATTGCTTTTGTATTTCTGTCCTTAATACACACGATACACTTATTTTCAAGTAGATGTGTTGCTCATTCCATAAACATCTTAGTTATAAATAATATTCTTCAATAGTTTTATCTCTTTATTTAAATCTTATTAGTTTTTTCACAATTTCATATTCTTTAGCTATATTGTTTTTTCTAGAATATGCCTCTGCTAGCACCTTCCAAATTTTAGTAGCATTATCCATGAATATAAATATTCTTCCAATGAAGGAAATCATTGATTGAGTTAACCAAGAGCTTACTAGAACATCATTTTATGCCCATTTGTCATAAGCAAGGTCATCTTCAGAGGGGTTTCTTGATTACCTGTCAAGTATCCTATTTTCTCTCTTACTCTTAGTGCTAATTCAACCGATCTAACCCACTTCCTGTAATTCTGGCCAAAATTATTCAATTTTCATCTCACTATTCTACCCCTCGTTATAAGCATGTGTTTCCTAACATTTTTCTTCCATCTCTCCCTTAATCACAGTTCCCTTTAATAAATAGTTGGTGATCAAACTTTTACACTTAGCGTAGCCCAACACTGGGCAAAACACAAGAAAAAAATGTGACTTGCTAGCTGTACCTGAAGCAACATCTCTATGATTCCTGAGGACAGCTTCGTTCCTTAATAAATCCCTCAATGACAATTGACTGTGGATTGTTGTAGTCTGTTCCCACTGCAACAACTTTGATTTCACGCTGTTAATGGCTCTAATACCATGTTATTTTCCATGGTTACCATACTTGATTCACATGCAAGGAGAAGATGAACATGGATTGTCGTCCATACTCTTGTTGTACCACATCCTCTCTTTCTTTCTCTATTTTATTATTGCTACTTAACTTTAGGGTTAAAGTCCTAAGAGTGTTAAATACATATAGTATATGACATAATATAAGGATGCTATTAATGAAATGAAAATACAGGAACCACTAAAAACAAAAAGAAATAACTGCTAGTCATAGTCAATTGTGGACTTTGATTGGAGTAGGCCGATCCTTTCAACAATAAGCGACACCACTTTGGTAGGCGACTTTTCTTACAAGCATGCAATGTGACAAAGTTCCAAACTGTTTTAATCAAATAACAACAACTAAGTCTTTTCCCATACTAGACGGGGTCGGCTACATGGATTCTATGTTTCCACAGATCTCTATCGTGTGCCATGTTAGCAGTTAACTCACAATAAGCTAGCTCATTCTTTATTGTTTCTTTCCAACACTTTTGTGGTCGTCCTCTACCTCTTTTAATACTTTCCAAATTTAGTTTTTCTAACCTTCTTACAGGTTCTTCTTTTGATCTTCTTTCTATATGTCCAAACGATCTTAAACGATGTTCTCTCATTTTATCCTCTATTGGTGTCACTCCTAATTTGTTTCTAATAACCTCATTATGTATACGGTCTTTTCTTGTATGACCACTCATCCATCTCAACATCTTCATTTCTGTCACAAACATCTTTTGTACATGTTGATGATTAACTGCCCAACACTTAGAACCATAAAACATGGCAGGCCTAACTGCTGCTCTATAATATTTACCTTTTAATTTTAATGGTATCTTCTTATTACAAAGAATACCTGATGCTCCTCTCCATTTTAACCAACCAGCATTAATTCTATGTGTAACATCTCCATCAATTCTTCCATCACTTTGAAAAATTGACCCTAGGTATTTAAAAGTTTCCTTTTGGGGAATGCAATGTGTGCCAATTTTAATTTCTATGTCCTCTGAAGTAGCCAAATGATCAAACTTACATTCCATATATTCTGTCTTTGTTCTACTAAGTCGGAGGCCTTTGCTTTCTAATGTTTCTCTCCATAGTTCCAATTTTCTATTAACTTTTTCCTTAGACTCCTCCACTAATACAATGTCATCTGCAAATAACATACACCAAGGTACTTCATCTTGAATATGTTTTGTTAACTCATCCATCACCGTTATAAATAAGTATGGACTTAAAGTTGATCCTTGATGTAACCCAATATTAACTTCAAAGAAGTCTGTCGTTCCTTCATGAGTCCTCACACATGTTTTTGCACCATCATACATGTCTCTTATAAGGTTAATATATGTCAATGGGATACCTCTTTTTTCCAAAGTTCTCCAAAGAACCTCCCTCGGTACCCTATCATAAGCTTTTTCTAGATCAATAAATATCATGTGAAGGTCTTTCTTTTTTGCTCTAAAATGTTTCATAAGACGTCTCAAAAGGTGAATCGCTTCAATAGTAGATCTACCTGGCATAAATCCAAATTGGTTCTCTGTTGTACTTGATACTTGTCTTAACCTACATTCGATAATTCTTTCCCATAATTTCATAGTATGACTCATTAACTTGATACCTCGATAATTCGCACAATTTTGAATGTCTCCCTTGTTCTTATATACGGGTATAAGTGTACTTGCTCTCCATTCCTCGGGCATCTTTTGGTTTTTCCATATTTCATTAAATAGTCTTGTGAGCCAAGTGATTCCTATTTCTCCTAGTATTTTCCAAACTTCTATAAGAATATTATCTGGTCCTACCGATTTACCACTCTTCATATGTTTAAGAGCCTCTTTGACTTCATTCTTTTGAATACGTCGGTAGAAATTGTGGTTTATATACTTTTCTGACTTGGCTAAATCTCCTAAACTAATACTAACATCTTTATTTTCATTAAAAAGATTATAAAAATAGTTTTTCCATCTATTTCTTATATCATCATTTGCCACTAGAATTTTTTCATCCTCGTCTTTTATGCATCTAACATAATTAAGATCTTTAGTTTTCTTATCTCTAGCCCTAGCTATCCTAAAAATATCTCTTTCACCCTCTTTTGAGTTGAGTTTTTTATATAAGTCATCCCAAATCTTAGCTTTTGCTTCACTAACGGCCTTTTTTGCTTCCTTCTTTGCTTTCTTATAAGCTTCTAAAGTTTCACTAGTTTTCTTAGCATAATGTAATTTGTAACATGCCCTCTTTGCCTTGATTTTATTTTGTACTACTTCACTCCACCACCAAGCTTCTTTTTGTGCCGGTACACCTCCCTTAGATACCCCCAACACATCTTTCGCCACTTTCCTAATATGTATAGCCATATTGTTCCACATATCAGAGGGTGTACCAACATAATTCCAAACATCTCCTTGAAGGACTTTCTGTTTAAATATATCTTCTTTCTCGCTTTTGAGGTTCCACCATTTAGTCCGAATAGCTCGATGCACTCTTTTCTTCTTTGTCCATTTTTTTATTTGTAAATCCATAACTAAAAGTCGATGTTGGGTGGTTAAGTTTTCTCCTGGAATTACCTTACAATCTTTACAACACGCTCTATCTTTTTTTCTACAAATAAAGTAATCAATTTGTGTTTGCGATAAGCCACTCTTATAAGTAATTAAATGTTCATCTCGTTTTTTGAAGATTGTATTAACTATAAAGAGATCAAATGACATAGCAAAATTTAAAATCTCCCTACCTTCCTCGTTTATATCCCCATAACCAAAGTTTCCATGAATCCCTTGATATCCTAATGCCTCTTTACCGACATGTCCATTTAAATCTCTTCCTAAACAAATCATCTCCCTTTGTAGAATCTTTTGAAACACCTTATCTAACTCTTCCCAAAAAACTGTCTTTATACTATCTTCTAGTCCTACTTGGGGTGCGTAAGCACAAACTATATTCAAAACCTCTACTCCTAACACTAATTTCAATGTCATGATTCGGTCACCATATCGTTGTATGTCTACTACACTCTCCTTTAAATCTTTATTTATGATAATACCAACTCCGTTTTGGGCCTTTTCTTTACCTGAGTACCATAATTTAAAACCTGTATCCTCTATCTCCTTTGCTTTTTCTCCAACCCATTTTGTCTCTTGTAAACATAGAATATGAATCTTTCTCCGAATCATAGTATCTACCACCTCCATTAGCTTACCCGATAATGTTCCGATATTCCAAGAACCAATACGAATCTTATTATCTAGGACTAGCTTCCTTACCCCCCACATCCGTCCATAATCAAAATGCGGAAACCCTCTCTGAAAATTTTTCACTACATTCGGGCGGCAATGTAGCGGGACTAACTTCTTTACCCATACCCGTCCATGATGTGGGAACCCTCTGTGCAATTGATTCACTACATTCGGGCGAAAATGTAGTGGCCCTTGCTTACTTCTTACTACATTCGGGCTCTGCAGCACGTCGCTAGGCGGGGACGCCCCAAAGCAATGCTCATAATTTTTGTAATCCATGTTGTAGAAATCCGACGAAGTTTTACGCTGGCTATCGGAAGCCTAACACAACCCTCCTCCTTTATCCGTGCTTGGGACCGGCAATGCAAGGGTGATCCCTTACATGGGCGGAGTTTCTTACATGGGCAGAGTTTCTTACATGACCGGCAATCCAAACTGTTTTAATATTCATGTTTTTTTTTTGAAATATTCCACATACACATTGATCAAACCAAATCACAATTTTTCACACATTAAGGAATATTAAAACGTGCCTTCAGAAAACATAAGAACAACTCGAACGTTCCCTATCCCAAAATGACCTTTCTCACAGCTCTCCAAATTTGGCTGTTGAAGTCGACTCCGCAAGATGAGTGGTCAAAATCATTCAGTCAGCAACAATTGCTGATAATTATCTTCTCGCAGCATGTTCAATAAGGGTCTCAACACTCCAATCCGGATGAAATGCGGAACAGAAGTAGCCAATTGTCTAAAACTATTACTCAAAGCAGGCTTGGAACTGACCTAGATCCAAATACTATATCCAAGATATAACCAACCGTAGAGTTAGCAGTAATAGGTGACAACAGCTGCATTCGTGACATCAGAATTGAAGTTCGGGTATGTAACCACGTACGTCCATGAATTGTTTTGAACGGGCGCGAAACTAATTGAAGGAGATTTATGAGCGACATTTCAATCCGAAAGACTTTTCATAACAATAATTATTCCAGAAGTCACAAGCAAGGTGCATGAAAAAAATATCAGCCACTATTCCAGGAACAATTTACACTTTGATAGCTGTTGCCAGCAGATCAAAATGCTGAACATAAATTGTGCTACACAGCCTTGACGATAACTAGAGGCTTTCAAATGGCACGATGCCCAGAAACCAAACAAGAAAGGATTAACAAAGAAACAAGCTCAAGGCATTAAGAAGGTAAATACATGCACTTGATTACATCTAAGTTTTAACCTCGTAGATGCTTATACTACTGATTCACACAAAGCACGCATGCTTTGAAACACAGGTCTTATTACAAGTAGTCTTCACAAAGACCATTTATTCGAAATGGAACAACGTAGGCATGTGTTGATCATTTGCATCGGCAACTCTGACACGTCCATGATATGCGTTTTACATTTGGTCTTGCGCATTCTCATCTGTAGAGCATTTAGCTATGAATTTTGACTGCCTGGATTCGTAGAACCTTGTATTCAACCCCATCTATGGTACAATAAACGTTGGCTTTATCATGAGAATATTTCTCAAGATGCTTGTCAAGTATATCCTGTCCAATAAGAACATCATAACCCTGCTTGTCATAAGCATAGAAATCTAAAGTCAAGTATCTTCCATACTGCAAGAGTCATGAGCATGCAATCATCAGTCTTAATCATAATCATATTGTTGTGGTTAGGAACGACACAAGTGATTCCGTTGGGAACTTTGATGAAGTATGGGGGCATACCAAAGAACCTAAACCTATATTCTCCGAGGGTTTGGATAAGGCTAACATAGACATGGGTCTTGACAATCCGATCCACATGGTCACGATCAAAGCTCTGACGGCTTTGTAAAGCACTTCTTGAGCTTTTCACTCGTACCCTCCAGTTGTTCTCGAGCTTTAGGCTCAATTTGGGCCAAAACCTCATAAATGTCTTGAGTTCGAGTCACCTTGAGATAGAAATTGAATCGGTAGTAGACAACTTGATAGGGTTACAATACTTTGATTATATCTATCTCGATACAACTCCAATTGACGTAATTCTTAGTGCACTAGAAGCTACATCCAACCGACCAAAGTAGGCAAATTCAAATACAAATTCGATCTTTTGTGAGTTTTCTAATCTTAATAGAATTCAATCGGTAGCCTTGCTTCTTAACAAGGTCTGATTATTTTGGTCACAACTTCCTCATCCAAACTTCGATTCGTGCCTTGATTCTTTGAAAAGAGGACAAAGAAATTTTCTCAAAGGATCAAAATTCATTCAATTCTAGGTAGAATCATTTGAGTTATACCTTTGCTCAAGAAGATGTATTTGGTCTATTGAAGCCTTAGATACTTTTGATATGGTCAAATTATTTTTTATATCTCAATTGTTGAAGGTTAAAACTGAGTGATTCTTAATCCATTAGAAAGCAGATGAGACAAGCTTTTTGTATGCTTAAAAATCAGAAAATACCATCTCCAAATAGTTTTTTTTGGCAGATTTTAAAATTCAAGACAGAGGTTGACAATAGTGAATTTGATTGTACATCTAAACGCAAGAAGACGAAAGTCACTAAGCAAAAAGAGAGAAGAATGAGAAAGAGATTTTTATGGACCAGAAAGAAAAGGTATTATAAGTATGAACTACAACTAAGAAGGAGAGGGAAAAAACAGATATATGTGTCATTGATGGATAATTCTTATGATGACTAGTCACCTCTTTTTATAGTTTGATTATGCCAGTCTTCATATTCTTCTTGACTTGTGTGGATGACTCCTCTGCTTATGTAATTCCTTGAATAGTGGCTGATATATTTTTTAATGCATCTTGCTTGTGACTTCTGGAATAATTATTGTTATAAAAAGTCCTTCGAATTGAAATGTCGCTCATAAATCTCCTTCAATTAGTTTTGAGCCCGTTCAAAAACATTCATAGACATGCGACCCTGAACTTCAATTCTGATGTCACGAACGCACCAGTTGCTGCCTATTACTGCTAACTCTACGGTTAGTTATATTTTGGATATAGTATTTGGATCTAGGTAACTTCCAAGCTTGGTTTGAGTCATGGTTTTAGACAATTGGCTAGTTCTGTTCCGCATTTCATCTTTTTTCTCCGAGCGTAGCTAGACCTTCTATTTTGTTATGGTTTCTTTCATGATCTCATAGTGACTCAGAATCCATTTGGTCAACCATTAGAGTGTTGAGACCCTTATTGAACATGCTAGGAGATGATAATTATCTACAATTATTGCTGACTGAATGATTTTGAGCTCTCATCTTGTGGAGTCAGACTTCAACAGTCAATTATAAGGGGAACGTTCGAGTTGTTCTTATGTTTTCTGAATATTCCTTAATGTGTGAAAATTTGTGATTTGGTTCGATCAATGTGTATGTGGAATATTTCTGGAAAAAAAGACATGAATATTTATAACTTAAATTGGACTATTGTTTGGTCTGAATATATGTATATATGGGCGTTGATGGCATTAAAACAGTTTGGAACTTTGTCAAATTGCATGCTTATAGAAAACATAGCCTACCAAGGTGGTTTCGCTCATCTCATGTTGGCAGAGAATAGCATCATTGGCAGAGTGAGGGCAACGATGGGTGAGAATTGTGTAGGAAGAAAGGTGTGGCTCTATGTTGTTTGAGTGAAAACGGAAATGAATTGAGAAGGGAAGAGATCACCGAGCCAATTCATAAAGGCTCATTAGACAGCTTATGATGAGTAAAATGCAACCATGTTACGTGACAAATTTTATTCTAAGCATCATATTATTTAATGCTTTCCTCTGGGAGAATGAATGTGACCTCCCGCAAGAAAAGAAGTGAACTGCTTCCTTTTCCCATGGTTCGGATGACATGCAGTGGCTGATTTTGGAAGCTTTTAAGGCGGGTGGAATAGCTTCAGAGTGGACAAATATCATTGACAGTGGCATCCTAACACATTTATTCAAGAAGTGAACTGCTCTCCTACTTGATCAGAAACCCAAAATAATCAGAGAATGAATAATCATGTCTCGAATTGAATAAATAAGCATATGCAATAGCTTGTCAAGGATAACTATTATGCCTTCGTTATTCTTAGAAATGAAAATCTCTCAAATTCATCAACATTAAGAACAAGTTAAAACAAACCAAAGGGTATAAACTCTGCATTATACAAATACAAAAAGACTAAATTACAATCACAATCAGATACAACCCGAACAGTTACTACAAGTTTTTTTGTTTTGAAAAAAAAAGCTCCCCCAGCCAAATCACACCGTGCTAGACGAAGAGAAACAAAAAGAAAGTGGAAGACTCCAACAAATTAACAAATGCCAGGGCGACGCAAGTATCTGAATGTCATACTAGAAAAAAAATGTTTGAAGCAGCAGCACAAAACTGGCCACGCAAAATGATGGAATGGCCATCCATGCAGAGGAATCCATGATCTGAATCGTAAAATTGCAGCCATTTCTAGAGGCATTTTGTGAAGTCACCTCAGTAAGACCCTGAAAGTCACAGCTGCCATCCACCTGAGACTGGACCTGATAATACATGTTAAATGAAAAAGAAGCATTTCCTTGTACATCCAAATTGCCACATGATGAGCCGTAGCCAAGAGCAGTGCAATCAGAGTATGTACAAGCCCAGTTGATATTGCTAGGGATTGCAGAGAGATTGGCATCTTGTTTAAGCACACACCATTGCTGCGGCAGATACTTCACATTCTTTGCCCCAACCAGTGATTTGCTTGGATCAACACCAGCAAGGTCCATCGTGAACTTTGGAGTCCCATCGTAAGCAAAAATTCCCCAGTGTCGCTCAAAGCTTCCTGGTGCTATACTCTTCCCATCCTCATCAATCAGACTAAACAGATAGACTTCAAGGTCTCGTGGTCTCTGGGGTGTTCCAACCTTGTTGCCCAACTTCTTAAGTAGACCATCATAAAACTTTTTTGCATTGACTAAATTTGCGTTTTTGTCTCCATCAGTAGGCCAACCTACTTCTCCAACAATTATAGGCAAATCGGGGTAACCAATGTCCTTCAGAGCCCAAACCAGTGTATCAAAATTGGCATCAAACACATTTGTATATGCAATTCCACTGGTAGGATCTTTAACTGGAGTATCAGTGCCATCGAAATATGCATAACTCTTTGGGAAGTCATTGTTTTGGTACAAGCTTATAAATGGGTAGATGTTAACAGTGAATGGTGCTCCAGTACTGTTAAGGAGCTGAACAATTTGCACCTGTTGCACTGAGATTTCAATCAAATGCAAAAGCCGTATGTAATATAGGAAGGCCGAATCACCAATAAAAATATACTTCTAAGTTACAGTATTTATTCAAATCATCTACTGCCTGTATGTAGCATACACGCTGCTAATTCATCAGTTTATAATTGCATTAAAAGACATAAAATCGACAATTCAATGCAAATACCAATTAATAATTTAATATGAAAAGATTGACCCAGATCCAGCACACAGAGACATGGACCCATATATCAACCTTTTTAATATAAACTCAAACACAAAACAGTTTGAGAAACTGCAGATCAAGAGAAGATTAAAGTATATATATATACATATCGAGTGATTTTATAATTACTGAGAACAAAAGTTTATAGTCTTGCTTACTCGTATCAAAATTTCAAAAGAATCTCAAAATATCTTCAGAAACTTGATTTCAGGTACTCACTTGTCGTGATATATTTGGATACCTTTTTAAATTTGTTATTCAATATATGTAGGTTTTCAATTGTGACATAGCCTATATAAGTGACACTGCTGCTATGCAGGAACAAGACGGTACAAGTGAAAACATTACAGCAACTCATCCAAACTCGGGCAGAAGAAAATAAAAATGAAAGGTGAGCTGACGGTGAAATTTTAGATGAAAGGGTGACTACTATTATGCAATATTAGATATATGAGTCAAGCCAAAAATGATAGAAGTCAAAAATGGTAGAAGCGATAGCTCAGTAGAAGCTGACGCTAAAACAAACTGCAATGGCATGAAAAAGGAACGTTTTGTTTAGTGAGATTACCATGACATTTTTAATATCAGAGCGAAATTTTCCGGCAGATGGAACAACACCATCGTAGACATCAGCATTGAGGGGCACGGTGACCTTGATTCTGTCGGCAAGACCAGCATCACTCAAAGCTGTTTGGATGTTCTTAAGAGCAGGGAACGTGACATTATCAAATGAACGATTGTATGTTGCCAGAAAAGGCTCATTTCCCACTGCCACATACCTGCTAATTTGGAACAACATTATGGGCTCATATTAGCCACAACTTTTTCCCTTCTTACTTCAGTTACAAAATCTAGATATTCCAGCAAATTAGCTGTATTAACCGGTAGAAAATTACCCATAGTGAACAAAAGCAGGAATGGGAGACTAGAAGTGTACATGGGTATGCAAGGAGTCTAAACATTTTTGCTACAATTTACTGTAAACACCTACTGCAATGGTTTCTATAGAAGCTGATACAGTATCTAAAAGAATTGTTACATATCTCAAATATATAAAGTAAAAAGATTTACATGTTTACATACATATGAATATATCTTTTAATCACTCGCTTGCATTATAAGATTTTTACAACGGAAATATTTGAAAACATTGGAAGTAGCGATTTGTAATAATGTTAACAGAAATTTTGGTTGGAATCTGTTTGATGATCGTTTACAACAGAATCAAATGAGTCTATCAGACACAGTTTTTGGATAAGTTGGCATGCATTGTTTGAAAAGTTGGTACTTAACTTTGTGGATTTAGAAAAGAATCCTGGAAGCGTGGCAATTGACACTAGGAGTTGAACACAAGCACGCACTCACACATACCGCAGGTGTTTTCAGGTTCAATACATGGTTCATGTTTTTCTCACATTTTAAAAACTAAGTCCAGCATTCGAATTGTAAATGAACTAATATAATCATCATGGTCCGTAGAGTTTCAGTTATACATGTGCTGGTAAAATTGGGGCACTTAAAGATCACTAAGTTCAAAAGATAAGCTAACACGCCTTGTTTGTTTAGAAAAGGAAAATGATCTCTATAAAATCCAGAAACTGCCACACTTATAAACACAATAAAAGAGAGCCTAACCACAAAATCTACTACAAATCAGCCCCGAGTATCCTATTAATGTCAAACAGTAACGTTCTTATCGATGATGAATACCAAAGTATCAAAGGAAATACTTATATATTCACAATATGTAAGCATCCAGAAAAGAAAAAGAGGCTTCAAAAGACAATAGTCACAACAACCATCACAGGGATATGATAAAATGCAACACAGCAATTAGTAGCAAAAACTCTGTTTTCATCCTCTCTTCGTCCATGAACTATAATGCTCAAAAGGCCTCGAGCACCATAGAAACAAATATAGATCAAATTCAAAATCGCAAACGACTCTACGGATCTTTCCTAGAAGAAGAAGATAAGAGAATCAATCAATAGGAAAGGAAGTGAACTTACTTAATGGTGACCCCACCATTAAAATAATAACGAGTAACATTCTTCTTTACCCATTGCTTGGCTGCAATGTAGTCTCCGGCGATGGTCTCGAGCATATTATTTGGAATCGCCACCATTACCTCGACTCCTGTCCCAGCCAGAGCGCTCATTGTCGAATCTTCAGCGTCGAAGATCTTCACCTTTGTGATCCCGTTGTCCGTCAGTAGCTGAGCTACAGTAGTTGCGGGCAAACGGTGGGTCGCCTGAGTCCCCCAATTGACTCCTACTCCATTAACAGACACGGAAAGGGACAACACGAAACAGACGATGCCCAGAAACAGCCAGAACTGCATCTTTTTGGGAGAAGCTCCGGCAGAAAACCAGATTGGTAGTCGGAAAACCGCCTCCTCGTGACTAGACTAATGAAGAAAACGGGTCTCTAACTGTTCAGCCCGTGCTCAGTATATAACACGGTAAAAGACGTATACCTCTCTCTCTCTCTAAGCAAATAAATAAATAAATAAATCTTGTGAACGGTGTAACTTGTCACCAAAAATGAGAGAAGGCTGCTTTAACGTAAAACAATCAAGTTTTACCGACAATTCAGATGCTTACCATCTAAGAATGTCATGGAAAGAGACAGAATTAAAAAAAAGAAAGAAAGAAAAGATACTGCATGCTCTCCATCTCTAGCCGGTATGCCAGGTGGATGGCCGGGAAATTATCTTCGCGGGACTACCAAAGCTGGAATGCGGTTTCCTGACGATTCGGAGCGTGTACCCAGAAACTGGAGTGTTCGACGGAGTCTCTCTCTCTCTCTTAATCTTGTGGGTGTAGTGGAAACGGTCAAAACTCCACGCGGCGTTACATGTTCAAATCCAGCAGCTCTCACTCAGGCATGGGGGCGATTGGTTAGATTTAGTGCTGGGTGGTCGACTGCCTTTCCTTTCATTGGGTTCGGGTTGGAATCAAATTCATTTATATGTGGATCCGGTTCTCGGTTCCACTATCAAATGAGAAATACCATAGTAAATGAGTTTGATACCCAGCAATCCCATTGTAACCAAAAGAAAACATGCGGCAGATTATGAATTCATCCCAATTACTTAAGCAAGTCACCGTGTTCATAAGAACCTGCGGATTTGTTCTTGTAGAGGACGATTTTACATTAAATTTTTTTGTATGAATGACTGATGAATCCTAGTTGGGCTTAGCATGCCATATGAGTTGTGCTTTCATATGGATTGGATTTGGGTAATCAAGAAAATGGTCCAATCCAAGACACGGAGTGTCAAGTGGGACCCCCCCACCAAATCGTAATCCATGTGTTTCAACCCGTCTGCAGGTGACCTTAATGACTCTCACGTGCTGTCGTTTCTTTTTTCATAAGGAAGGCCAGAAGAAAAAAGTTGCCTTGACTGCCGCAAGTTCGATTCCCGGGGTGCACCAATTCCACTGTAACAAAAGAAAAGAAAAATATATGATGGAATTACTGTCGGTTCACCGACACTCCATACCATCTTCTATGTTCATCGGCATCTTACAGGAAATCGTGGCCATTCAGATGCTACACGGCTAAGATTGTCATTAGACAACCAGGATCTGATCATACAACAGGGACCGTCCATCTATGTATGTTGCATCCCATAAAGCCATACAAGGCTTCGCTGTCCATTCTTGCTGCGCTCAGACATGAAAATAATTCAACGACGCGACCTAATAAATGAATAGATTAATAAGTAAATCAATTTCCGATTAAAATTAATAAATAAAGAGCAATAGTTTATTCCGCGGCTAGATATTCTGGGATAGTACCCAAGAAGAGTTTTGAATGAAAAGTGAGCGGCAAAAGCTTCAGCCCGTATCATTTGAAAAAGGAATAAATAATATAATTTTCTTTGGTGCAGAAGATCAAGCCAATGTGCCATGATGTCAGTGCTTTTCTTTCTTTAGAAGAAAAGTGATATTATATATATATATAGAGAGAGAGAGAGAGAGTTGTGACTGCACACTGAATCAAATTTTTGTTTTCAAAGAATACAAAAGTGTAACTTTTAGTTGATCTCACATTTACTATTGATGGTTGACTTCACCTAATATTGGATAATTTTTATTTTAGGTATGGTAATCTGTCAGCATAAATGCACCAAAAGTTTTGCCTTTACTAAGTTGTTCTTATTTAAGTATATCATTTATCTAGATAATAGAGTTTATATAGATTTTTCAGGTTCGCCATATGGAAAATCATAATCTTTAACCCCACCACTCTTTGTTTTCTTGGTGATGATCACAAGGAGCAAGGCAAGACTCATCCGGGAAACAGCTATCGTGCGTCTGCCGAAGTAGTGCCGCAAACTCAGTTGCAACTAACTCCATTTGCATGAGAGCAACCAGTCCCACAATGAGTGGCGGACTGAAGAATTTTTTTTGAGAGAGGCTGAATTTGAAGTTCATACATCTAATCTAATGAAAGAATTTTTCAGGTTTCGAGTGAGACGCATGCTTAACCTCACCTTGAAATGTGTCTGTCACTATCTACAGTGACTGATTCAACTTGTTGTTTTAGCACTGTTTTATCCCACAACAAAACCCAACTTGTTGCTACATAAAACAAGGATGAGACAAAGGAGGTGATCTCATAGAGCAGTCCAAGTTAAAGGTTGTGGGCTGCCTTAATTTACAAGAATATCTCTCATGCTAACTACTAAAAGGTTAATTAATAGTGTGCATCTTCATCATTCATGATACATTCTGGGGAAAGGAGATCTCAGAACCGCGTGAGGCTGATCCGAATTTGGACCGTTCTTTATGGACATCCCTGACGCTACAAATTGTTTTTTCATATGACGCCACGAGCGAAGAAACAAGGATTTTATTAAAGAAGAGTCAACAACATTAGGAGTTTGGACGTTGGGGTTTTCATGCTACTTTTTTCCAAGTACAGGTCCCATGAAAATATTGTAAAATTAAAATTTTTAAAAACATTACTTTTTTAAATTAAAAATTATATATATAATTTTCCTTAAGCCCTGTCCCTCCCCGCCCATATTACGTGTTTTCTCTGCCTCGCCCCGGAGCGGACCCGTTAGAGGTTGCCACTCCAGCACGCTTCCGACCTAGATAAAGTTTCTGCGTTTTAATTAAAAGAAAGTACACTATTATGGGCATCAGCCAGCACCAGTGGTCTAGTGGTACAATAGTACCCTGCCACGGTACAGACCCGGGTTCAATTCCCGGCTGGTGCATTCTGTTCTTTTTTTGTTTTTTTTCATCCTTGTTCATTTTTTTTTTCCTTCCCTCTGCTGCGACTTGTTCTGCTCCGAGCATGTGGCAGATAGTTCGGGATCTCTTCCTTCTACCAATCGTCCCTTTCTCTCTCGATGACATGACATCGAGGCTCGTCGAGTTTCCGGAGAGGTATGGCGTTCTCATTTATCTTAGGCTAAAGCGTCGGAAAGGAAGTAGAAAAGTTTGTATTAGCATTTTCGAGTTCAGAGTGACCTCATTATGGAGATCTCCGCCGGAATCCACTTAAAGCATTCTCGGTGTTCGCCCCTCTTCCGGATTCTGCCCACATTTAGAGATCTTACAGCCTCGTACAAATTTTTGAAGTTCCTACTCTTGTTCTGTTTTCTTGTTTCTGTCTTTAATTACTTTTATTTTTGAAAAATTGGAACCATCGGTTGTGTATCTTAGATTGATAGCTTGTGGATGCTATTTTTGGGGGGGTACGGAAAGGAAAAATCTCAAGGGATTTAATGGATGATAATTGTTGACGAACTTTTCGAGTTGCTGAAAAGGGTTGAATTGGGAAACTATTGGGATCCAACGCAGGAGATATCGGCTAGGTCTTCTCCGATAAAATCACTCTTCTTCTGCGACGGGTTGGGCTAATTGCTGCTACTGATCGATTGCTTTACATCGAATAGACTGAAATGGGTTGATTGTGGTTACGATTGAAATGCGCGGGGATGTGGACCTCGTTTACAGTGTGAGTGTTGGGTGTTGTGTTTCGGTCATCCAAATCAATGTTGCGAATATCGTATTTTAATGATACTCTTGATGTTGCACCGTATTGTACGATACGCACTGTAGATTGTAATACTTTTGTGATGTGTTGGATGATTTCATCTCCCACCACCGTAATTCGAAATCTCAGGTTCCTCTTTCATGGGCTTTCTTAAGTAGGCTTTCCTTTTGTCAGCTCTAGTACTATTCTGTTGCAGTGCAGCGGGATGTGCCTGTGTTGTATCATGTCGTACTATGGAGCGATATGGGTAACTTCTTTAGTTATTTTCTTCAAAAGTTTATAAAAAAAAGTAAAAAAAAATTATGAAAAAGTTGATGCATTACAAAGAGACAATCGACTCAAGAACAAAACAAACGTGCTTGTTTATTCTTTTCTGCAGGTTGGTTCCAGTTCAACAAAATTCAGATGCAGTTTGCAGTCTGTAAAATGTTCATTTTGTTATGACCAAGCCATTCCTGAGGAAGTAATTGGAGAACCAGTTGGAACAGCTTTAGCTGAAAGAGATCGGTAATAATCCTCGCTGCATTGCATGCATAGCAGAAGGTGTTGTTCTTTGCTGCACATGTTCAGGGTCTGGCTTGTATATCGATTCTATTCTGGAGAGCCAGAGAATTCTTGTCAAGGTCAGGTGTCTGGGTAAGTATGCAATCTTCATTCACCTAACAAGTTATAAAATGGGGGTAGCACATACAACTTATGTTTCATGGAACCTCTACTGATAGCCAACTTGGATTTCTATCCTGGATAATCGATCGTTGCTTGACGTTTGGATCCTCCAAGAGGGGCTTCGTTCCAAAGGTTTAGCCGAAGAAACCTTTGTAAACTATATAGCAGGAAATCAGTGTGTTTCTCACTGTACTCTAATCTTTACAATTTCCATAACTACCTATAGTGAGGAATATGGTGTTTGGTATGTTGATATTGACAAGAAAGAAACGAGTACTGTACAACTCAAAAACAACAACAACAACTAAGCCCTTTCTCATACTAGACAGGTCGGCTACATAGATTCTTTGTTTCCACGTATCCTTATTGTGTGCCATGTTAGCACTTAACTCCCAATAAGCTAGATCATTCTTTATTGTTTCTTTCAACACTTTTGTGGTCGTCCTCTACCTCTTTTAATACTTTCCAAATTTAGTTTTTCTAACCTTCTTACATGTTCTTTTCTTGATCTTCTTTCTATATGTCCAAACCATCTTAAACGATGTTTTCTCATTTTATCCTCTATTGGTGTCACTCATAATTTGTTTCTAATAACCTCATTATGTATACGGTCTTTTCTTTTATGACCACTGCCCAACACTCGGAACCATAAAACATGGCAGGCCTAATTGTTGCTCTACAATATTTACCTTTTAACTTTAACGGTATCTTCTTATCACAAAGAATACCTGATGCTCCTCTCCATTTTAACCAACCAGCATTAATTCTATGTGTAACATCTCCATCAATTCTTCCATCACTCCGAAAAATTGACCCTAGGTATTTAAAACTTTCCTTTTGGGGAATGCAATGTGTGTCAATTTTAATTTCCATGTCCTCTAAAGTAACCAAATGATCAAAATTACATTCCATATATTATGTCTTTGTTCTACTAAGTCGGAGGCCTTTGCTTTCTAATGTTTCTCTCCATAGTTCCAATTTTCTATTAACTTTTTCCTTAGACTCCTCCACTAATACAATGCCATCTGCAAATAACATACATGTACTTCATCTTGAATATGTTTTGTTAACTCATCCATCACCATTATAAATAAGTATGGACTTAAAGTTGATCATTGATGTAACCCAATATTAACTTCAAAGAAGTATGTCGTTCCTTCATGACTCCTCACACATGTTTTTGCACCATCATACATGTCTCTTATAAGGTTAATATATGTCAATGGGATACCTCTTTTTTCCAAAGTTCTCCAAAGAACCTCTCTCAGTACCCTATCATAAGCTTTTTCTATATCAATAAATATCATGTGAAGGTCTTTTTTTTTGCTCTAAAATGTTCCATAAGACGTCTCAAAAGGTGAATCGCTTTAATAGTAGATCTGCCTGGCATGAATCCAAATTGGTTCTCTGTTGTACTTGATACTTGTCTTAACCTACATTCGATAATTCTTTCCCATAATTTCATAGTATGACTCATTAACTTGATACCTCGATAATTCGCACAATTTTGAATGTCTCCCTTGTTCTTATATATGGGTATAAGTATACTTGCTCTCTATTTCTCGGGCATCTTTTGGTTTTTCCATATTTCATTAAATAGTCTTGGGAGCCAAGTGATTCCTATTTCTCCTAGTATTTTCCAAACTTCTATAGAAATATTATCTCGTCCTACCGATTTACCACCCTTCATATGTTTAAGAGCCTCTTTGACTTCATTCTTTTGAATACGTCGGTAGAAATTGTGGTTTATATACTTTTCTGACTTAGCTAAATCTCATAAACTAATATTAACATCTTTATTTTCATTAAAAAGATTATAAAAATAGTTTTTCCATCTATTTCTTATATCATCATTTGGCACTAGAATTTTTTCATCCTCATCTTTTATGCATCTAACATAATTAAGATCTTTAGTTTTCTTATCTCTAGCCCTAACTATCCTAAAAATATCTCTTTCACCCTCTTTTGAGTTTAGTTTTTTATATAAGTCCTCCCAAATCTTAGCTTTTGCTTAACTAACGGCCTTTTTCGCTTCTTTCTTTGCTTTCTTATAAGCTTCTAAAGTTTCACTAGTTTTCTTGGAATAATGTAATTTGTAACATGCTCTCTTTGCCTTGATTTTATTTTGTACTACTTCACTCCACCACCAAGCTTCTTTTTGTGCCGGTACACCTCCCTTAGATGCCCCTAACACATCTTTCACCACTTTCCTAATATGTATAGTCATATTGTTCCACATATCATAGGGCGTGCCAACATAATTCCAAACATCTCCTTGAAGGACTTTCTGTTTAAATATATCTTCTTTCTCGCTTTTGAGGTTCCACCATTTAGTCTGAATAGCTCGATGCACTCTTTTCTTCTTTGTCCATTTTTTTATTTGTAAATCCATAACTAAAAGTCGATGTTGAGTAGTTAAGCTTTCTCCTGGAATTACCTTACAATCTTTACAACACGCTCTATCTTTTTTCTACAAATAAAGTAATCAATTTGTGTTTGTGATAAGCCACTCTTATAAGTAATTAAATGTTCATCTCATTTTTTGAAGATTGTATTGACTATAAAGAGATCAAATGTCATAGCAAAATTTAAAATCTCCATACCTTCCTCGTTTATATCCCCAAAACCAAAGTTTCCATGAATCCCTTGATATCCTAATGCCTCTTTATCGACATGTCCATTTAAATCTCCTCCTAAACAAATCATCTCCCTTTGTGGAATCTTTTGAAACACCTTATCTAACTCTTTCCAAAAAACTGTCTTTATACTATCTTCTAGTCCTACTTGAGGTGCGTAAGCACAAATTATATTCAAAACCTCTACTCGTAACACTAATTTCAATGTCATGATTCGGTCACCGTATCGTTGTATGTCTACTATACTCTCCTTTAAATCTTTATTTATGATAATACCAACTCCGTTTCGAGCATTTTCTTTACCTGAGTACCATAATTATCCTTTATCTCCTTTGCTTTTTCTCCAACCCATTTTGTCTCTTGTAAACATAGAATACGAATCTTTCTCCGAATCATAGTATATACCATCTCCATTAGCTTACCGGATAATGTTCCGACATTCCAAGAGTACTGTACAACTCGATGTATAAAAATTTGGTGAAACCAGCGAGTGATTTACTGATATACAAAACACGTAAAAGCTGCAAAGCGCCTGGGATGGGTTCATGAGCTCGAATATACATTATCCAAAGGTATATACGGAATAGCAGAGTACCGTCCTTGTCAGAAATTTCTGTGTTTTACCACAACGTTGCTGTGCCTTCATACATGCGTGTTTATATATATAAGGATTGGTATGTAGTGTAGCATGCATTATGAGTCAGTAATCTACACATAGTGCATTAAATTTACTTTTACTTTTAAATTTAATATCAAAATCTGATGCATCATCCACTAAATAAAGAGAGAGAGAGAGAGAGAGAGAAAGTTCAATGGTAGGATGTTGTTTGCTCCTGTGTCAACTGTCGTCAACCTTTCATCACGCCAGGAAAATAACGGAAACCAACGAACCCAAGCTCCCCATCATCCGCATGGCCCTTCTTCACTTTCCCTCTACAACAAGAAACACCCGTCTTTCTGGAACGCCAAAATCAGAGTATACGTTGATAGGAAGGAATCTCTATGAAGAAGCTTTCCTTGTCTATAGACAGATGCTAGATGGTCGCGTGAAAAGCTCCCCATCTCCTGTTCTGGCATCTTGGCTCTTGGAGAAGGCAAACAGATCCATGCCCACATCATGAAAAACTCCTTTCTTGCAGGGAATGCTTTTGTGCAGAATGGTCTGCTGCATCTGTACTGAACTTCTGGTTGTTTGGATACCGTCCTTCAAGTGTTTGTCAGAATGACTCACAGAAATTTGGTTTCTTGGAACACCATGATTTTTGGGTATTCAAGAACTTGCTGGCGAAATTCAATTTCTGAAGTTGAAAACGGAAACGAGATTGATGCAATGTCATTGTATTGTGTTATGCTGGATGAAGGAATCCCAGCAGATAATTTTACGTTTACTGCATTGATAAGAGCATGCAGCTCCCTTCTGAGTTTGGATGAGGGAGTTCAGATTCATGGTCATGTTGTTAAACTAGGATTTGAGTCTGACGTTTTTGTGAGAAACACGTTGATTAATATGTATGCGAAATCAGGTGAGATTCAGAATGCTTGCCTATTGTTTGATGGATTTCATGAAAGGGATTTGGTGTCCTATAATGCACTGACTGGATTCGTCAAGCTGGGATATATTGATTCAGCAGAGGCCTTGTTTGTCGAAATGGATGAGCATGACATCGTTTCATGGAACGCAATGATGGCCAGTTATTTGCAGAAACGACAGGCTAATGAGGCTTTGGATACATTTCGCCAAATGCAGATTGCAGATGTTTGTCCAAATGCTGTTTCTGTTGTTACTGCAATATCTGCATGTTCTTTGCTTGGGGCATTGAGCTTAGGCATTTGGTTTCATGTTTACTCCCTCAAACAAGGTTATGGATCAAATGAATATCTAAATGCTGCACTCGTGAAGTATGCAAAATGTGGTGATATTGAAAATGCAGCTCGTTTCTTTGAGAATATAACTCAAAGGGATGTTGTTTGTTATCATGTAATGATTGAGGCCTTGGGAATGCATGGTAGAGGTAAAGCTGCATTAGATCTTAAACTGAAGGCATTACCCCTGGTGAGATCACCTTCATTAGTCATGCAGGTTTGCTAGAGGAGGTCTTTAAATATTTTGACCCGATGACTAAAGAGTATGGAATTCAACCTAAAATTGAGCACTATGCATGTATAGTGGATCTTCTCGGCCGAGCGGGTAGGTTGCATGAAGCACTAGAAATGGTAGAAAGCATGCCAATAACCCCGCATAGCGCCGTGTGGTCTGCATTGCTCAGTGGAAGTCGTGTTCATGGCAATGTTGAGCTCACAGAGCGAATTGTTAGCAAAAGGATTGTGGTGGAACCAGACAATGCTGCAAATTATGTTCTTCTCTCAAATGTTTGTGCTGCTAAGGGCAAGTGGGAAGATGTCGCTAATGTGAGAAAACTGATGAAAATGAAGGGACTTGATAAGGAACCTGGTTGCAGCGTTCTTGAAATGGGTGGCTCCATCCATTTGCAGGTGATTCATCCCATCCGCAATTGGATAAGATCATTGAAAAGTTGGATCATTAATGTCACGGCTTAAAGAGTCCGGAAACAAGGGTGCAGTATTGCGCGACATGGATGAAGATTTTAAGGAGAATGCTCTATCTTCACAGTGAGAAGCTTGCAGTTGCATTTGCATTTGCATTGATCAGTGGTGTGCCAGGAACTACAATCGGTATAGCGAAAAACCTTCGCATTTGTATCGACTGCCATTCTGCTATAAAGCTTATTTCCAAAATTGAAGATCGTGAAATCATTGAGGGATCGAAATCGCTTCCAGCACTTCAAGGGTGGATATTGTTCGTGTGGAGCCTATTGGTGAAACAGTTGCAACTTTTGCTTAAGCAGTACTGAGTCGGATGGCCCAAAAACAGACCCTCCGCTCTAAATAATAAAAGGTATTGGAATGACGTACGTATTCACATTGGTAACCTATAGTATACAGGGTTTTGATCCATTTTCTACATCTTATAAGCTAAACGGGCAGACAAATAGGTCGCTTTTTACTTGTAGAGGATCTAGTTGAGGTTCAAGTCGTAATATGGATCAGAAGATAAAATTTTGAAAACAAAATAAAATGCAAAGATGACTTCAATGAAGAAAATGCAAAAGATGAAATGCTAGAAACATACATCTATTACCAGGTCAACATTCCGGGGGAAAAAAGAATCACCATACACGCAAATATTACTCTGCTGCAGTACCATTTTTTCTTTGATTTGCCAGTAAATACATTATTTCCAGATTATAAATAACAAAAAGCAAAGGAACTGCTTATGCTTTCTTTGAAAATACATTTCCAATATCCCTCCCATGAATTCCAATCTATTTACGTCCTTTTTACATGTGGAATGAATTCAACAAGGGAAATACCCTCGGCAGGAATACGTATGCGTGAACCTGATGAATCTGATAATACAGGACCAGAAGGCAGACCAGTAGAAGAACATCTGTGATTCTTCTCACTCGACGATTCTTGAAGAGCTCCTGTATATCTCATCCACATGGGCTGCAGGCACGTACACTGCATCTGCTAATGAACTGTGAGCGTTTCCATAGACAAGGTATATAATAACTCCAATCAAGAGCCATATCGATACACGAAGCCACGTTCCACCACTGAAAACAGATCAAACAGTTACCAAGTTAGAAAGAACTGATCAATCCAGAAAAAAACATAAATTAACAGTGAAAACCTTACCCAAGATTTATTAATAGATAAACGTTTATCAAAATACAACAAATAGGCAGGAGAGGGACGAAGGGGCAGGTGAAACCTGCATAGAAGTGAACGACAGAAACTTAGACCAATGAATTAGGATCAGCTATTAGATTTCATATGTACCAACAAAGTACTACTTCTTGTCTTCTGACCTCCAGTATGCCCAAAGCTGTGCCTCTGATCGTCTTGGTCGATCAAGGATAGGACAATTAGACCACAAAACAAGAGCACAGCCCCCATGATACCAACACTTAATCGTAGAAATCTGGAAAGAAAAGATTTTTCAGTTTATCAGATATTCACTTTGTTCTAGAAAAAACAAACAGAACTCCATCAAATTTCTTACCCAGATAGAGATTCAAAAGAAGCTGCTGAAGTAAGCAGAAGCACTCCAATACACACACAAGCAATGTTCATAGCTGCAATTTTACGCCTCTTCTGGTCTTTGTATTTATCTGCAACAGTCAGTGACACGGTCACTAAACACTGACTCAACTTCGGTAAAGTGTAATGCACGTAGAAGAAATACAATGGTATGTATCGAACGGTACATCTGTTATCCCAGAGAAACGTGCAGGAAACAACTCATTGCTTAATCAACAATGCCAAATAGTAAGGGAATCTGAAGAAAAATACCCTCAACCTGGTACTTCTTCTTGATTAGAGGATAAGCAACTGATGCATCAGCGGAGTGAGATGCTGCACCACCTTCCTGTTGAGCATCTGTACAAGCTTCCTCAGGATCTTCAGGATCCTTTCCGTTAATTCCTTTGGAAGTATACTTTAAAGACACAGAATCTATTGTTTCTTGAAGGTGTGATGGCAGAGGCACTTCATCAGGTGGAACATACCTGAGTATTAAAATTGAGATTGCCACAATAGTGAAAGCAAGCAGTGTTCCGATGCTGACCTGCACAAAAGGAACACGAATCCTGCATGACTATCTATGGCTTTCCAAAGAATTTAGGAAAAGCTTCACTTATGTACCCTGTGGTTTGTAAAATCTACACTTAGTTGTTTCTGGTTTTATTTTGACACTTTATGACCTGTGTTTTACCCCATAACGACACTTAGCAGCCAACAAGTAACACCACTTGCACAAATAGGTAAAATATACTAATATGGTACTGACATGGCACTAATCCACCACATTTGCATGCCATACCAGCAAAATTAAATGGTGTTGGTGGTTGGGTGCTAAGTGTCAAAACAGTGAAACCATACATCACTAAGTGTCAAAATAAAGCCACAAGCATCTAAGTGTCAATTTCGTAAACCAATGAGTACAAAATTGAAGCTTTCCAAAGAATTTATTTCAGCATCTATCGATTCAGTAATTCGGTACTGCTCTTTCTTTGATAAAAGAGGAAAAAGGACTTAGAAATTCAATGCAACTGATTTTTTTCGTATTAAGCAGGCCTCACTCAAATCATGTCAACACATACATGACATGGGTACCAGACTATCACACACATTGATCTGTTTCGATGATGCAGATTGATGTAGGGTTACTTCTGAGCTTCACAATACGGTTCAACATTGTATCGAAAGCCAGCTGTGCATTAAGCATAGCTACTGTATCGTATGATTCAGATTGTATCACGTGTATCCTACACAGTAGAGGTGGACTGAAAATTCTAGAGTTCAAAATTTTCTTTGATCTTGAGCTATAAAAGTTCATTTTAGTTCCACCTGCTTTTTACATACTCCCAGCTATCTGTAGAAAGAAACCCAAGCATCATTTGGTCAGTTGCGAGATAGGTTTAGTGCTTTTGTATGTTCTGGTTCTAGCTTTTGCACTTCGATGTTAAGAGTAGCACGTTCTCACTCCACTTTTTTTTATCTTAAGTGCACATTAACCTTAAAAGATCTACCAATTTGCTTAACTACACATTCTTTTAACAAAATAGTATCTTGGGACCCAATTTGGCAAAGATCTGGAATGTATACTTGCATCATATGCAGTACCATCATTCCATTTTAGTAGATAAAAGCGTACCATTCCTGCCAGCTGAGAAACGTCCATACAGAAGGCAAGTACTGCAGCAACAATCCCTGTCAGAATTGTTGCTTTGACGGGAACTTGTGTATGTTTGTTGACATCAGAGAAGAACGATGGTAGCAAGCCATCTCTCGCCATTGCCATTAGGATTCTAGGCTGAAAACATTGAAAGATTAATAGACCCATGTCAGCAGAAGAAAAGAAACATCATATGAACTTCAGAAATGTTTTAGTTAAACGCCATGTCTACAGTACCAGTGTAACTAATAGACTTTTTTCACATGATTAGAGTGTTAGATCTAAAATCACCAAACATGATACGGAACCTGTCAACAAATACATCCAAGGAGTTTTTTTTTCTTTTACAATGTATTCCAGAAGAATTTTAGAGTTGGGACACACAAGCAAACTCATGAAAACAGCAAAACAATTCCACAAGAAACGACAAACTAACCCAATGTGCAAGGTGCACATAATATCAAGAGGAGGGAATCAACTGCTTTCTGATGTCAAGAATAAATAAACAAATGGCAGAAAACAGTTTATCATTGGCACGAAAAATGTAAGAAAATGTTTTTATCTTTAACAGAGAATTTAAAGGATACTATAAAGAACTTAAAGCGATCAAGTTAACCATGTATCAATAACCAATAAAGGTTTACCTAAAGAAAATATACATCACTATGGACAGAAAATAAAATCCTGACAATTTCTACTTGATACACAGGTAGAAGGCATTTGAATGACCACAAATCATGATCGTCAAATAACAGAAATAGGAGACTAACCCATTCAAAAACTATTATCCTACCTGCGGAAGGATTGAACCCATCAATGTCGCACAGAGAGCAGTAACAGCACCAGCAGTGATGATGTACCTAAGGAGCACACCAAAACCGTCAAAACAAAGTACAACACCCGACTGGTATATAAGAGCCAGCAGAATGTACTTGATAGGTGACTCACACTGCCCACTGCATCCCATGACTAGAAAAAACAGATGAAATTGGTGTATCAGGATCCATTGCATAATAAGGCACCAATCCGACAATAACTGCAGATACCAGCATATACAAGATAGCACACATAGATAATGCTATTCCAATTCCCAAGGGCAAATCACGTTGTGGATTCTTAACCTGTGTGGTAGGATAACCAGAAAGAATAAGCCCGCGTGGGGATACCAACAATACTTGCATATAAAATATAACATTAGAAGTACTTCAAGGGATATAATAAACTCTATGGAAACATTACTCTGCGGTACAAATAGAGATATCAAACATTGCATACCTCCTCAGCAGTGCTTGCAACTGAATCAAAGCCTATAAATGCAAAGAAAACTGTGGCAGATCCTGCAAGCATTCCATTAACACCAAAAGGGAAGTACCTGGAATTCAAAACAAGGACGAGTGGGGCAAACTGTACCATAAGGTATAAACCTATACATAAAATATCACAAATTTATCTTACCCACTAGGAAGCTCATATCCAGGCCATCCACTCTGAAACCCAAGGATGCCACCAGCTATGATTACGAAAAGCATAACACAAAGATTTGCTGTGGTTACAATGGCTTGTGCAAAGGAACTCTGCAGCAAGAGGCACTTGATGGAATTAGGAAAAAGCCACCACATAAATGCTATCGCAGATGGTAAAAGACGCTTGCTGCCTACCTCCTTAATTCCCACACACAGAAGCCCAGTAACAATGAGGACAAGAACAGCAGCACATGGATCAACAACAATATCAAGACCAGGGATGTGGTGACGAGCTAGAAACCCAGGTAAACTGTCTTCACCTCCAAAAAGCAAGGCCTGAAATTTGGACATAAATCAACCAGATTCATTTCATCCAAGTTCTATCAATAATCCCATATCTTACAACTTCATGTGCTTTACAATTATAGCAAAAGGGCAATACTTTATAGGTGGAACTCATGTATGACAAAAAAGATCACTAAACTTCTCTTTTTCTCTAATGCAACGAGTGTTAGAAACGTAATAGACAAGGAGCGCACTATTTAGATCTCCAGTGACCAAATTAACTTCCTCTATGACCACAATGCAAATAGCAATTAGCAAGTTCCTCCGGCTTTAAAACTCAAGTGATAAAACACCACTCAATCTTGAAACCCATAAAAAGAAAAAACGAACTTCCTCAAATAATAGTACCACCCATCTAAAATTACTGAGTAGCGGGCCTCCTTCGGTATCTATCCTTTGAAGATAAAAGGTAGCAAGGTTATCATTGGTAACAATCAGTGGTAGGGTTTCTAAAATATACAACAACAACTAAGCCTTTTCCCATACTAGATGGAGTCGGCTACATGGATTCTTTGTTTCCATAGAGCCCTATAATGTGCCATGCTAGCAGTTAACTCAATATAACAACAATAACTAAGCTTTTTCCCATACTAGATAGGGTCGGCTACATGGATTCTTTGTTTCCACAGAGCTGCCATGCTAGCAGTTAGCTCAATATAGATCATTCTTTATAGTTTCGGTTTCTAAAATATAGTATCAGATAATTAAGCAGCATTTCAACTTACCAGATTTGGAGATATCCCACGTGCAACAGCAGAACCACCGATAGTGTATTCCAGTATCAGAGCCCAGCCGATAAGCCAAGCAACACTGCCAAGAATGATAAGTCACCAATATCAGGAAAAAAATTTAGAGAACGCATAACTTGCAAAGTGAACCATAAAAGACCAACGACATTAATCCTTATAGTGTATTGGAACTTCTATAGGAAAGATAATCGATTAAAAGCAAGGGAGAAATAGTTGAAATGGTTAAGGTAACCAAATTCTCGGAGGACAATTTGCAAACATCTCATGCAGTGTTGACTGAATCCGCAAAACTTCCATGCTCCATGGAGTATAAAGTAGCCATCGGCACTGTACTAAAAGAAAAGAAAGAACTGAATAAGATTGGAAGATTACCCTTCTCCCACGCATACGTATGAATAATGGTAAGCACTTCCAGCAGAAGGGCAGCGACTTGCCAGCTCCGCATAACAGAAAGCAGAAAGAGCAGCCGCGATTCCAGCTATCAAGAAGGAGATGGTGAGGGAGGGTCCCGTGTGCTCCCTCGCAACAGTTCCAACAAGAACATATACTCCTGCTCCAATTGTCGCTCCAACGCCTAAACAAAGTACAGAAAAATAAATCATTTTTAGATTCATATCCCCCTTATCTTTAGAACAAATCCTTTTATTTTCCTCTGAGAATTGTTCCCAACCAATCTTCCTGCATAGAGAGCAGAGAACAGAGCCCATTATGAAAAACGAGATGAACTAAAAGATGATGAAACTATTAATTGCAACTAAAAATTCTGAAATAATTACCATGACGGCGCCGAATTATTTGTTGTTTTTCATTAGCACAACGGAATCTTGTGCACTCTTAGCATAAAATCACGATAAGCAACTGGGGATGACCAACACCAGGAAAGATTAAATCTGGGTTCCAATTTTATCCAAGAAAAAACATGAAAATTTACAAAGTCTAGAAATTTCCCTTGAAATTTTGAGAAACCGATATCAGTATCAAATAAGACAGTATTTACCCCATGAAAAAAATTTACCCACCGAGATCAATCACTTTCCACGAAGAATGAACACCAAATTTCGCTTTACTTAAGATTGATGAAAATTTTTGAAACTTTGGCGAGAGAGAGAGAGAGAGAGAGAGATTTGGCTAAGAGAAAAGTGGCGAGTTACCAATTGCAATGAGCTGAACGACGGAGAGATCTTTGGCTAGTTGCTGGCCTCCTCTGGAAGTCGAATTCGCGGAATCCACCTGCTTCCTCCGTACCAAACTATGGACTCCCGACGAGACCCAGCCTTTCCCCTGGCTTTCGGAGAAACCCATCCAGCTCCCTATCCGCGGAACACGAATCTCCGGGAAAAGCAGGACACCGAAGCCCCCGCCAAAGAACCGAGCAGCACGTGTGAGTTATCCCTCCCTCCTAGGAACGTCTGCCCTGCTGCAGAATCCCTAGCCCCTGACGATTTTAGGGCTCCTTGTTGGAATGCGGAGAGGGCAGGAGGCGGGAGAGAGGAAAACGAATCCCGGTGAACGAGGGCGCTGATGTTCCGTGCAAGCCAGCGGTTTTATGGCGCGTAAATGCCCGCCCTGGGAGGGGGGGGGGAAAGAGACGACGATTGGTGGGGCTGGCCTTTGTTGACCGGGTCCGGATCTAACGGTAATGTGTAAGGATCCGAATTTGATATCCTAATTGCCTTAACTTAACCCTAGAAAGCAGGCTGGGGACTTGGGTCCGGCAACGGAGACCCCTGCCCGGCTGTTCTTGGTTCTGGAGGTTGTGCTCTCAGCCGTTGGTTTGGTCTGGTTTTCATATTATAAGGCCAGGTCCTGGACTGAGACGAGACGAGCTAAAATCAGAACCGATTGATTGGCTTAAATGATTGCTTTATGGTGGTATTCTCTTGGGGAGCGGGTTATCACGTGGCGCGCACTGAATGGATAAACCACGAGCGGGATTTGTATTCTTGTATAGGTAGGGTGGGCCTCTCCTCCTTTTGCCCTTATTTTCAATTTATTTGTTGCATTTTGGAGTCGTCGTTGCCAAAATTGATTCATTTCACCTCATCTCATCTCATTTGTTGTTTAAGTTTGACATCTCATTGGAGCGGTTCTTCGTAGATCGATTGAGCCAAGTCCTCGAAATCACTTAACTTTGCTGCTTCATTCCTTTGGCTTTCGTGTTTCAACTGTTGCCAATATCTCTCTCTCTTGCTCTTTCGTGTAAACAAAAAATAAATAATTGTGTTCAGCTAGTAAGATCAGCAATTGGGAAACCCGCTGAAAGGTTAATGTGTATTAATTACTGGGCCGCCCGTCCACGTGATCGAAGTACCAATGATGCTATTGAGGTTCTTTTTCTTCATTACGTTTCGTCTCTCTCTTGAGCAAATAAATTATTGTCGTAAAAGCAGAAATGTTAGACGGCCGACATTTTTGGCATTTCTACAGTGCATGAAAAAAACAATCTGCTTACGCAATAGCCACCAATAATTCAATTCCTTTCCCATCTTCATCTTCTTTTCATTATTATTATTATTCGGAAACAGAAATTAAACGGTTATCTATTTCTTTAAAAGGAATTCTTCTTGAACGCACTTATTTGTCAATAACGAGGCAAACCTACTCTACTTCTTGCAAATTGAAGGAATTCTTCTTGAACGCACTTGATTATTATGTCACCTCACAGAATTGAGTACTTTGTCGATATTTACATAAATATCTCATGACTAGCCTTGCTCAGTGACGTTCATGAATGGGACACTACAACTCAGAATTCAAAACGATTGGATCATAATTGTGGCATGCATCCAAAATACTAGGTTTGCAAGCAGAATGCTAGCTGATCTAACAGGGCTCTCTAACTGCCACGAAGGTGGTGAGTTTGATTCGTGGGGGTGTGCATAAGTGTGTTAGGTTTCTGCCTCGGGTTGTAACACGGGTCTCAGTGCAACTGTGAAATATAAAATGTGTCCCTCTATGAACAGCAATGGCAGATCTAGAAACTTTTGGGATGGGGCGAATAGTCGCTTGAATGGTTTCAAATGAGGCGAACTGTGTTTTATAGTCATGGATCCCACCATAGACTTTAAGTTGATTTTCAAAATTTCAGGTAAGTGTCGACTCAATGTAGATCCGCCACTGGCTAACAGAGAATAAAAGAATAGAATCTTACGTTTGAAAAGGCAACCCCATGACCTTAATTAACCTTTCTCTACACGATTATTTTGGACCGTCTTGTACCTTCTCTACACGCAATCGTGACAGAGACATACACGCTCCAGAGGTGGGGACCTTTTCCGGCAACGCTTTCACGAAGGATATGAACGTGATTGCATCTTGCATTCTCGTGACATCATTATGTGATTGCGGAATTCTTTTTCTGGATATGAAAAGGACTACACTTTTGGGGGTTTCTGTTCTTGGAATCTAGGGACTTGAATGGACCATATTCAGCTCCAAAGTGGTCTAACCAATTTTGGTTAATCCGATGTCGCGGTAATTGGATTCAAAAGGTTCAAAATTTGTCCAGGAAGTTCCAAATCAGATCGAAATGTGGGATATCAGAATCTTATGTTACGAAATGTCTAAAATCAAATGCAAATGTGATCGGGTCTTATCTCGCCTGTCCAAAGTCTTGTGTTTACACTTTTATAGATGGATTACAAAGTTGATTTTGATTAGCTACAGCCATTTATTTTGACCTCATTGGCGTACGGAATTATTGTGATTCAAGAAAATACACAGCTAATTACTTGGACCATCTGGTTTTGTAGTCTCGAGGTACAATGAAACTTTAAGTTTTATGGGCTGAATATGCAAAATTTTATGAGAATCAGCTCTCTGAATTTTCGGCCGAAGATGGGAGAAATACTTCCAACAATCAGGAGTTGTTTTTGGATTTTGAATCATTAGGCAGAGACTGCTCAACCTTGTTTTGTTCTTCTCGAGGTGTGTCTCTTGAAGGACACCTCCAAAGTTTGTGACCTTCAACTTATTTGATTCTTGACTGTACCATACCATTCTAAGTTGCAGATTTCCCACTTGACAGAATCCCCTTGTGCGTTATGTGAGAGATTCATATAGAATTCTACTAGGTTAAATATAAAATTTTTACACATGCTTTTACGGGTCAGGTATTTCTAGCTAGGTTAGGGAATAGTGGGCTTTTTATTTTCGGTACGACGGGAGGCCGAAGCCAGATGCATGCCTTGGGAATCGAACTCGCGACCTTGAGTCAACACCATATTCAGGTCAGCTATTGCTTGTTACGAACTCGGGCACTGGGTTCTGTTCTGCAGTGGATGACATGTTTGAAATTACAGATATTAAGAAATTTTCTCTTCAATAGTGAGGTTTGTCTCCTGAGCAGTCTTTCGGTTTTCCTATAAAACAACTCTATACATGGTCCAGATTTTTCATGACCTATTCCGACCCTTTGCCCTGATTTGGTATTAGAGATCGAATATGGAAAGCTTCAACTTCTTTTGAGAAGATTTGTGTATGGACCTTGTGCCTGTGGAGATTCTCAAATATTCTGCACCAAATCTGGGTGTACCGTGAATAATGCAATCCAAACTTGCATCTTCCAAAATCTTAAGAGTTCCTCATTGCACAAAAGCCTGAAATGAAGTATTTTTACCAGATTCCTTATTTGATTGAGAAGAAAAACTAATGTGCTTCATCACGAATCCCTCCATTATCAATGCTTGGATGGTTTGGAGAAAGAGCAAAGGTTCAAACTGAGAAACAGACTATGAGAATAACAAGACAATGAAGAAGGGAGGAGCCGAAAAGGAGGTGAGATACTTGAATAAAAGTCATGTCTCAACATCATCCAAGCATAATCCAAGGGTCGGTTGCCCCCACCATTAAAAACATGAGTTGTAGAATTTATCTCGATCAATTACTCAAGGAACTCTATAGGAAGGACCCTTTTTCAATCAAACACCCTCTCAATTTACCAACCAATAACATTTAAATAGACCGAATGATGTAGGCGCCCCTCACAGTGATCGCCGACTGTATTTGGATCGCCAGCCTCCTAGCAAATCTGTAATTCCTTATTTGAATCAGCTTCTTACATAACTATCAAACTTGATCAAACTCAACCATATTGCAAATTTCAAAAAATGAGCAAGTGGAGTCCATTGGTGGACCTCATTTGCTCGTCTTGGGGTCAGAGGGAGGCAAGCTGACACCCCTCCCGGGGCTAGGAATTATCAGACCGCAAGTTCATTCTATTACGTTTATTGAAGACGAAATTTCAGTCATTTTGTTATTAACATAGATGCTGGACTGTGACATGCAGAAGAGCAATGCTCATGCAAGCGCGAGCCCTAGGTATATGTTGCCATTCATCTGCAGTTTGGTCTCATGCATGCAGAAAAATGCAAACCCTCCCATAAGAAAATGTCCAGTAAGCATGCACGCTGCAAGAACCAATCACATTAGTCTCTTTTGTACGATTTTTAGTTCCCTTTGACAGAACAGAATCATCATTTTACAACACATGCAAACATGAATGCAGAATCAGTCAAGTTCGTTGTCTCACTCTCCTTCCGTTCACGTCTGTTCCGTCCGAAAGCTGAGCCCACACACTCAGACTCTTTCCCTGGCTGCTGCAATCCTCCTCGCATCCTGCCACCGTCTTTAGAAGTTCAGACTGCAGCGATGGGCAATTTTCCTTCAGATACTCAAATCCCTCCGTCAGCATCACCGCTGCATCCAAAGGTTTGCGCAAGTCAACCAGTTTTTTTTAAGACAAAAAGGATCATAAACTGAGGAAACTAGAAAAGGTTCAAGACATATTTCAGGTTCAAAATCTGGAATCCACCTTCAAACCCAGGAAAACAAATCTGGAATTGTGTATAAGCAAAAAAGCCGAACCTGCAAGGTTTTCTGCAGCGAATTTCAAGCAAACAGCCTTTAGCTCCATGGCTTGGTGACGAACTGCCAATGCGAGCATGCTAGCAACAGTATTCACAGAGATGTCCTTACACATATAAGATTCACACATCGACCTAAGCCGTGTCAAGCCGTACTTGTGTGAAGCAGCTAATAGTTTTGCAGGAAGTGTTTCAGCCACTGAAGATGAACAAGATGGACTTGATGAGGATGACGCCAGCTCTTCCTCCATCACAGAGTCTCTGTATATGAAATGCAGCAAAGCCTAAAGTGCATAGAGTAGAGATCAACGAATAGCATGCATGAAACAACACAGTAAAAGAAATGAATGAAGACTTTCACCTTAAAAACTTTTGGTTCTAAATCATTGATAACAATTTCTTGCGTCTCCTCCAGCAAGTCCTCAAAGAATAGAGACTGGAATACAGGAGACCGAGCGGCCAGTACCAGCTTATGGGCATGAATTTTTTCTCCAGAAACATCAAAAACAACATCTGAACCCTCTTGATTATCGAGAAGTGAGCCAAAATGCAGACCTATGTCAGAATCTGGGACTTGTATTGAATGTAATTGAATGCAATCCATGGATGAAACCACCACGCCAACAGTACAATTGATTTTCAAACAATCATCCTTTAGATAGTCCGACGTTTCAAGCATAGCACGCCTATAGAAGCGCTTGTAACCCCTGCACAAGATACAGCCTTTTCAGTGTGGAGCTCTCCTTAGAAGATAAAAAAGCAAATTCATCTCCAGCTTTGTAGTATGAAAAAACAAATAGTCCAATGGCAAACACGGACAACTTCAAGAATGCATGCATATCCCCAATCAGATATGGCGTCTACAAGAACTGCTAACCAACCCTCAAGAAAGAACTGAGCAGATGGAGATTTGTGCCATTATAAAGAAGAAGTTGGGAGATTCAGCACATGCTTCACAACTTATTTCAACCATCATACATGTGAAGAAAGTTAAAGTGAGGTCGCATTCTTTTCAAAGTACCTAACCGCCAAGGCAAGTATATGCTCGCAATTTTCAACCGAGTTCATTCATTACTTTTAGCCTTGTTCAAATGGGATATCATGCCATTCACCGTCCAATCCAATTACCAGAAATAGATCGGTGATTCAAGATTGTCCTAGTGTGTCAAACCATAATCTCATAGAAAGTGTTCCACAACATGAGTTCCATCAGTTGTTGGACCGGACAAAGAAACCTACAGGTGCAACTGGTAATTCCTGTTGAACCTTCATCAAGAATCCAACATGTAATATCTTAAAGGATATGATACAGAACCTAATTTTTTAAAATTATTTTAACATGCAGTTGGGGCATTAGCCAACCCCATCTAGTATGGGAAAAGGCTTAGTTGTTGTTGTTGTGTATGCAGTTGGGGCATAAAGTAAATGAAGCAAAAAATGAAACTATGGAAAAGAGTTACTAAAAAAGGTTGAGACAAATATTTATTACAATAGAGAATGAATTCGGTTTCATAACAAAGAGATCTACTATTTAGGCTATTCACTTGTTGAGACGTCGAGGAATACTTCAAAGCCAAAAAGGAAAACTTGCACATGATATTCATTGATTTAGAAAAGGCCTATATATACCTTTGGTACCATCGAACTTATAAAGGACATGTATAATGATGCAAAAAACATGTTTTTAGACTTAAGGAATTATTGATTATTTTGAAGTTAATATCGGATTGTACAAATATCTGCACCTATTCACTTTGGTTATAAATGAGTTAACAAAGCACATTGAAAATGAAATCCCTTGTTATATGTTTATTTGCAAATGATATTGTACTGGTGGATGAATCGAAGGAGTTCAAAAAGAAACATGGGTTGTAGAGAGAACGCATTTGAAACAAAAGGTTCTAGAATTAATAGAAATAGGACAAGACACATGGAGTGAAGTTTAGTAAACAGATGACAGGGAAGTTAAAATTAATAAGCATTTGCATTTGCATCACTCAAAACGGCAATTTATAGTCTTTCAAGGTGATGAAAAAATCAGGGATGTTATACATAGAAAACACATGTTGGCTACAACAGAGAGGTGTCATATAAGAATTACCACTAATGTGAGGCAAATATTATAAACAGTTAGAGTTAGGCCAGCAATATTCAAGTGTTAGGCAATCAATTATTAACATGTGCGAAAAGATGTATGTGGCATAAATGAAAATGTTGAGATGGGCATGTCACCACACAAGGAAAGACAGCATGTGTGATAAGATTACTAGATAATAAGTTAAAATAGCACCAATAGAAGATAAGATAAGAGAGTCACGGTTAAGGCGGTTTAGACAAGTAGAGAGGGTACCAAAACAAGGTGTGAGAAATTAGATGAATAAAATCTTAAAAGAGGGAGAAGAAGACCACAAAAGGTGTTGGAACACTATTGAAGATGATATGACTTTTCTGAAGACGACTACTAGTATGGCACAAGATCGTGAGCTATGGCATCAAAGAATCCATGTAGCCGACAATACCCAGGGTGCAAAAAGGCTTGGTTGTTGTAGCTTAACAAACAGTCAGTAACTTTTCAGTTTTATAATCGGATTCATACCAAGTTGTTCACGAAAGGCCCCTTTTCATATTTAAACCATAACTAACTAACATTTTGTATGGGATATATGTTCAGATTTAGAAACAACCATTCATTCTTTGGGTTCTCAAAGTAAATAACACTTCTATAGGATCTAATTTACCATGAGTGATATAACAAAATTAGTCTCCACTTCATCATGCAAGTCAAATCTCAGGGCCCCCAATGGCTTTAAGGATTGAGACATCTCTAAATAAAGTCAATCGACTATCCACATATCGGCACCCTAATTTATATTATTTCCACCACATAGGGATAGAATAGAAGCTGCAGCTCCCTACTATGACTTGAAGAATATAAGTTATCCCAGGATTAGATAATAATTCTCCACAGAAATGTTTGTTTCTCAAGCTATTAACTATGTTGTCAATAGTGACACCTACAAGCCGGCCCATAAGCTCATAAGTCATAACTGAACCTGATAGCGCACTGACATTAAAAAACAAATAAATACAAAATATTACAATTGAATTCTTAAATATAGGACATTCTGAGACCAGTAACACTTAAACCAGTAATCTTGAAGCAGTGCCATTAAAGGTACATATTATGAAGGCATTTGAATGTCATAACCACGGATTTAAAAAGTTAGACTGAAATAGGAAGGAAAGGGAGAAAAGAAAAAAATGGGAAAGCGGCAGAAAGGAGGATGAAGAACAAAAACAAGAACAAGAAAGAGGAAGAAAAGACAAAACATGCATGGCATGCCAAGGGTGCTTATTTAGATCGCATAAATGTTGTTAGCAGGCTGACTAGTAACCTTAGGGAGCTTAAACCCCATTTTAGCAAGACAGCCTATACTTCGTGCCTAAAGGGTGCTACATACGCTTAAGCATGCAACATGAAGCACATAGTATGCAACTGCAAAGTATCTCCGGACACCAAGCCAAACTGAATGATGGTCTTCCCTTGTGTATCCTGAACTTTTCGTATCATGAGAATTTTTGCTAACTTAACATGAAGGCAAAAGAAATGCCACTGCAATCTCTTTTTTTGATAAGTTGATGAATGTAAAATGCATAACAAATATTGGAAGTTAAGATTTGGTGCTTGAAGTGTGCATGGAATTCAGTAAAAAGTAAAACCACAAAAGAGGTTGCAGAAAAGCAGCACAGAGCAGAATGTTTCACCTCAAGAGATGCAAAATATGGAAGTCAAACAAAGCATCTGGGGTAATAAACTCAACCACAGCAAGAAAGGGTACTGGGGGGATGGGATTCAAAATCATTTGGCATATGAGGACCACTGTACTCAAATATATCTCTTCTTCCTCTTTTCCTTGCTAATAAAAACCTAACCTTGACCATTTAAACCTCCCACCTCCCTCCATGAGGCTCCGCTACAAAACTTAACAACTCTCTCTTAGGCTCCTCGCATTACTTCCATAAGAAACCAAAAGTTGTTTACATCGAAGACACTTAGCTCTGCACTGAACCAGGACTTCTATTACATAGCCAAATAATAAAACAAGAAAACAGCAGAAACGTTATCACCAGATAAACAACCCAGAAGAAACAGCAAAAGGAAAAGCGATACAACAGTATAGCACGGATCGGTAGAGTAACCAACCTTCAAGGATGGGAAAGCTTTCTACAAGTTATGAACAATCTCATGTATATCTTACTCACAAGCAGCAACCTCAATCCAGAGACAGAAGGAAAAAAGAAGTTACACAAAGCGTTCAAACATATTTCACAAACACAAAAGGTTCTCCCATTAAAATGCCAACGGATCTGCCAGTGATGAATGCCGAATAGAAAATGCATGAAAGGATTGCAAAACAAATGCCAGTAAATCCCGGACAATGTCCAAAAGAAACAAGAGAACAGTTCATTACATCGAGTAGTAACCGACGGAACAAATCAGTTTCTAGCAAGCCATAATTACAATTAGCCGAAATTATTTCCATGGACGATAGGCGATGGCCTACTACAACAAACATGAACATCCTACACAGAAAGAAGCGAAACGGCATACTGAATTGGAATTAGGAAAACATTGAAGAATATCATATAGAAAGAATAAAAGGGGAAAACGAAACGAATCCCATCACATTCCAGAAACAAAAAGAAAAAAGAAAAATTCACAAAAGCGTTCAACAATAATCCCTGAAATTTTACACAGCATAAAGGAATAGGCATGTAAACGAAGCCCTACGAAAAGATTCAAAAGCCCAAAACGTACCACATGCTACCGCGATACTTCAGCGTGTATGGCCCGCCCTCGAGCGATCGATCAAAGTGGCTGTGGACCTTGTGCTTCCCTTTCCCACTCTGGTCGACGAGAGTGAGCTCAAAAAGCGCCCGGACGTCGGTTCCCTCGCTCGCAAGAGCGATGAAGACGGACACATAAAGAGAATTGTCCTCCGCGTTCTTACCGTCTGGATAGAAGTAGATCGCCCACTGGTAACCCCCGACGGTGAAATTATCGCTCGCGATGTGGCGCCCTACGCCCATCCCTTTCGCCAAAGAGTAACCCTTGATAATAAACTTGTGCGAACCGTTGATCGTCTCTGTCACCGAGCACGAGCTCGTGGGCGAGAGCACGATGCCCTCCGGCATTCTCCTGATGGCAAAAGGCCGACCGGACCGAAGAATGAGGGAATTAGCGTTAGGGTTTCAAGGAAGGCAAACTAGGCATCGAGAGAAAGAAACTCAAAAACAATCAGGACTTTGAACGGCCCTATTTCCACCGGGGAGGACAGAAAAATATCCAACAAGAAACAAGATTCAAGTTTTCCGGGGAAAAGACACAGTAGACGGCTTTGGGCGAAAACCCTAGCCTCGTTTAGGGGGATATTCCGAGCAAACGTAATCTGGAGAGAAATCGAAAAATGACAGGAGAAGAGTACGGGGGGTTGGGGGATTTTCCGGCGCACGATGGGCTGGGAACTCCCTCGATTTCCGTCGTGAGAAATTCGCCTCCCACCACACGCCCTGTTTTGGAGGAAGTACGGCAACTCGGCAAATTAACAAAAATTCACAAAAGGTCGTCCAAAGTCGTCATGGTTGCTTGAAGATGCCCTTTCAGTTGGGTCTGTAGGGATGGCAATGATGCGGGTCGGGAACGGGTATACCTATACCTATACCCGGACCCGACCCGAACCTTAACGGGGCGTACAGGGTACTCTTTTTCTCGTAGAATGGGTTATATATATAAATAGAGAGAGAGAGAGTTCCATATAGATATATATATATAGTGAGATAATGAGAGCTTTATAAATATATATATATATATATATAATAAAAGTTGTTGCACTCTTTATATATATATGGGTATAAACATATACATCTCCTTATACTACATGGATCCCATGAATCCAATATGAAATTTTACTCGGATCGGGCTAAACATATACATCTCCTTATACTACATGGATCTCATGAATCCAATATCTATGTGGACCTAGCCTAACAAATACTATAGGGAGTTGTAATTGAGCCGATTCGGGGTTGAGTACAGGCAAGCTCGACTTGGCTAAAAAGTTGCCAAGTTATTTAGCCTCAATCTTGGATCGAGTTATATTCAAGTAACGCGGCTTGGGTTGTTATCAAGGTCAACTTGAGTAGTTTGTTTAGGCTCGTGACTTACTCCTCGAACCAAGTGGTGGGCTTGAGCTTGGCTAGCTCATTTCCCAAGCTCGACCTGGGTTTGGCTTGAGCTCGACAAAACCAAGTTCGAATTTATGTCGAACCCTGTTCGGGTACACCCAGATTCTTCGGGAACCGCAAGAACTGTTTCCATACAGGGAAGGAGCATTATCGTCATTAAGGAGAAAGGCAATAGCATGTTCGGTCAATTCAGGCGTATAAAAACCACCCCACCTGTGGCGAAACTCCGGATTATTTTCTCGATCGATCGAGGGAGAGTGGTGGAGTCCGATATTCGATCGTCACTCCTTCGCCGTCGTGGTTTGGATGGCTTGACGCCTTCGATCGGTAACCCGAGGGATAGACAATCTTTTCTATCTCCTGTTTTTTTCGTTTTCGATTCTCTTTTCTCTTTAGGGCAAGCGTTAGGGTTAGGAGAGATGTCGACACCTGCGAGGAAGAGGCTGATGAGAGATTTCAAGCGCTTGCAGCAAGATCCACCTGCCGGAATTAGTGGCGCTCCGCAGGATAACAACATCATGTTGTGGAACGCTGTGATTTTCGGGTAAACGTTTGTTTTCTTTCTTTTTCTTTTGAAATTGTGGTCGACTTTTGGGAGTTTGCATTGATCTATGTTGTTTTTTGGGTCCTGGTGGTTTTGTTTGCAGACCTGATGACACTCCGTGGGATGGAGGTGAGACTCCCCTTCTTGTTTTTATTTTGTCTCCTTTTTTTATTTTCTCTTTCAGAAAAGGAAACTTTTTTTTATCTTATATTCCCTGTGAAATTTCATTAAGGAATTTGAGTTAGTTTTAGGATTTTTTTTTTCCTTAGATCTCCTGAAGGTTGCATTTTTATAGGGGTTTGGGCATGTGGCGTATCATGCATTTTGTTTTTATTCATATTGCTTCTTCTTTTTTCCATTGTTGGATTGATGTCCCTCTGTAGTTATGGAGACTGTGACAATGTCGTGTTTAGGGATCTCTTGTTGTTCGCTGCGTTCACCTTCGCTTTTTTATTTGGCTGGGGATTCAGGGTTGGAATGTCATTTATCCTGATTGAGTATACTGTTTTGGAAGTGCTAATCATTGGTATCCTTTTCGCCATGGATGTATTGTGGTATGAAGAGGTTAATTGAGAATTTTGTTCGCCTTGTATCCTCTTATACAGGACACTCTTAAGTGTTAACAACAGATTTGCCCTTTTAAATATGTATTTTCTGTTGCTTGTTTATGTCTTTGTTTCACTTTTTTGTGGTTTGGGGAATTGAAGCAGAACGTGTCATTTAGAATTTTCTTGGGTTCACTTTATTTGCCTTTAGTTCCGTAAATTGTTCTCCGTGGATTCACGGTTGGGGGTAAGCTTCAAAAACTGATAGAGCTTGCTTCTCTCCCCTTCTTTGTGGTGATGGAGTGTCGTTTGAAGGGGTTGGTTATTTAATGAATCTGGCAGTTTCTTCACTTAATCTTTTCCTTTATACAAGATGTGTTTAATATTACTTGTAGATTTCTCCTTCATTTCTCCTGTTTGTTTACTCATCTTTCTTGATCTTTTTGCTGTCTGGTTCTCGTTAGTTATGTCTCTGGTCATGTCTTTTGAAAATTGTCTTTGCATGGCTTACTTGATTCTTGTGTTATGATTTTATGTTTTTTTTTCAACCAGTGCAGAACTACATGGCTTTTTTTAGTCTACTTCTAGAATGGGATCTCTATCATGTGGATGGTGAAACTAATATGCCTGGAATCTCCAAGTGGTTTGTGTGTCATGTCATTTATGCAATACCATCCCATTTTTCTGTTGTTTTTTCAACGGACACACAAGTTTCTTTTGGTTGATTTGGTTAGGTTGCATTGAGCGCATCTCCAGTATTGGACACACAAGTTTCTTTTGATTGATTTGGTTAGGTTGCATTGAGCGCATCTCCAGTCTTGGAGTTGGATGGTGTGCTGGTTCTTCGTGTTTTGTGTTCCACAAGCTGCATAATTCTGTAGCTTGCTTTCTTCTAGTAATTTTAGGGTTGTGGACCACAGTTATATTTAAATCGTGTTTGGAAGCTGGGGTAGTTTCTTGGAGGGTGCCTCCTTATTTGATGTGCAGAACAACAAAGTCTTGCTGAATAGGAAGCTGCTCAATGGAGAGTAACACATAATGGCTAAACAACTCCTAACGAACTAACAGCCGCCAGCTTCTAGTCCTCTGTTATTGGAAAACCTGTTATGGACCTTATGGTTGACAAGAAGTTTTGACACGCAATGAAAAACAATAGTAACAGTTATTCCTGCAAATCTCCATCTTATATATGATTGTGTACACCCTCATCTTTGTGGTGATTCTGCTATGAATATGATGATAATCAGAATAATCAGAAACCGCAGAAATTTATGAATCACACGACAAACACCGCTGTGGTATCATCATTATTTGATGTCTTATCCTTGAGACTATTGTGTTTCTTTTCCTCAGTTTTCTTGTTAACATTTGACCTCTGTGAGGATTTCAGCTATGTAAATTGTTTGCATGTTGTCAGCTTTGCTACGTCTTATGGGCAAACAACTATCTCACTCTCCCTCCTAGCCCTCTTGAGGTAAAAAAGAGGGATCCTGGTAATGTAAGAGCAATAGTTAACAGCATGATAAATCACAAAAGCTCAATTCTGCAGTTGGAAGCGTTTCAGCATTTAAAATTTCAGTTAGCGTGGCTGTTTGATCCTTGTGTGTTAATGTTTGCGGTCTCATGGGTCACCTTTGTGTTTTGCTAGTAACCTCTAATTATGTTATTTATTTCTAACTAGCTCTAATGCTTTCACTATTTTGTTTTTATGGGGGGAAATGAACGTCCTTGATTGAACTATTCCTCTGAGCTTTCGCAGGTACATTTAAGCTAACTCTCCAATTCACAGAGGACTACCCAAACAAACCTCCAACTGTTCGGTTTGTCTCTCGAATGTTCCATCCAAATAGTAAGTTGAAAGACCTTTGTTCTTTGGCTTTGCTTTATGGCCCACTGGGTGATACCTTTTTGGTTTATGCTTTGGTCATGACACTTCTACTCCATCTCACTTGAAAGTTACTGTAGCATTTTCCGTGCACTTTGAATGCTTAAGGTTTATTTAGTCAATATTTCTGGATGCCTCTATGCTTTAATAGTTTACTAAGACATTCATTTGTGATATCAACAGTCTATGCAGATGGAAGCATTTGCTTGGATATTTTGCAGAATCAGTGGAGTCCTATCTACGACGTGGCGGCAATACTCACGTCTATCCAGGTACCGATTTCTAAATTGGTTGCATACCTTTTATTATTATATTATATCTGATATGCTACGAGGGTATATGTATGTTTTAATGTGTCTGTCCACATTAGTATTAGCTTAATTTGGTGCGCTATTCCTATTTAATGGAGGAGAGCATCTTTTTCATGTGTATAACTTTGTGGCGCGCTGTTGGTTTTCTTTATGGGACTTGGTGGTGGACACCAACCTATTTGGTTCTTACCATGTCTCTTGTCTGCCCAGTCTCTTCTGTGTGATCCAAATCCCAATTCACCAGCAAATTCTGAGGCTGCTCGGATGTTCAGTGAGAACAAGCGTGAGTACAACAGGAGAGTGCGTGAGATAGTCGAGCAGAGCTGGACAGCGGACTGAAACAGTCATTTGTGATGACGAAAGATGGTGTCCTAAATTCATGTGAACGTCTGTTGCAACTTGCCCAAGGACTGGCGTATTGTAATCTCTCTCTCATTTCCTTAGCATTTCTTTTGTGTGTTATATATTTATACCATGATTTGTGGGTTGTGACGCTTGCTGCTGAGTATTTGGTGGAAATGAAAAAAAACTCTGTGCTTCGCAAAATTTCCCACTTATGTTCACATGACAATTCGTTCCATAAGCAGACCTTCCGCCTCGGTCGCCGACAAGGTGTCTCATGGATTAGTTAAAATGGTATGCGAAAGAGAACTTGCAGCAGCTTTTCTGCTTGGAAATCCCTCAAACAAGGGGCATTGTTTAGCACGAGTTTCGGCGCTATTCAGGTGTTCGTTGTTGGCTTGTTACACACACTTTCATCTCCTTCTCCATTGCTTACTTCTTCGTATTAGTACGGAAGGGACTCCTTTTGAAAGGAAATGTGTGAGACAGTCCAACCCCCCATGACATCCGTTCCCACATTAATGCGTGTCTGCCATTTGGCACTTAGACTCCAAAACGCTGTTGTCCCTCGTGATGTGTAATGGGTAATGTACAGTCAGATGACGAGAGTTGCCTGAAGACACCAAAAGGACCATGAATGGCAAAATTAACCAACCACTCAACATCGGCATTTCATGTTTCGCAGCTATCTTGCGCACTTTACAAGCTCTAAAAATGTCAAAACATTTCATGCTTCTCCTGAAATCTTCAAATACAGAACCTGTGGCAATTTGGCGACAATTATGTGGAACTACCTTTTGCAATCTTGAGAGCACCACAGTAACTACGATTAATGTTTAACCAAAGAGGAAATTGTTCTCTTTGCCATACTCGCGCAGTAGTTCACGGTCATGGAGACACACCGTTGAACAAACAAGCAGGAATTTGAACATCCAAATTATCGATTGGAGGCAGGCGATTCCTCACTTCTTGTGGCATGTGCAGAAAACTGTAGATTCTGTGAGAGGATGGAGCACCCGTCTTCATCCTTCATCCGTTGGCTTCCGAAGGCACGGGTGTCAGGCGACGTACGGGCGTAGGCGCACATAAACCTCTTCTGTACGTAAGTGTCGAGTCGGTTCTTTTGTAAAGTTCAGGTGTGTTTATAAACCTGAGCTAAGTGTGTGAGTCAAGTAGGTCTAGGCTAAGTCGTGAGTTAGTCTTAGACTAGGTTGGGTCTTGCAATTCAGTTCTTGTATTGGATCGGATATGGATCCATTATGTGTTGGGTCTTTGGTTCAGTTATTAGCTAAGGGCTAGTTAGAGTTGGGTTGCTGGTTGGGAGTAGCATGAACAGAATGATAATAGGTGGCACTTGGAGGGAATAGTTATGGGAGTTGGAGTAACCGTATGAAGCATGGAGCACTTTGGCGGGAGCAGTTGGAGCAGTTCCAAGCCCACGACTTTAAGTATGCTGCAGTGGATTGAAGCGGGTGGCTGAAGTTTAGAGGTTCCCCGGACAGCTGCTGCAGTGTTACTTCCTCTTGTGACAGCAAACAACTAGCTGAACCATTCCTTGAGGAGGAAATTCAGGTGCAGCGTGAAGAGCCGTTCCTTGGCTGGAAGTGTAGTTCTCGTGGAGAGCTGAAGGGTAGAGGTGCTCTTCGGGCAGTTGCAGCAGGCCGAATCTCCTCTGCAGCAAGATAGCTAGAGTTGTGGTCCTCGTGGAGTGAAGTGCTGACGGAAGGAAGCTGCGGACAGTTGTTGTAGATGTTCCCTCACAGCCAGCCGAGTACCACCTGAAGTCTAGCGCAGAAGAGGAGAGACGCTCGAGTGTTGAAGACCTATGGACATTTGCTGCAGACATTCCACTGCAGCCGAGTCTCTCTTGGAGTAGAGTGCAACCGACGGCGCCTTGGTGGAGACACTCCCTTGTGAGTGTGTTCCCTTCTGCAGCTGTACAACCGAGTGTCTCTTGCGATTAGAGGTCCAGTCGGACATCATCTGCAGCAAGGTGCAGACGAGTGTCTTTGCAGCAAGGTGGCAACCAAGCTATCCCTTGGAGAAGAGTGCAGTCGTTTATCCCTCGTAGTGGAACCTTCCCTTGTGGAGCAAATCCTCTTCGTGACACTTAGCTAGGCGAGTGATATCTCTGCTGGGTTGAAGAGTGAACCTTAACTAGCTAGGGATTAACCGAGTGGGGTGAAGAACCGTGTGTCTTCAGATCAGTCTTTGGTGTGTGTGTGCGTGTTACACCATTAGTTAGGCGAGAGTTATTCTCTGCTCAGGTTCTAGGGGAACCTTAACTGACTAAGTGAACCCCAAGGCTTATGTGTGATGTGCAACGTGTATATTCAATCCCATTTCTGTAAACTGTGTGTGCAGTTGATATGGTATGTGTGTGCTAAATACGGTTCGTCACACCATAGGCATGGAGATCAAAGGAGCTGGTACTCCGTTCCTACACTCCCACTATTAAGGGCTTGTGATTCGAGTGAATCAAATAGCCAATGAGAGTCTGGAGTGAGCCTTCTGTTGAAGAGGAACGTTTGCAGTCACGCAAACACGTTTCGAAACAGAGGCTGAAAGAATCATTCCGTGATTCTTGCCATCACGGGCAAACTAAGTTTCGAAAAATTAATTTGAAAAATTCGGTCCGTGACAGATTCCATGGCATGTCCTCGAGGGGAAGGCATCTAAGCAAGGTTCCCAAAGCTGTCCTCAGCGGCTGAACGGGACATGGATCTCAACAGCTGGATCTACCATTGGTGGCGCATGGCTGACGCTTCTTATACCGACTTGTTCGGCTGTAGCAAGTGCTTGCACTTGCAAGGAAAATAACCAACTGTGATCATTATAGGTCAATGACACTTGACCACCAACTTCATATCATGAGCAAGTCGGACAAGGGGTACCACAACTTCCTAAGTTTCAATGGCTGACCCTCAAGTGGTCACTTTCAACTGGGGAAAGAACAAGATGGATAAAAGGTTGTCTGGATGCTAAGTTTTACTTTTGTAGGTAATGTGCAAACAAAACCTGTGCTCAGATGATCACAAGTGCCACTTTAAAGGCAACTAGGAGCATCATAGCAGGGAAGGCCTGTGTTAGGCATTGGCTTATGCACGGAAGATACCAGGCTTCTGCTAATTCATGCACATAACACCACGAACCAAATCAACTGCAGTGGACGTATGGCTAGCGGCCCCAAATATGCTAAATAATCCTGTTGCTCTCACTGAATGTATTTTGCCCCAACAACATCAAGAGAGAAAGGTTGAGAGTACCAACTTGTTTATTTATGAGATACCAAATCAAAGGACAGGAAAAGCCAAAAGAATATAATGCGGTTCAGATGGCAACTTCCCATGTCAACAAAAACTTGTACAACGGATACTTAACGTTACACCACGAACTTTTGGAGTTACTCGACTTGCCCACCCCTCAGGTATTGTAGACAGGCTATCATGAGCTTCCAAGTTCATGGCCAAAGAACACAAAAGATGCTCACTCAAAGCAAACCCCTTCTGCGCTTGTAGTCACTAACAGTCAAGGTCAATGAGTGCCTTCTCCCATCGTTCTCTGGAACCTTAACACCAAGCGTAGTTTCCACCCTCTGCTTCTTTGCAATGAACGCCAAGAACGCACCCTGGGGGCCACTAAATTTCTGCAATCCCGCGAGTGAGATAGGCAAGTCAAAGTCATGCAGTAAATGCAACTCAGTCCCTGGATCGACTGGTGCCTTCGTGTCAATAAGCTTTCCGGCATCTGCAGCAGCTTCCAGAGCAGCCGCAGTCGCCACCTCCCCTGCCTTCTCCTGTTCACGAGTTGTAACCGTACCTGTTACTTCTTTAGCATCATCTTCAGCTCTAGGTGCCGATACGTAGTAGTTGCTTGAGCGAGTCCACCTTCTAGAGAAGGGGTCGTACCCAGCCTCACCAGCTTTCAAGCTTGTATTTACCGGCTTGAGCTCAGACGCATTCTTGAAATTCTCTTGCCTGTTCCTCCTGTTCATCTCTGCTAGTTTTAGTGCCTTGGAGTCTTTATCCTTGACTTGCCTGGACATAGCCTCTAATTCCTGCAACCTCCTCTTGATCCTTTCCACCTCATCATGGTCATCCTTGCTGACTGCTACCTCCATCTCCTTTCTCAGGCGATCCTTCTCCGCTGCTATATTCATTGGTCTTAAAGATGCAGACTTCTTCTCTTGTAACATCTGCTTCACTGTAGAAGCAGAGTACACAAAATTGCTGATCTTCTCCATGGCTTCATGTTTCTGTACTACTTCATCCTTGGTTGGAAAGTGACCACCATTGCGCTCTATTTCACGTAGCAGCTCTGAGAACTCCTCCTCGAGTGGAGGTGAGTCTGAGACTCTAGCCATCTGCCATCTAGCAGCTGCAGCTTCATTGCCCCACACACAATTTAGATACTTGTGTGTGGTCTTATTCTCAAACTTGTACTGTCTATCAGGATCTGAGGCATCCACGTTCCGCACCAAACAAAGCCTATATATGCTGCGCCCTGTCTTTGACATTCCAATCCCTACACGGACATAGCATCCAACAATCACATCTTCAAAGAAAGGTTCCATGAACCATTTAAGAAGTCGGGAACGGCGAATTGTGATGGCTTTAATGTCCTCAAAAGCAGCACATTTTGTGCCAGATACAGGTTCATCTTCGTCGTCACTTTCATCCAGGTTCCTGACGCCACTTGAGGAATCATCAGCACTTGCTTCCTTGCTTTCATCACTGCTGCCTTCATTGTCACTGCCACTGGAGTCGCCACTTCTGCCCCGACCTCTTCCTGGAGGTGAATCACTTATAGGACTCGCAGTCACCACTTTCCTCTTGGGAGAACTTCGATTGTCTCCACGGGTGGTCAAGTCTCTCTTTTTCCTCTGGTTGCCTGCATCCTGAGCCTTGCGTCTAGCTGCCAATTCGACCAAAGCATCCTTGTATTCACTCTTTCCCGCCTTTGTTGTGATGGGTGCATGTCCACGGGATGATTGAGGAGAAGCTTCTTTTGTAGGATGGCCTTTCTTGTCACCTTGCCATGCTGCACCTTTCTTCTTCTTTAGAATATCATCCCTGGACTCTGCTCTGTCTGCTAGGATCATCTCCCTTTCTAGTTCTGTTAGTTTTGACAACTCTTCCCGGTCATCATCATCTTTGTAAAGGTCGCTACCTACAGCTGATGAATCACAATCAGAGTAGTCATGCCCACGATCATCATCATGACCCTCATCCCTATGTCCTCTGTCATCATCCTTATCAGCAGTATCAAACCTCTTCTTCAGTGGGATTTGAGAGCCTGAAGGCTTTCTGCTGCCAAAACCTGGATCATCTGAATCTTCATCTGACGAGGATTTAGAATAGCTAGGTTTATCAGAGTAGGAACCCTCATGTCGTCTCTTGACCTGCATCCTTGAGTTATGCCTACTTCCAGAAGCATTTGTCCTCCCTGCTGCCTCCAATAGCAAGTTCTCCAAATCTGCCATGGTTTTTGTCCCTGGAACATCCTCTTACCCACTTATATGCGTACAAATTAACTAAGTTGATGGATAATGAAATTATCCTTAACATCTTACCAAAAGTAAAATCATAAATCACATGCAATCAGCCAAAAACATCACCAGATGGCATGGTTTCTGTTAAATAAAATATGACAACATGGAAGCAGTGCATTGGACAAGAAAAAGCATTAGAAGTCTACAGATGAATTTGATTGCTTGGCACCTCTTTTATCCTAACAGATGGGAGTGGGAAAGAAAAAATTGTAGCAAACCAAAGGAAAATAAAAGTTCACCAGAAAAAAGAAGGAAAAAAAGGAGCTCAATAATCCAAGAACATAACGAAAAAGAACAACCCAAATTCTAATTCAGCAAAATGACCTACAGGAACGTAAATTCATACCAAACTGACCTTATTTAGTGGCAATGGGCACATACCTCGTATTTTGAATTGGGCACACGACCAATACAAGGGCCCCCCATAGAAGATGCTTCCAACCACAAGGGTGTGATTCCTCCACCAGAGCAATATTAGAAACACGGAAACAAAATGGCAAAGAAACCAACTTCATATGTGCGCTCTACCACACACACTCTCTTTTCCAAGTTCAAAGTTTGTCCACTAAGTGGTAGATAACATCAAATTGCCACCTCTGGGAAGGTCGATTTATATAGAACCTAACCACAAACTGATCCGCCAATGGATCTCTACGTTTTGTTGTGCTACCAAGCACATCAGGGTGACCTTGATTTGCAAGTCTTTGTTTTAACTGCTAGCATGGCACATGATAGGGCCCTGTGGAAACAAAGAATCCATGTAGCCGACCCCATCTAGTATGGGAAAAGGCTTAGTTGTTGTTGTTTGTTGTGCTCGTAGCTATATTCATAATATTCCTGGAATTGAACACTGCCAGGAGAAAACCATTTTACAATTTTAGTTGACTTTGAGTGGATGGATGACATTCTAGACACAAAAGCCAATGACTGAAATTTCTTCAACAAGATAAATTGATGAGAATAATTTCAAGAAGATCTACCATTGAGAATAATTGTCCAAATAGTATAGGATTGGTAAGTTAAGAATTAAGTGAACTTGTCCATGCCTTTTCTCTCTTCTCTCCTTCCCTGTCGCCCTTTAGCCTAGTCTACGTAGGTGATATCCTCCATCTTGGAGTTGATCACTTGTTCTCTCTCAATCCTTAGTTAGGTTGATCCCTACTTGGAGTTGAAGATCCTTAACAAAGGTCCAGCCGACCAGGAGATTCAACCTCTTGGAGCTAATCTACCAATTCCAATTCCTCACTACGGGGCATCATAAGCAAGGGCTTGCATCATGTTCGGGACATGTCAGGGATTACACGAAACGCATATCATGCTATTCTCCACGCACCAAAAGAAACCTCAAGTCTGTAACTTCGATGAAAAATAGAAAGGAAACAATCATAGACGCCATAATGGGTATATCCTTGTTCTTTAAGAATCTTTTCATCCTTCCGGAGATCCCCAAAGAGTAATTTGGTCCGAACTTTCAGTAATAAGAAGAACAAAAAAATCACCCAAAGAAGGGCAATTGTTTACAGAAACTATCACTCGAGGCATCACCAATCCAAAGCTAACAAAAGAAATTGCTACGTCGCGCTAATAAAGGCCCAAATCCGACCTAAACTCCCCCAACCCCCCCATATCCTCACTTTTCCCTCTTAGCCACAAAAGGAGCTACTTTGCATTGTCGAACGATCAATAAAAAAAGATCAGCTTATACGTTCAGTATCAGACACAAAATTAAAAAACCCCGAGAGAGAGAGAGAGAGAGAGAGAGAGAGAGAGAGAGAGAGAGAGACAGAGAGAGACAGAGAGACAGAGAGAGACAGACAGACAGACAGATGATGGTATTACCTGATGTACAGGGGTGATACACGCCGGGAAGCTCAACTGGGCGCGTGCGCCACGGTCCCTTCTTCGCAAAGAGAGGAAACGTGGGTTGAGGGGGAGAAGGAAGAAGGGGGGAAAGCGTTGCAAATAAGGGTAAAGCTCTCCCAGAGCAGATTGGAGCCGGGTCGGCCCACTATGAGGGTAAAACTCTCCTAGTCCTGCCGCAGCTTGCTTTTCTCCCTTCACAAGATTCGGACTCCATAGTTGGAGTTGGCTTAAGGCCAGCAGTTCCGGAACCAGACCCATGATCCTGCAGCCCCTTTTATCTTTTTCTTTTTTTCCTTAATCGGCCAGCTAATTACCCTACCATAATGCATTCGAATTACATTAATCTGGTGTATGAAAAGTATGCAAATGCTATAGCTAATGACTCAACTAAAATGCCTGTGGATCTAACTTGTGTGTTTGGATCGGATTCGCTTCATCTCAAGGTTCACTTTGCGGTGGGAAACTTCCTTGATTGGATCCACCGGATCTGAAGTTGTCATGGCGGCATTTGGGATCATTTGATACTCTTAAAAGAATAAATCCAGGGCCGCGTTAATATTACTGGACCAGTTCGGTCTCACCAGAACTTGAATAAACCGAATTGGCTCACCTCCAGGTCCAGTTCTGGCTCCAGTTTCGCTGGTATGTTTTCGTATTAAACTAGGACTGTTTCCCGTTTGGTTCCAGTTTCATTTGAAAATAAAGGCACGACTTTAAAACCAAAACTAAAAAGTACTTGGAATCCGAACTACCAGCTCCAGTTTCGGTTCCGACCCTCTTCCAACCAATTCCTCAGGCGCAACCCACCAGTCTGGGTTGGAACTGGATAGGTATAAATACTATGATACTTCAAATACTTTGTGACATAAACACTATGGCCAAATATGCATGTCATTAGTAGAAATTGACCATGTATAAACCAACTACAAAATGTAAAATTTATCCAATACATAGGTTAGATACTTGCAAGCTTTCTTGGTTTTCATCTCGTTTATCTTTAGTTTTGAACCATTTTTCCAGTGACTTAAGGGTTGAGGTCTGGAATTTTCTCTTATTTTCCCATTCTTATCTGCCAGCATTCCAAACCAAAGTTTCAGCACATCAATGGTACTGTGATCTGATGGAGCATTATGTGGGGAAACTATCCCCTTTTCTTTGTGTGTGTGTGTGTGTCTTCATTATTTTCAGCACTTGAAACCAATACTTCAATGAGAGATACACATTGATGATGGTTGAGAAACAATTCGTCTTAGCTAATCAAAAGAAGCCATAAGCCACTCATCGGAGAGTTCACTACCAAACAACAAATGCTGGAAAACATTCGATATGGAAAAGGCCGAATAACAATGTTGTACGTATGGGAGCTAATATGAGCATATTTCAAATCATGACCTCGTAAATCCAGACGTAGTTGAATGAATACTTTGCAAAAGTTTACCCAGCACGCAGTACACACATAAATAACCTCATATGTTTTGCAACATGTAAGATGAAAATTAATATATTTTAGACTAATATTATGAAATATATTCCAACAACATGTTTTGTGCGTGTATATAATACATATTACTGGTAGGTAAATAAATGAAGCTTGTAGTTTATGCACACAAGCAATAATACTAAATGTATCCTTAGTAATTCTACTGTTCGATTATAAAAATAGATGGTCGAGGTCAAAAGCAAAAAATTGAAAGTATCATTATACTTAATTAAAAATCAACTTTTTGCTTTATGGTTTTTATCATTGGGATGATTTAGAGCGATTGCTTGAATGAAATAGTCCAGCTAAATCTTCAAACAATCAAGAACATCGAAAACTAAACCTAGTTAAGTAGAGAACGGGTTCTCACTGTGAATGAAAAAGAAATGGGGCGTACAAAGGGGAACCATTTGCATTAAGTTGATAGGGTTCCCAGTTGGTGAATATATGTTTTTACATAGGGCTGGCTGGTAAATGAACCGCGCCTCCAAAAGCTAGCGGTTGGTGAATATTAATGAAACCATTCGGGAGGCAGCGAAGCAAATGACCTGGTACAGTAACCGGAGATTAGATGAAGGGCCCACGACAATGGGAAGATCAAATTTGAAACAAGTGCTGTTTACATGAAATGAATAAAAACAAAACACAAGTTACAGAGAAGAGCTGAGAAGAAGCGGTTGCAAAGTGTGTCGGCTCTCGTTAGCAAAGTCAATTTGCATCGACTGTATCAGTTGCTGCTCTATCCTTGCATCAGAAGCCTTCCAGGATCCGGGGGCCAGTGTATGCTAAGCCATCCACAGGGAAATCTTCGGGTTTCGGTGGCTCGATCTCCTCCAACCATCTATAAGAAGACGTGTCACCGTTTACACAAGAAAGGTCTGTTCCTGAGTAACACCAAAAGCCGAGCAGTCATCAGTAACAAATCGTTCGATTGGTCATATTCCAAAATCACAACTCAATAGCAGATGTTTTCATTCACCGGAATAGGTTGAGTAAGGTAATTCCCGGTAATACGTGCAATCCCGACCTTCAAGACCCGAATAAGGCGGACCTAACACATCAAGCACTGCACAAGGTGTCACTGCATGCAACGAATGTAAATTTCCACCGGAAGCCGGATAGAGAACAGAAGAATTGCAAGGAGCAGTGAACACACCGTCTACCTTCAACCTTGCGAGTCCCACTGCCAAAATCCATCACTCTTATCAATTCAATTTTATTGCTCAAAGTGACAATTACATGTAAGAGTTGCAAACCAGAAACACCAAGAAGTTTTCAGACTCACCATGGGGAGGCAAGTCATCCGGTGGTTCAGATGGTTCAACCCAATCATATGATTTCAGATGCACTGATCCGAAGAGAAGCTTACTGAAAACGGTCATCCCGGGGTGATTATGAAGAGGAATAGTGGCGGTAGCAGGAAGCAGAAAGATACCAATCTGCAAATAAACCAGATTCACTAAGGATTCCATGCACTACTTGCTTACAGACGCCGATAATTTCACTGAATAAACTTCACAATTAGTTGTATAAGAACTATCACTTATTTAAGAAAATCCCACAGACAAACCTCCCTACGAGTTCCCAAGACACAGGTAAACCAATCAAACTTTTGGAGGGGATAATAGCAGTTTACCAGGATAGCCAGTGAGGAAACAGTTGCATAATAACAGTTTATAGCTTGTGAAAATGATCAAGCAGAAAACATTTGCATTTACATTTTCCTCTTTAAACAATCAGCAGGCATTGGCTCTCTCTCTCTCTCTCTCTCTCTCTCTCTCTCTCTCGGTTACACAGACGCTTAACTCGTGAGGTGAAGGGATTTTATACCTACAGTGATCTAAGGAATTTCTAGTGCTCAGTTTCTTAACATCCTGGTGTAGCTAGTTTCTTTCATTAACCATAAGTTCCCATCTACAGACATTAATCAATATAAATTGTAAATGTTTATTCAAAATCATGTTATCAATAGTCTAATTAGCAGCCACACATTTCATTCACAACCACGCACATAAACAATAACAAAAGAAGGAAGAACTCTGTGAATCGTGCCACACATTTCATTCACTTCTCTTAACGAGGAGATCCATCCAAAACTGCCTAAAAGTTGGGGAATTCATCATCAGGGCATAATATACTCACCGAGAAATTCTCACATTCGTAAATATGAACGTATGTCACCCGCGGACTCATAGCTCCACTGACATTACCATTCTTGATGAAAAAATCTTCACTTAATCCAACATCATCCGGCTTCAACCTATCTGTGAACAAATCCACTTCATAAGTAACTGTTGGAAGCATCAGAATCTCCAAGATCAATCTGAAACGCATGACCTCGTCTAAAAAACACTGTTAAGAAGCACCTTTGACCCTTATCTTCATGCCAAAGTCCTCATGTCACCCATAATAATGCAATCATACCACTTACAGAAATTACCAGAAGGGGATCAACCGTGTGATATTTGAAAGCATCCACAATTGTTACATCCACAATTTTGAGTGAATAGTTTTCTGTACTGTTTTTTTTTAAATGTCCAGCAGAAAGAAGATATATTTAAACAAAAAGTCCTTCAAGGAGATGTTTGGAATTATGTTGGCACACCCTCTGATATGTGGAACAATATGGCTATACATATTAGGAAAGTGGCGAAAGATGTGTTAGGGGTATCTAAGGGAGGTGTACCGGCACAAAAAGAAGCTTGGTGGTGGAGTGAAGTAGTACAAAACAAAATCAAGGCAAAGAGGGCATGCTACAAATTACATTATGCTAAGAAAACTAGTGAAACTTTAGAAGCTTATAAGAAAGCAAAGAAGGAAGCAAAAAAGGCCGTTAGTGAAGCAAAAGCTAAGATTTGGGAGGACTTATATAAAAAACTCAACTCAAAAGAGGGTGAAAGAGACATTTTTAGGATAGCTAGGGCTAGAGATAAGAAAACTAAAGATCTTAATTATGTTAGATGCATAAAAGATGAGGATGAAAAAATTCTAGTGGCAAATGATGATATAAGAAATAGATGGAAAAACTATTTTTATAATCTTTTTAATGAAAATAAAGATGTTAGTATTAGTTTAGGAGATTTAGCCAAGTCAGAAAAGTATATAAACCACAATTTCTACCGACGTATTCAAAAGAATGAAGTCAAAGAGGCTCTTAAACATATGAAGAGTGGTAAATCGGTAGGACCAGATAATATTCCTATAGAAGTTTGGAAAATACTAGGAGAAATAGGAATCACTTGGCTCACAAGACTATTTAATGAAATATGGAAAAACCAAAAGATGCCCGAGGAATGGAGAGCAAGTACACTTATACCCATATATAAAAACAAGGGAGACATTCAAAATTGTGCGAATTATCGAGGTATCAAGTTAATGAGTCATACTATGAAATTATGGGAAAGAATTATTGAACGTAGGTTAAGACAAGTATCAAGTACAACAGAGAACCAATTTGGATTTATGCCTGGTAGATCTACTATTGAAGCGATTCACCTTTTGAGACGTCTTATGGAACATTTTAGAGCAAAAAAGAAAGACCTTCACATGATATTTATTGATCTAGAAAAAGCTTATGATAGGGTACCGAGGGAGGTTCTTTGGAGAACTTTGGAAAAAAGAGGTATCCCATTGACATATATTAACCTTATAAGAGACATGTATGATGGTGCAAAAACATGTGTGAGGACTCATGAAGGAACGACAGACTTCTTTGAAGTTAATATTGGATTACATCAAGGATCAACTTTAAGTCCATACTTATTTATAATGGTGATGGATGAGTTAACAAAATATATTCAAGATGAAGTACCTTGGTGTATGTTATTTGCAGATGACATTGTATTAGTGGAGGAGTCTAAGGAAAAAGTTAATAGAAAATTGGAACTATGGAGAGAAACATTAGAAAACAAAGGCCTCCGACTTAGTAGAACAAAGACAGAATATATGGAATGTAAGTTTGATCATTTGGCTACTTCAGAGGACATAGAAATTAAAATTGGCACGCATTGCATTCCCCAAAAGGAAAGTTTTAAATACCTAGGGTCAATTTTTCAAAGTGATGGAAGAATTGATGGAGATGTTACACATAGAATTAATGCTGGTTGGTTAAAATGGAGAGGAGCATCAGGTATTCTTTGTGACAAGAAGATACCATTAAAATTAAAAGGTAAATATTATAGAGCAGCAATTAGGCCTGCCATGTTTTATGGTTCTGAGTGTTGGGCAGTTAATCATCAACATGTACAAAAGGTGTCTGTGACAGAAATGAAGATGTTGAGATGGATGAGTGGTCATACAAGAAAAGACCGTATACATAATGAGGTTATTAGAAACAAATTAGGAGTGGCACCAATAGAGGATAAAATGAGAGAACATCGTTTAAGATGGTTTGGACATATAGAAAGAAGATCAAAAGAAGAACCTGTAAGAAGGTTAGAAAACCTAAATTTGGAAAGTATTAAAAGAGGTAGAGGACGACCACAAAAGTGTTGGAAAGAAACAATAAAGAATGATCTAGCTTATTGGGAGTTAACTGCTAACATGGCACAAGATAGAGATCTGTGGAAACAAAGAATCCATGTAGCCGACCCCGTCTAGTATGGGAAAAGGCTTAGTTGTTGTTGTAGTTGTTGTTGTTGTTGTCCAGCAGCTTTTGTATATTTTTACGAGAAATTAGTATAGCAGCTATTCTTATATTCAAGTTTTCATTTATACTCGGAAAACTGGAACTATCCGAATTCCTTCTGGATTCAATGCATATAAATATTGCTTTTGAAAGCTCAAGGAGCTAGGACTCTCTTGACTAGGGGTCCAGTTGAAAGAACCTTTTAAGTTGGAATCTCGAGTTCGATTCCTGGGGTGTGCCTATCTCGTGGGAGTCGCCAAACCCAGCTTCTCTGTTAAAAAACAGCAACTGTTACCTTCCAAAAGAAATCATAAAAATGAAGAACCTTGCGGACCATGAGATCCGTGTCTATGAACCTGGTTCATAAGACAGTTCACAGACCTTATCGCGAGAAAGATTAATTCTAGCGTCCGACACATGAGGGAAGATATCCTAATCCTACAGCAGGCATCCACCGTTCAGTCGTCATTCATGTTATTGAGCTTGGCATCTTGATGCAGGAAGATTTCCTAATGGAATATATCATACATTAGACCCCCACCATTTATGCATCTTGTTGAGCTTGGCATCTGATGCAGGAAGATCTCTCTCTCTCTCTCTCTCTCTCTCTCTCTCTCTCTCTCTCTCTCTCTCTCTCTCTCTCTCTCTCTCTCTCTCTCTCTCTCTCTCTCTCTCTCTCTCTCTCTCTCTCTCTCTCTCTCTCTCTCTCTCTCTCTCTCTCTCTCTCTCTCTCTCTCTCTCTCTCTCTCTCTCTCTCTCTCTCTCTCTCTCTCTCTCTCTCTCTCTCTCTCTCTCTCTCTCTCCTTGAGACAGGAACCAGTTCCAAGCAAGTGCATGGGAGCTTAAAAGCTCATCCGTATGAGTGGAAAAAGAGTACAAAACTACGAGCCCAGAAAGTACTGATGGAGATCTTAAACGGTCAAAATCTGAACCAAAGCTTCGGATGGACTGCCCATCATTGATGGGCATCGGGCTCTCTATCTGTCAAGCTTCAATCCTGCTGCATCTGACCCATAGATCCAACATCTCTAACATAATCTTTTTAAATTTTTTTGCTTCACACCATTCCAAGAAATTTTGCATATTTTGGCCATTGACTATTCGAAGCTAGTCAAGAAAACTGTAGGGTTTTCATCAACAAAATCTTTTTATCTAAGAAACCATGAATTCATAATTTTATAGCATGCCTTAGTGTATTATGATACACGTCTAACCTAAGCATTCAAACAAAAGGAAGAACATAGTAACGCCGAAATACCACCCTACGAAACAGACAGCAGCATGGCAACCTTGACGGAGGAATGCATATGAACGCATAACATGGTTTCCCCAATACACCATGTCAAGACAACCACCATGTAAAAGAAAGAGATAAACGTTCATGTAGCAGGGACAGCAAAAACATGATTGTCCATCAGATCTACAACTACCAAACACACACTAAAAGAACTGGATCATATATATATATATATATATATATATATATATATATATATATATATATATATATATATATATGATCCAGTTCTTTTAGAGAGAGATATATATATATATATATAGAGAGAGAGAGAGAGTCACCAAGAACGAGCTTCATTTTTTGAGAGTCAGGCGAGTAGGGAACGGTGCCGGGGCCCCTGAAGACCTCGTTGCAGAGGTCGAAGACCCTTTGAACGAGTGGCTTCTGCGCTCTGCGTTTTATCCTCGATTCCTCCTCCTCACGTTGCTCCTGCGCGACCCTTTCCCCATCACGCCTTGCCACCCTCTTCCTCTCCACCAATCTCTTCCCAACTTTCATCCAGAATCCCTCTTCCCAACTTGATGACACTTGATCGATGAGAAACCCCAAAACTACCACCAACCGTATATTTCCTCTCGAATTAACACATGTTACAATTTATTTCCAATGGAATCAACACCAACAATCTGTTTCCTCGCAAATCAACAAAGCGATATGATCTCAAGTCAACGTGGTCACCAAGAACCACTGATGGGGAAATCGAAGGCACCAATAATCTATATACCACCAACCAAATCAGCCTCAGCAGCCACCTGCACCTATCCAATTTCAAAATCTCTGTCACTTGTACTGATTCTGTATTCTGATGCTGATTTCAGAAAGAAAAACGATTTATCCGTACCGGCAAACTGTGGCGGTTAGAACTCGCCGGAGAAGAGCAATGAAAAAAGGCTCTTTCCGGGAATGAGCGAACAATAATGTCGGGCAAAAGGATAGGAAGGCCCCCCGCTTTATATGAGGAACAGGAAAATGCAGATAAGTTTCTCCAGAAAAATCCAGAACCGGAAAAATCCAAGACCGGTGGTGGGTAGGGACGGTGGTAGCCAGGCATGCATAAATACGTAAGGCAGGAAAGAGAAGCAAAACCAGGGGCTGTAGAAAGACCACCATTTTCTGCTTTACGCGGAAAAACAGAAGGGCATAATAAGCAATAGTGCGTGTTCGAGATAGAGTGGTGTGTGAATGCGCGGATGTGGAGTGATTGTTCGGACGCATTGAAAAGCAAAAGCGAAGGATAAGCGGTTTTTGGTAGGACGATGCCGCACGGCCGAGTCGTTTTTCGAGACGACGATTCGGACCACCGTGAACGGTTTAAAAAATGGGCAATTGATATATAGAAAGAAAAGAATTATGAGGCTCTATAAAATGGTAGGACAGCGACGACCATTTTCCGTTTAACGGAAAATGTCTGATTTAATCGATAATTGCCCATTTATGCATTTGAAAGCAAGAGAGAATATGTCTGATTTAAGTTTTGATAATTGATAATTGCTTCAAAGGAAAAACGGGTTAATTGAAAGTTTTGAAACCAAGGGAGAATATGTCTGATTTAAGTTCGATCAAATTAATCATGAAAAAGAAAAACATTATTGTTCTCTCTTTCTCATGATAAAACCGAATGTTTTCGGTTCGTATCTAGCGAGACGTTTGGTTTCAGGCAACGACTTTTTTAACGAGCAGAAGCAAGGTTGGGGTGGGGATGCGTGGAGAAAGAAAGAAACAAGACCGCCCACGTTTTTGCGCCCAAATCTATGGACTGGGCGAGGCCCCGGTTTTTGTAGAACCCGTCTTCTGTAAAAATATAAACAAATTCCACCCGAACTATGGAAAAGTCCGTAGCGTCCCTTTCGTGGGGCCCACCAACAGGTCAGGCTCGCCCTGCCCCGTCGCTTCGGGTGAACGGACGAACCTCCCCCTCTGTCCTGGTGGGGTTCGTTCGCCTCCGCCATCCTTGGGTGGGTTGGATGGAGCTCACCTGGACCTGTCCGTCGTTCGGGTCCGAATCTACAATGTGCTCGAAACCGAATTGGACCTGATGGGAATTGGATTAAAGAAGGAGAAATGGGGCCGTGAGTTCGATTCTTGGGGGGTTGCATTTGTGTGTTATATAGGCTTCGGCCTCCCACTGAGGGGGGGAAAAACTACCATATTTTATACATACTCTCACCTCGACTTGGTTTGTTTATAAAGAAAGGGAAGTTGTTGGGGTAGCAGTTAGCTATCATCCCCTTTATGAGCCGAGCACCGCGCCTCGTTCTTGTGAGGTTTGCCTAAATAAAGAAACCCGCCCTCCAGAGGGTTCGACACGAACTGAAGTTGTTGTGTGATGGAGAGGACAGCGTAGGGCACCCCATGTGTTTCACACGTGAATGTTGTACAAACAAACCATCGATCCACAAGGCACACAGATATCCGGAGCTTCATTACTTACTTGCATCGGTGGCAACTCATACTCCACTCTTTCCACAGATCGTGTACATAAAATATCTACACGGATATCAACCACAAACAAAAGTCTCTCTCTCTCTCTCTCTCTCTCTCTCTCCCTCTCCATCCATTATTTACTTTGCCATCACGGTCCGTCCTTAATCTCGTCTGCCCTCTCCGAGCAGCTGGAGCCGCTTCACTGTTAACTTGTTGCCACAAATAAAGCAAACCCTAGGTACGGTGGCATGCATATACAAAATATGGGGTTTCACGTTTTTTGAGATTTCCTCATTTAATTAGATCTGGTTTCACCAATTTGCGCATAAACATCCAAGCTTTTCTTGGCGTTGGTGCTTTCTATTTCATGGGGCTCGGAATTCCCAGGATTTTGAATACTCCATCTGGTTGCTGGTCCAATTCTGTGCCTCAGGCTAGTACAAAGCGTTAGGGAGCTTTGACTCACTTGCTCTTGGTGGCGAGTTCAATTCCCAGGGGTGCACGCTTGTGTGTTGGGCTTCGTTGTACCCATAAAACAATAACACTGAGCAGAAGAGAGAGAGCCATTCATGTCCTTACTTATACAGAAAAAGCAACGCACCTTTCTTTTCAATTTTGGAGCTTAGCATGCACGGTGATGGGTGTAGCAGCCTCGCTGTCGGTGACATCATCTTAGGTACGTATTTTGTGTCGCTAGTATAAATACACGTCGACCATCTAAGTGAGAGATTACAATATGTCCTGATCCCCCAAATAAAGAGCCAGATCTATTGAAATTCTTCTTTTTCAGTTTCCGCCGCTGGATTTAAATATCGACATATTGATCTGTAACATATATATATAATACAATGTGCATTTGTTAGGTACTTTGTGTTTACAAATGCTATTAAAAAATTTGACGACTGCAATTGGGGATTAAAATGTTAAAGTGATTATTAAATAATTAGTGTAATAAAAGACGTCGCCTGTCATTCAACCATAAATAAAGTGTTATAGAAAGCTAAAAAACCAATATTTAAATAGCTTCACTTATCAGTCCCCGTTCTCTCTCTCTTTCCCGGTGAAAGAGAGAGAGAGAGAGAGAGATTAGGAGGAGAAGGAAGAGAGGCCGCGAGAAGCCTAACGGCTATCTCTCCCTTTGATGGGCATCGAGACCTGTCGATGGTTAATGTACCCATGGTTTTAGAAATCTCCTTTTTCATTCTCCTCAAAAGTTGGGCGGGAATATTTGAGATTAAGCAAGCATGAAGAGGACTGAAGTTGATTGGAAACAGCTCGATCGAGAGAGAGAGAGAGAGAGAGAGACTTACGCTGGAATCTGCACTTTCCACGTGCAGTGCTGATCAATTGCCCAACAATTAATTAGTTAGTTCATCAAATTAACGTAATAAGAAGAAACCTAATTGAGCGAGCAGCTCGGTGTTGAAGAGTTGGGGATAGAATTAAATGGTGGGTCCAACCATAGCTCACCCGTAACTGAAGCCTGGACCAACAAAAGCGATAAATAAACAAAAGAGAGTTGAGGGTTCGGTCGGATAACGATACAATGTCCCGCCCGAATCTTGCACTTTTTCAGTGCAAGTTGGTGACCAAAGAATAAATGGTCTTTCAATTCAAATGATAAGTAAGACCACGTTTTCTTCAACAAAAGAAAATTTGCTGAATTTCAACCACGGCTGCATCACCAGCAAGCAAGCAAGAAGAACCTTAGTCCATGGTTGGGGTTCATAAGGGGAAAATCTCATCAATACCCTACTAAAACGTATTTCTGCATAACCCCCTTTGTAATAACTAGTATAACATGGAGCCTTACTGTCACAAAATTTGGATGATTAACTCATACTGGAAACGCCACTTTTAAGAGGGGGAACGACAAAAATCTGTTTTCAAGAGTAAAATTTCTTCCTCACCAAAAGCTAGCTGTGGATTTTAAACCTCATACAAACAAAGCCATGTACATGTATATGATTTTTTCTTACCATCAGTGTCATTTCTAATTTATTTCTAATAACTTTATTATTTATACACTTTTTCTTGTGTAACCACTCATCTATCTCACCATTTTCATTTCTACCACTGTATCTTTTATGTATGTTGATAATTAACTACCCAACACTCAAAATAATAAACCACAATGGATTTAATTGATATCTTATAATGTTTACTTTTTAATTTTAAAGATATCCTTTTATCTCATAAAATATTTTATGCACATCTCTATTTTAACTAACTTGTATTAATTTTATGCATATCCCTATCAATTTTTTTCACTCTTAAAAATTGATCCTAGATATTTAAGACTTTTCTTACAAAGAATACAATTTATGATACCCTCTTCACCTTAATTTTATCTTACATCTCTTCACTTTACCACAAAGTTTTTTTTTATGTTGATGTCTTCTTAAATTCACCTAACACATATTTTGTTATTTTTATAATATGCTTATCATATTATTTCATATAATGTGTCATGTGTCATGCTAGCAATTAACTCAATATAAACTAGATCATTCTTTATTGTTTCCTTTCAACACTTTTGTGATCTCTCTCTTCCTCTTTTAACATTTTCACAATTTAGTTTTTCATATCTTTTTATGGGAGCATCTTGGGGTCGTCTTTCTACATGTTCAAACCATCTTAAACGATTGTCTCTCATTTTATCCTCTATTTGTACTACTCTCAATTTTTTATAATAACCTCATTACGTGTACGGTTTTTTCTTATGCTGCTCTATAATATTTACCTTTCAACTTTAATGATATCTTGTTATCAAATGAACTATCTTATGCCCCTTTCTATTTTAACAAACCGACATTAATTTTATGCATAACATCTCCATCAATTTTTCCATCACTTTAAAAAATTGATCCTAGGTATTTAAAACTTTCTTTATGAGAGATGTAATGTGTGTCAATCTTAATTTCTATGTTCTTTGAAGTTTCTAAATGATCAAACTTACATTCCATATATTCAATCTTTGTTCTACTAAGTCGAAAGCCTTTACTTTCTAATATTTCTCTACATGGTTCCAATTTCCTATTAACTTTTTCCTTAGACTCATCCACTAACACAATGTCATCTATAAATAACATACACCAAAGTATTTCATCTTGAATATATTTTATTGACTTATCAATGACCAATATAAATAAATATAAACTTAAAGTTGATCCATGATGTAACCCAATATTAACTTCAAAGGAGTCTATAATTCCTTCGTGAGTCGTCTCACATGTTTTTGTACCATTATACATGTCTCTTATAAGGCTTATGTATGTCAATGGTATAATTCTCTTTTCAAATGATCTCCAAAGAACGACACCCTATGGTAAGTTTTGTCTAAATCAATAAATATCATATAAAGGTTTGTTTACATAAAATGTTTCATAAAACGTCTCAATACATGAATTGCTTCCATAGTATATCTGTCGGGCATGAATCTAAATCGGTTCTATATTGTACTTGATACTTGTTTAACCAACGTTTGATAATTCTTTCCTATAATTTCATAGTATGACTCATTAACTTAATTTGCACAATTCTAAATGTCTTCTTTATTCATATATATGAGTATTAGTGTACTCGCTCTGCATTCCTCGAACATCTATTGGATTCTCTATATTTCATTAGATAGTCTTGTGAGCCAAGTAAGCCACATCTCTCCTAGGATTTTTAATACTTATTATGTGGTCCTACAGATTTACTAACCTTCATATATTTAAGAACCTCTTTGACTTCATTCTTTTGAATATGCCGATAGAAATTGTGGTTTATAGACTTTTTTTATTTGGCTAACTCACTTAAGTTAATACTATTCTTTGTATTTTTATTAAAAAACTTATAAAAATAACTTTTTTCATCTATTTTTGATATCATCACTCGCCACTAGAATGTTCTCATCCTTATCTTTGATGTATCTAACAAAAGTAAGATCCATAGTTTTCTTATTTGTAGCCTTGTCCATCCTAAAAATATCTATTTCACCTTCTTTTGAGTTAAGCTTTTTATATAAATCCTTCCAAAAATTTTATTTTCCTTTAATAACGGTTTTTTTCGCTTCTTTCCTTAATTTCTTATAAGTCTTCAAAGTTTCACTAATCTTCTTGGCATAATGCAATTTGTAACATGTCTTTTTTGCTTTGATTTTATCTTACACCACTTCACTCTACCACCAAGCTTATTTTGTGTCATTACGCCTCCCTTAGATTCACTTAAACAATCTTTTGTCATTTCTCTAATATGTACAGTCATATTGTTCCATATATTAGAATGTGTACCTTCATAATTTCAAGCATCTTCTTAAGAATTTTTTGTTTAAATATATATTATTTCTCATATTTGAGGTTCCACAATTTAGTCTCAATAGCTCTATGCACTCTATTCTTCTTTGTCCATTTTTTTACTTAGAAATCAATTTCTAAAAGTCGATGTTGAGTAGTTAAGTTTTCTCATGCAATTACCTTGCAATATTTATAACACGATCTATCTTTTTTTCTACAAACAAAATAATCAATTTGTATTTGTGACAAGGTACTCTTATTATTAATTAAATGTTTGTCTCGTTTTTTGAAAATTGTATTATATATAAAGAGATCAAAAGCTATAGCAAAATTTAAAATCTTCCTACCCTCCTCATTTATATCCCCAAAACCATAGTTTTCATAAACACCTTGATATCCTAATACATCTTTACCGATATGTCTATTTAAATCTCCTTCCAAACAAATCATATCCCTTTGTGAATTTCTTTAAACTACCTTATCTAACTCCTCTCAAAAGCCTCCTTTATACTATCTTATAATCCTACTTGGGGTGCATAAGCACAAACTATATTCAAAGTCTCTACTCCTAATACTAATTTCACTATTACAATTCAGTCACCGTATCATTGTATATCTACTATATTATCCTTTAAATCTTTACAACAATAACAACAACTAAGCCTTTTCCTATATTAGACGAGGTCGGCTACATGGATTCTTTGTTTCCACAGACCCCTATTGTGTGTCATGTTAGCAGTTAACTCACAACAAGCTAGATCATTCTTTATTGTTTCTTTCGAACACTTTTGTGGTCGTCCTCTACCTCTTTTAATACTTTCCAAAATTAGTTTTTCATACCTTCTTACAAGTTCTTCTTTTGATCTTCTTTCTATATGTCCAAACAATCTTAAACGATATTCTCTCATTTTATCCTCTATTGGTGTCACTCCTAATTTGTTTCTAATAACATCATTATGTATATGGTCTTTTCTTTTATGACCACTCATCCATCTCAACATCTTCATTTCTGTCACAAACATCTTTTGTACATGTTGATGATTAACTGCCCAACACTCAAAACCATAAAACATGACAGGCCTAATTGCTGCTCTATAATATTTATCTTTTAACTTTAATGGTATCTTCTTATCACAAAGAATACCTGATGCTCCTCTCCATTTTAACCAACCAGCATTAATTCTATGTGTAACATCTCCATCAATTCTTCCATCACTCTGAAAAATTGACCCTAGGTATTTAAAACTTTCCTTTTGGGGAATGCAATGTGTGTCAATTTTAATCTTCATGTCCTCTGAAGTAACCAAATGATCAAACTTACATTCCATATATTCTGTCTTTGTTCTACTAAGTTGGAGGCCTTTGCTTTCTAATGTTTCTGTCTTTGTTCTACTAAGTTGGAGGCCTTTGCTTTCTAATGTTTCTCTCCATAGTTCCAATTTTCTATTAACTTTTTCCTTAGACTCCTCCACTAATACAATGTCATCTGCAAATAACATACACCAAGGTACTTTATCTTGAATATGTTTTGTTAACTCATCAATCACCATCATAAATAAGTATAGACTTAAAGCTGATCCTTCATATAACCCAATATTAACTTCAAAGCAATCTGTCATTCCTTCATGAATCCTCACACATGTTTTTGCACCATCATACATGTCTCTTATAAGGTTAATGTATGTCAATGGGATACCTCTTTTTTTTAAAGTTCTCCAAAGAACCTCCCTCAATACTCTATCATAAGCTTTTTCTAAATCAATAAATATCATGTGAATGTCTTTATTTTTTGCTCTAAAATGTACCATAAGACGTCTCAAAAGGTGAATCGCTTCAACAGTAGATCTGCCTGGCATGAATCTAAATTGGTTCTCTGTTGTACTCGATAATTGTCTTAACCTACATTCGATAATTCTTTCTCACAATTTCATAGTATGACTCATTAACTTGATACCTTGATAATTCGCAAAATTTTGAATGTCTCCCTTGTTCTTATATATGGGTATAAGTGTACTTGCTTTCTATTCCTCCAGTATCTTTTGGTTTTTCTATATTTCATTAAATAGTCTTGTGAGCCAAGTGATTCCTATTTCTCCTAGTATTTTCCAAACTTCTATAGGAATATTATCTGGTCCTACCGATTTACCACCCTTCATATGTTTAAGAGCCTCTTTGACTTTATTGAGTTTTTTATATAAATCCTCCCAAATTTTAGTTTTTGTTTCACTCACGGCCTTTTTCGCTTCCTTCTTTGCTTTCTTATAAGCCTCTAAAGTTTCATTAGTTTTCTTAGCATAATGTAATTTATAACATACTCTCTTTGCCTTGATTTTATTTTGCACTACTTCACTCTACCATAAAGCTTATTTTTGTGCTGGTACACCTCCCTTAGATACACCTATCACATCTTTCGCCACTTTACTAATATGTATAATCATATTGTTCCACATATCACAGGGTGTACCAATATAATTCCAAACATCTCCCTGAAGGACTTTCTGTTTAAATATATCTTCTTTCTCGCTTTTGAGGTTCTACCATTTAGTCTGAATAGATCGTTGCACTCTTTTCTTCTTTCTAGCTTTAAATCTTTATTTATAATAATACCAGCTCTATTTTGAGTCTTTTCCTTTCCTAAGTACTATGATTTAAAACATGTATTCTCAATCTCCTTTGGTTTTTCTCCAACCCACTTTGTCACTTGTAAATATAGAATGTGAATCTTTCTTCTCCATTAGCTTATTAGTGAATGTTTCGATATTCGAAGTACCAATATGAATCTTATTATCTAGAACTAGATTTCTTACCTCTTGCATCTGTCCATGCTAAAAATGCGGAGACCCTCGTTGTAACTTATTCACTGCATTTGGTAAATAATATAGCTGGACTAACTTCTTTACCCACTTACGTTCATGATGTGAGAACCCTCCCTGTAATTGATTTACTACATACGGGCAAAGATGTAGAGACTCTTGCTTACTTTTCACTATATTTGTGCTCTGTAGTGTGTTGCTAAGTGAGAATGCCCCAATATAATGCTTATAATTTGTAGAATTCATAGTAGATAAGTCCGACAAAGTTTTACACTGATTGTCGAAAGACTAACGCAACCCTCCTTTATCCGAGCTTGCGACTGGCCATGCAAGGGTGATCCCTTACATGAATGAAGTTCTTTTGAAAAACTTTATGTTTAAATATATATTTGTTTAACGCAATCCATGTATCGTCATATTGTTCCCTTAAATGGTGAAACGTCAAAAATAAGAAAAAAATTATTTAAATAAAAAGTTTTGAAGAACTTTATGTTTAAGTATATTTTTTCTCATTTTTGAGGTTTTACCATTTACTCTGAGTATCTCTAGATACTATTTGCCTCTTTATCCACTTTTTAACCTAGAAATTTATAACTAAAAGTCGTTGTTGTTTAGTTAAACTTTCTCTTAGAATTACCTTACAACACAATCTATAATTTTTCTTACAAGCAAAATAATCAGTTTGTGTTTGTGAGAACCCATCCTTATAATTTATGTTGTTTTCTCAAAATTGTATTCGCTAAACAGAGATCATATGCCATAGCAAAATTTAAGATTTTTTTCCTCGTTTAAATCTCCAAAACCATAGTTTTCATGAATTCCTTGATATTCTAATGTCTCTTTACCAATATATTCATTCAGATCTCTTCCAAAACAAATCATTTATCTTTATAGAATTTTTGAATTACATTATCTAACTCCTCTCAAAATATCTTCTTTGTGTTATCTTCTAGTTCTACTTTGGGTGCATAAGCACAAACATTATTTAAAACCTATATTCCTAATATTAATTTTACTATCATAATTCGGTCACTGTCATTGTATGTCTATTAACCAATCTTTTAAATTTTTATTTACAATAATACTAACTCTATTTTGAGTCTTTTTCTTTCCTCAATACCATAATTTAAAACTTTTTTCTCCAACTCACTGTCTCTTTTAATAGAATGTGAATCTTTCTTCTAATCATAGTATCTACCACCTCAATTAGCTTGTCAATCAATATTTTAACTACCAATAGGAATCTTATTATCTAGGATTAACTTCATTACCCCTTCATTTGTCCAGACTAAAAATGCAAACACTTTCTGCAATTTATTTACTACATTGGAACGATAATATAGTGAGACTAACTTTTATCCATAACGATTAATGATATGAGAACCCTCTCTACAATTGATTCACTATATATAGACGAAGATATAGAGATTCTTACTTACTTTTCATTGTATTTAGACTTTAGAGTGCATCCCTAAAAGAAGAAGCTTAAATGCAATGCTCATAATGTCAAAAATCCATGATAGACAAATCCGACAAAGTTTACATTGCTTAGCAAAAGCCTGAAGTAACCCTCCATTATCTGGACTTAAAACCTATCATGCAAGGGTAATCCCTTACACGAGGAGAGAAGATTCAAATAATAGTTGTATTAAAATAGGAAATGACTGGAAACAATTTAAAACTCCAAAATGTGCAAATATTCATAACCAAAAGTAAGCCTTTTCCTATATTGTGTATCTCTCCCTCCCTTAAGGTGTTCATCATCCAATTCCAACATCTAACAGCTCAGTTAACTCATCATAAGCTTCATCATTCTTTATTTTTTGTTAACTCAACATTAGCTACATCATTCTTTATTCTTTCCTTCTCATACTTTTGTTGTCTTCTTCCTCTTTCAATATTTTTACAACCCAGTTTCTCATACTTCTTACCAGAACTAGCATAAATGAAAACAATTTTCTTTCATTTTATCATTTATTGATGTAACTCCAATTTATTTTGAATAACCTCATTATGTATAAATCTTTTATTATATAACCACTCGTCCATTTCAGCTATCTTAGTCATAAACATCTTTCACATATGTTCATTATTAACTGCTTAACACTGGATCATAAAACATAACAAGTCTCATCATTACTCTAATATTTATCTCTCAACTTAAAATGTATCTTCTGGCCACAAGGAATACCTCATGCCCCTCTCATCTTAACAAATATACATTAATTCTACATATAGCATATCCAACAATTTTTTTCATCGTCCTAAAACACTGATCTTAACCTTAAAGTATTTAAAACTTAGCACTACAAGTCAATCAAGAAGTTGGATCCAGGTCCCTACGACCAGCCTACGTCAAGTTGAAAATCACCAATTCAATCCTGACGAGACTGCTCAGATACAACATATATTCAAAAGAATATATTCAAGAAATCTCGCCGTAATAACCACTAGCAAGTAATTCAGCTGAACTGAAGTTCAAGCAGACTTACGCCTAGCAGATTCAAGTAAGGTTAATACAGGTGCAAAAAGTTGGGAAGAAGATAAAAACGGAATTTGAAAGTTAGATGTAAATTTTGTTTCCAAATATTTAACCGGACAGCTAAAACATGGCCTTCAAGTGATTACATTCTGATTCATCAAATTAGAAAGCTTAATGGTAAATGCTTCAATAGAAACCGTCTCTGGCCTCATCAGTCGATGGCATTTAGTAAACCGATGCAGAAGCCCAACCGAATGGCAGTGGCAACACTGTTACATCATTCAAAGCACAACCTGAAGCTTCACCAAGGGTATGATATCCATATAGAACTATCTCCTTTACCTCTATTTGGGACCGTTTTACAAGTACATAATTAAGAAAATCCAAGGGTAGAATCTAACCAGATGTTCCCGACAAAATTAGCATACCTTCCGTTCTAAAAGAGCCACTACAGCGAATATGTTCCAGTTTTCCAACTCTCAATTAGCACCTACGGTATTTGCCAACTATTCCAGACCGGAGCAGCAATCTTTTCAAATTAAATAGTCCTTACAGCGTGTACATCTATACTTTGAGCTACATATTTTGGTATCAATTTGCTATATTAGGAGCAATACACACAAGTTACCAGTATCCCCCTGGGAACATCTGCTTTTATCTTCGTCATGACTCATCTCTGAGCAAATCATTCCTGATCAATCATCTCTTGCCTTCTCCAAATCTGGGAGATCTGTAGATCAAAATGAAAGCAGAAAAATAAGCATAAAGAAATTATTTGTACAGGATATAGTGTTAAATGGAATGGAATGCTTCAAACTTTATTGATAAACATCAAGAAAGTGGCCCTCCTTGGGTGTCTGTGGGTGCTACAGATCTTCTATTCTAGAACCTAATGAAATACCCTATTTTATACTAGTTGTTCTAACTTGAATGACTAATTTACCCTTACTTGAGTAGTAACTCAATATTACAAGTTAGGGGCAAATTAATTCATGAGTATGATACACGATATTCTTCAACACTCCCTCTCACGTTGGAAGAAAAATACTCGAGATTCCCAACTTGCTACACAATCTTTCTAGAGTTACCTTTGGTACTACTTTGGTCAACATGTTTGTAATTTGATCTTTTGACTTGCAGTGTCTTGTTTAAGACTTTTTCTCTTATGAAATGACAATTTACTTCTATATGCTTCGTCCTTTCATGTTGAACTTGATTGGTGGCTATATGAATTGTTGTCCTATTATCTTTGTACAATGGTATTGGAAGATTATTTTTTTCTTGAATTTCTGTAATTAAGGAGATAAGCCATAGTCCTTCACTAATTTCTTGTGTTGCAACGTTGTAGTCTGCTTCTGCACTAGATCTTGCAACTACTGATTGTTTTTTACTCTTCATTAAATCAAGTTTCTCCCAAACAATGCAATGTATCCAATTGTGGACTTTCAGTCGTCTATAAACCCAGCACATTCGGCATCTATGTATAATTCTAAATTGGTGTGTCCATGTTTAGAATATAAGATGTCATTACCTGGTGTACCCTTTAGATATCTTAGTACTCTAAAGACTGCATTCATGTGTGACTATCTTGGTGCATGCATGAATATGCTAAGGATTCTCACCACATATGTATAGTCATGTAAGTTAACTTCCCAACTAATTATTGATATTTCTTGATGTCACGAAATTCTTTACTTGTTTTCAAGCTTAATTTATGATTAAGCTCTATGGGAGTGTCACACAATTTTGATCCAGTTGTTAATGTCTCTCTCAGTATATCCATCACATACTTACATTAGGTTAGAAATATGTCTCTTCGTGACCTTAGAACTTCAATCCCTAAGATACAGTGAAGTTGTCCAAGGCCCTTTAAGTCGAATAGGTGATGTAGTTGAATGATTGATTTTTCTCATCACCAGCACCTGTTACAACAATATCATCAACGTAAACAATTAGTATTGAGATTTCTTTGCCTACAACAACAACAACAACTAAGCCTTTTCCCATACTAGACAGGGTCGGCTACATGGATTCTTTGTTTCCATAGATCCCTATTGTGTGCCATGTTAGCAGTTAACAATTAGTATTGAGATTCCTTTGCCTACTTTGAAAACAATGTATCATCATTTTTACTTCTAATATAACCAAATTTAATTATGCCTTCACTAAACTTTTTGAACCAGGCTTATGGAGACTGTTTTAGTCTATATAATGCCTTCTTGCAAAAACACATTTTATCAGTTCCATAAAGATGTTTTAAACCTTGTGGTATCTCCATATATACTTATTCATTACAGTCCATCAACGTAAACAATTAGTATTGAGATTCCTTTGCCTACTTTGAAAGATAATGTATCATCATTTTTACTTCTAGTATAACCTAATTTAATTATGCCTTCACTAAACCTTTTGAACTAGGCTTGAGGAGACTGTTTTAGTCTATATAATGCCTTCTTGCGAAAACACATTTTATCAGTTCCATAAAGATGTTTTAAACCTTGTGATATCTCCATATATACTTATTCATTAAGGTCCCCTTAAAGGAATGCATTCTTGACATCTAATTGTCATATTTTTCATCATTTGTTTGTTGTTAGGTTGACAAACACTCTTATTGAAGTAATTTTTGTCACAAGAGCAAATGTCTCGTTATAGTCAAAATCCCATAGAATTGACTATCCCTTCACTACAAGTCTTGCCTTATAGTGATCATTTTCTCCATATGATTTGTATTTTATTGTGTACACCCATTTGCATCCTACCATATTTCTCTCCTATGGTAGAGATACAATCTTCTAAGTATTATTTTTTCATTGCACTTAATTCATCGCTCATAGCTTGCTATCATTCCTTAGATATGTTGGCTTCTTCCCACGTTTTTGGTATGTTTAGTGTCTCTGAATTTGATACAAATAACTGATAGTTGTTAGTTGTTACTATAAAACATTTTCTTATAATCAATAAAATTGCAAATTGAATAAGTACACTTCCTCTTTTCTCTTCGTAAGGCAATCGGGAGTTATGGCATAAGAGTTGTGGGATGCAACTGCCTCTTGTCTGCCTCATATAAGAATTTCTTTCGAATTTCCCTGTTATAAACTTTTGATTAAAGACACGTTCCTCCTGATTTCTATATTCACTTTCTTTGATTTAGGGCTCTTCTTCATTGTTCTCATCATCTTATTCAGTTAACATAGGTAATAATGGTTCTTGTATAGTTTCATGAAATGTAACACCTCTGGACACGAAAAATTTCTTTAAAATTAGATCAAAGTATATGTATTCCTTTTGAAATAGAGAATATCCCACAAAAGCTCTAGGATCAAGTTTATCCCTATTATTGGTGTGTATATATACATAGCATACACATTCAAAAACTCTAGAAGGTAGAGTAAATAGCTTTTCATTTGAAAGCAACAATTTTATAGGTACATGCCCTTAAGTGCAGAGGATGACATTCAATTTATGAGAAATGTTGCCGTGAGAATTGCTTCACTCTAAAGATACTTTAGGGTTGAGGCTCCAATCATTGAGGTGTGTGCCACCTCTAGTAAGTGTTTGTTTTTCTACTCAACTACCTCATTTTATTGTGGTGTGTATGCACATGATGTTTGGTAAATGATTTTATGTGCTGCCAAGTAATTCTTCAAAACATTAGAACTGAATTCACCTCTCCATTATCTGATCGAATCACTTTCACTTGAGCCTGAAATTGTGTCTCAATAAATTTATGGAATAAAGGAAATATTATAGTAATTTTACCTTAAATTTGAACATACATATAATAGTAAAACGAGAGTGATTATCAATAAAGGAAATCAAGTAATAGTAGTAACATGATAAGGTCCCTGTACATCTGAATGTATCAAATTAAAAGATTTATCAATTCTTAAAACACTTCTAGGAAAATTAACTCTAACATGCTTTTCTATTTGACACGCCTCACTCTAAGTGAACATCTCCTTTTAGTTTTCCAACTGCGGTATAATAGTATGAATTTTTTGAAAAGTCATCTATGCCACATTGTCACATCCTTTTCATATGGAATTGTTGTTGTATGTGCAGTCAATTTTTATTTATTTTCTTCAAATATGTATAGTCCTCCATCTTTTATACCATATCCAACTGTCTTTCTCATCTTTAGTTCCTGAAACACACAATAAAAGGCAAAAAAATGAACAGTATAGTTTAATCTTATAGTTAATACACTAACGGATAATAGATTCATAGAAATTTGTAGAACATAAAGAATTGGATCTAATATTCCAAATATTGTCAACAACTTTCCTTTTCTTTTTTACCAAGATAAGGAGTTATCTATAATTCTAACTTTATCATTCACATCCTCATAATCAAGTAACCCAATTTTGAAGTTTACCATGTGGTCAGTTACACATGAATTGATAATCCGATGTATATACTGTTGTGAATAAGAATCAAAAAAATTATCGCTAGGTCCAACTTGTCACCTTGTGCAATTGCCATAGTTGCATGCATTCTCTCTAAAGAACCAGAAGCAGTTGATATAGTCTCAATGAATCTACCCTCGAGTCCTACACGTTTTAGGATCATATTTAAAGTCTCACTTGTGTTTGCACTCACATTTTTTGAATTTTCTACAACTATAGCCTTGCCTCTCATATTATTTGGCCTACCGATCAATTCTCAGCATTGTTCTTTCGTGTGCTTGGGTTTACCATAGTGTGTGCATTTTAATAATTCTCGATCATCACTAAAGTTGTCTCCTCGTCCTCTAACTCTAATGGACTGATTATACCCTTTGCCAACAAATGTAGTTTTTTCGGTGTTTGAAATTTCTGATTTTTTCAAATTCCTTCTATCTTCCTCTCTAATTAATAGATAGTATATTGTACCAAGAGTGGGCAGATCCTCACTTGCTAAGATATTGTTTTTCACATTCTCATAATCAGATAAAATACCTCTTAACATATCGAACACTTTTCTTTTTTCAAATTCATGTGCTCTATTTTACACATTCTTTGCATCGACTCATAGTGAAATAAAATAGTTCGTCCCATAAATTTCTCATTTTTATATAAAATTCGCTGATAGTTTTCTGTTAATGTTTGCATTTTTGAATCTTCTCAAGGAGTTCATACTCCTTCGCAATATTCTTTTTTCATGAGTATGCTTCTCTCACAACTTCCTAGATTTCTTGAGCCGTTTCAAGATATAAAAATGAACGCCCAACATTAGGCATGATGGAGTTCATGAGCCATGCATTAACTAGGGTGTCTTCTCTCTCCCATCGTGAGTGCTTTGGAATCTCTAAATCTGGTTTTACACTAAGACCAGTCACATATTTAGATTTCCCCTTCGCCTTTACTCCTAATAAGACATATATGGACCATTCTAGATAGTTTTTCATCAGTTAGTATTGGTAATGATTAAGGAGTCATTTCTATCAATCTACCCTAACCAATCAGTCATTCTATGATATTTTTTTAACAAAAATAATTTAGATCACGATTGCTTCTCTAGGTACAAATTGCAGTTTTTTATTATTAAAGGTAGATCAAACACTTGAGCTGCTCTTTTCTAACGTTTTGTTAATAGCTAGTTGTCAAATCTCCCCCTCAATTTAATCGGCATGCTCTGATACCATGTTAAATGGAATGATTTAAACTTTACTGATAAACACCAAGAAAGTGATGAGAAGGATACACGGCATCCCACAACCCTCCTTGGGTGACAGCAGCAGCTACACATCTATTCTAAAACCTAATGAAATACCATATTTTATACTAGTTGTTCTAACTTGAATGACTAATTTACCTCTACTTAAACAGTGACTTAATATTACATGTTAGGAGAAGATTAGTCCATGAGTATGATACATGATATTCTTAACATATAGAAGTGTCACTACAACAGCCACATAGGACATGCATTAATGTGTCATCTCATAGCATCCCCCTATGTGGGCAATGCACGCAAATTCATGAAAAAACAGGAGTTTCTCCATTATGAACGTAATAGTAAGCTCATTTCTGGCACCTTATTTTCTTACCGAATCAAGATTATTCTTGCTCGGGAATCTAATAATTGAAATAGAAGAATGTCAAACATTGGCAGCATGTTGAAATTAACATGGTAGTGCAAAGATGTCAGAAGTTAGATGGAATGCATTACAAAAGAAGCTAAAGAAGGCCTCCTCAAGAACATTGTATGAAAACCATAAAAGATGTACTTGTTTTTCTAAAATTAGATGTGTGAACCAAGATAGAGCACAATGGCATCTACGAATCCATGTAGCCAAGCCTATTTAAGATGGGAAAAGGCTTGGTTTTGGTGTGGCTCCCATGGCCCCTTTATTTGGTCAAGCTCGATGATCAACATGTGATACATCCAGCACTACGCGCTGTGGTTTCCAGCTTCACATTCCGCTCTAACCCAGACAGTCATAAATTGTACCGATAATGCCACTTCTTCAATCAGCTTGAGCATTGAATGGCTAAATGGATACCTTGTGATTCTTTTATATGATAGCCATGATGGAAACTTCATAAACTTGATGGCATATTTTGCAACTCGATCCATGTGACAGGACATCCATTTGTTAAATATATGAGAAATATTGTCACATACAAGCGCAAAAATCAAGTAATTAGGCGAACTATGCATATTGCACACCAGGTATGTAGAGTCTAGAGAACAAAAGTATGCCACCCTGTAATTAAAGTGTTGCATTTTCTAAAACACTAAACAACCATTCTCTAGACATTGGAAGCATAAAGGCAAGAACTGATGCTGAAAACCCCTCAAGGTCAATTGGCATTTTCTGTGGCTTCAGAGAGTGCATAGATGAAGCAACATGCTCAGTTGCAATCTTACTCATCAACATGTAAGAGCATCCATGCAAACATCTTATGTGGCAACATCAACATATAATAGGTGAAGTCTTATACAAAATGAACCAAAACCACAGATGGACTTACATAGCATCCCCTCATCATCACTATCCTGGTCATCTCCAACATGTTTCTGCATCGTACAGGACATAAGCATATATAGTTAATATAATATCAAAATAAAAAGAAGCACACTAGGTTAAAAAGAAGGTTGTTTTATCCATACCAGAGAATCAGCAACAGTATCACGAGCTAAAACATCAGCTGTGAAAGCACACAAGATCAAAAGTGAACAGTTCAATACAGACATGCATTTCGCGACTTGCAATAGTCAAGTATGTCAAGCTAAAATATACACATAGGATGAACAGTATATAAGATCACATGTAACTAAAGATCCAAGTCTGACCTTTATGCTCACAGTAGTTAGCCACTTACCACTGCAATTGATGAGATATTATTTCACCTATTACATGCATGTGTGACATAATTCTCTTTCAGACACACACAGAAGGTTCAAGCTAATTAAGCTCAGAAGCATGTTCCATGGTGAAGGGAGATGCTTCATACATTTATACAGTTAAGGAGACAGAAGAGCGCTCCCATCAATCAGTTTGGCTTTTTCCCAGAGCAAGGTCTTGCTTTACCTGGAGTGCAGCTAATTAATACGCCTGAAGCAGAATCTTTTCTTGGCAGCGTTTATATTAACGGAACTGCTAATTATGGTAATGTTCATGATTGTATGCATGCATGCACACATGCTCCAACAAAAAGAGTCGATCTTAAACTAAAAAACTCAGTTTACATGAGAAAACAAAAAAAGTTGACTTTTAGTTGAAGAATTGAATAAATTGTTCACCCGATAACCTTGCAAAAGTAGTGAAGCACATCAAAGGGTCCATCTGCAAATGCATACATGTGCATATCTGAAAGGATGTCAGGAAATCCAGAAATTTTCCATATTTCACTTGCCATGGCAGAAAGTTCTTAAATGTCAATTCCAGCCAAACATAAGGCCCATTACAGTAACTTACATCTAGATGAATCTTCTTCATCTTCATCACACCATTTGTTCCAGTCAACCTTTATGTAAGGAGGTTTCCCATCCAATTTCATCAATCTTTTCCACCATCCTTTTTGCTCTTTTGGGATTATGCAGAGTATGTTTCGTAATCCAACAGTTATTTTGTTACTCTGCACAGGCATACCATTATCTTACGAAGAGCAAATAAAGAAACCCAGCAGGAAAACCACTGATCAGCAAAAGATGACTTTTCACCAGATTGAAGTACTGAATTTTCTCAAAGAAAACTGAGGTTAAAAGCAAACAAGGAAGTTTCAACTACTAAAAATCAGCATAACCAATAACTTTTGATGCTGGTGTAGAATCATTTACCGAAAGAAGAATATGGCCTCTTTGCACCTGACTGTCAGCTGAGCTAACTACTATGTATCAGCAGTACTCAAGTTTTCATAAAATATATACATCATATTGTATATGCTATACTATTTTGCTAACCTTTGCTCCTTCCAGAAACAAATAGATATTGAAGGAGGAGCTCAAATTAAAGTTCTATGCAAACAGACACAACTGTCATCAATGAAGAGCTTGAGGTCCACTCAGGAATTCAAAGTATAAAGCAAGAAGAAGCAAACCTCAGGAATTATTGCTCCATAAAGCTCCAAAGTGAAATTAAAGGGTTCATCATGAGCACCTAATGCTGAAAAGCTAAACAATCCACTACTTTCAGCTTTCACAGAAACATTTCTTGCATCTGGCAAGGCAATTGTCAGGTATACTTTATCAGATCGTTGTGCCCAGAGGACCTCAGGGTGGCGACTGTATCACAAAAATAACACAAGCATGCCCAGAAAATTAGATGCTATTCCCTTTCATTCAAAGGAAACTACCTAAACATGATGAGGGAAAAAGATGAAAAGTAGGAGAACAGCCTACCCCACAAATATCATATTTTTAACTAACCTAAGGGGAATTGCCATTTGCAAGCTAGTGACAGCAACTAAACTTCCCAATATTATCATCTTATATAGCGTGTCAGATAGCTCCAGTTGTGAAGCTATTCCAAAGAAGCTTCTAACTTTAAAGAAAATCTATGGAAAGAGGTAATCGAAGAAAGAACAATTACTTCAGGTTGTTTTACATCAGATCAAAGTCAAATCAACTCCAGTTTTAAAGCAATGCAGTTTTAATAAATAGAAAGAGAACAGAATTAACAGAAGAATTATTTGCAATCTCTCAAGGATCTGAAAGACATAGATGCATATTGAGAGATTAGCCAACAAAGAAATTGCCAAGGATCTGATGCAATAAGAATTATCTCTCAAATGTCTAAAGCTCCAACCAAAGAATACCAGGGTACTATAAAGCATGAAAGACGGTGGTCAAAGTAATCTAAGACAACCAGAAAACTGACATATTTAACATGAATAGGCCTAACAAAGTAATCATTCACATTCAAACAATTAGTATGTTAGCAAAATAAGTTTGTTCCAGAAGAAACAAGATAAACCATTATATAAATGTCGGACCAGAAGATCACTTTGAAACATGCCCGCAAAGTAAATTTTGAATGGTACTATGACCAATCTGGATTGTTAAGAGCAGGTGATCTCTTATAATATATAGACATTCTTGTTAAGTTTCCAATTTCAAGTTGTGGTTGTAGTTGTTACCTGAATGCAATCAATGGAAACCTTGCAGATTGCACTTAATTTATAGTGTTTAATTCATATTGATGCACTTTGTCACTGGGCCAGTAGGGCCCAGTAGGGCCCAGCAGGTCCACCTAGGACCATTGGAACTGTACCTCAAGGGCCAGTCCCCCCTGGTCAGCGCCTAGTTGGTGCAGCCGTTGGGAGCAGCTGCTCCCAACCTCTCTCTTGTAACCTTGTATAGCCTCTATAAATAGAGGGCATGTGTTATTAATAAAATTGAGAGTTTTTAATGCTCACTTGACTTGTTTGTTGTTCGATTTGGCTTGTATGTTTGGTGGTTTGCTTGGTGATTTGGCTTGTTGAAGATCTTTCGGAATCACTTGTGTTTGAGTTTATGGACGACATTGACAAGAGATTGGTGTTATTTTTACATGGTATAAGAGTCGAAAAGGTCCGCTTAGAGATGCATTGGGATTCATGCTGATTGTAGAAAGATCCTTAAAATTTGAGAATCATTTGATCATCTTAAGAAGATACCATTAAAGTTAAAAGGCAAATACTATAGAGCATCAATTAGACCTGACATCTTTTATGGTTATGAGTATTGGACAGTTAATCATAACATGTACAAAAGATGTCTGTGACAGAAATGAAGATGTTGAGATGAATGAGTAGTTATATAAGAAAAGACTGTATACATAATGAAGTTATTAGAAATAAATTATGTGTGGCACCAATAGAGGATAAAATGAGAGAATATCGTTTAAGGTGGTTTAGACATATAGAAAGAAGATTAAAAGAAGAACCTGTAAGAAGGTATGAAAAACTAGATTTTGAAAGTATTAAAAGAGGTAAAGGATGACCACAAAAATATTGGAAAAAAAAAAATAAAGAATGATCTAGCTTATTGTGAGTTAGTTGCTAACATGGGACATGATAGGGCTATGTGGAAACAAAGAATCCATATAGTTGACCCCGTCTAGTATGAGAAAAGGCTTAGTTGTTGTTATTGTTTGATCATCTTAAGAGAATCAAGGTACTCTTCATATTTCTTATTATTATTGAGAAAAATGGAAGAGAAGAGTGAAACATTTCATTGCTTGTTGGTGCCCACATACCATGAAAAAGTATTTTATCTCTAAAGACTATTGAGATTATATTAATAGTACATCAAAGAGCCCAAATGGAATGCGGAAGGGTGTGATCGCGATTAATTTCTCAAATTATAATAGAAATATAAACCAAAGTTGAAAAATGAGAGAAGTATAATGCCAAAATCACTTGGATTATTGGCAAAAATGTGGATGAAAAGTGCCGAATTAGTATGTTTGACGATGCTTTTGAGACTTTAGAAAAACTCATTTTTAAGACGATTTTGTTTTTCAAATAAACTTACAAATGATAATGCTCAAACAAGGTTCCATTAGCATTAGTGATTATCATAATGAGTTCTTTTATCTTTAGAACCAACTTAGAAGTTTGACAAATTCAAAAAACTCCAAAGTATAGCTGAATTTCAAGAATACCTTCATAACTAATACTTTTTATTGTTTATAAGGGATTGAGAGACGAGTTTGAAAACATAAGATCAAACTTGATATATAGAAAACCAAGACCCAAAAGCTATGCGATTTTAAACTAGATTGAGAAATATAAGAGACAACAAAAAAGTAGTTCTTACTACCTCTAGACCCAAAAATTATTTGAAAACCTCTAAACCTCCACATATAAAAACTAGTGAAGACAATGGACAAATCTAGAGTAATATAGCGCATTGGCCCAACAAGAGCACGATTTGCCATTATTACAAGGAGAATGGACACATCAAGACTGTGTTTGATGCCATTGACCACAAGGAGGAAGTGTTCTCATCAAAGATCAAGGCTTATATTAAAGAAATGTTCAAAGAAAAGACAAGTATCTCCGGGTTGGTACTATCGTCTTCTTCCAAAGGCCAAGGTATGCTATGATTTTTAGATTCTGATGTTTCTTTTCATATGATTAATAAATATAAATTGTTAGAAAAATATACACAAGCTACAAAACAAGTGTTTATGGCCGATGGAACTAAGCTTGATGTTAAGAAAATTGATAATTTAGAAAATAATTCCTTTAAAATACATAAAGTATGTTTTATACCAAAATTAAATCTTAATCTTCTCTTGATTTCTCAAATTTGTGATAATGGTTGCATTGTTACCTTCTCACCAAATAGATGAATAGTGAAGAATCGTCTATTGAGAAAAGGTGATTGAGCAATGACATAGAGAAGGTGGTCTCTATGCAAAGAATAATTTAGTTATATCAAATTTTGAAACTTGTGGGATTACTTGTAAATTGTAATGATTTTGGACTTTGGCACAAAAGATTGGGGCATCTTTATGTAAGCAAAATGAGTAATTATCTAACTATAAAAAACAATTAAAAGAAAAAATTTATTTGTAAAGATTGTATTTTTAGCAAAGCACATCATGCACCATTTGGCAAAAAAAAATTATCACAAAAAACCTTCAAATTAGTGCACTCCGATGTTTGGGACCCGCTCTCATAACCTCAAAAGGAGGAGTGACATATTATGTTATTTTTGTAGATCATTTCACTTGACACACTTTCATATATTTCTTGAAACACAAATCAAAAGTTTTTAAATATTTTTTTATTTTTCACATATAATAAAGACCCAATTTTAAACTAATATCAAAATCTTAAGAATCGACTCGGGGTGAATATTTCTTAAATGACTTCAAAAATTATGTTAAAGAAAATATAATTTGGCATCAAAAACCTTGTATCGGAACTCCCCAACAAAATAGTTTTAACCGAAAGAAAGCATAAGCATATTATTGAAACTACTAAAACCTTGTTGTTAGCTAGTAAAGTTCTCAAATATTTGTGGGTCGAAGCCACTCTAACTTCTGTATAAATAGGATGCTATCATCCAAACTTGAAAATTGTTCTCTCATAGAAAAATTGTATTCAAATAAACCTAGTTAGGGGTACACATGTTATAACCTAAAAGAAGATAAACTTTATGTGTCTAGAGTTATGAAATTCACTAAAGAAAAATGTTATTATGGAAATGAGTCTCAAAGCACATAATATAGTTATACGTTTTTGGATGAAATCTCGGATGAAAGGTTAGATGATAAAGAGGAAGTAGAAGAAGATAACATGGTTCCACTAGAAGATCTAGAAGCCTTGAAACTAGAGAAGATATCCTAAGACCCTTTGAACATCATTATGTAAGGAGGAATAGAGAAAATGATAATCCCCCTAGGAAAAGAATCATAAAACCCCTTCAAAGATTTGTGTCTTATGAATCATTCCAACCACAACAAAGAAACCACATAGCTACTATATCAGGTATCCTTGAACCCAATCATTATGAACAAGCAAAAAATAACTTAGAATGGAGGAAAACTATAAATATTGAATTTAGAAGCTCTACAAGGAATTGTACTTGAGATATTGTTCCGAACCCCAAAGAAAAGAAAATTATTAGTTAATAGATGGGTCTATAAGTTCAAAACTCATAGTGATAGTTCTATTGAAAGGTACAAAGCAAGACTTTTAGCTAAGGGGTACTCTCAAGAATACAGGATTAAATATGAGAAAACTTTTGCGTCTGTTGATCGTATGACTATTATCCGTATTTTAATTTCTATTTATGCAATTAAAGAATAGGATGTATATCAATTGGATGTTAAAAATACTTTTTTGAATGGAAATCTTAGTGAATATATCTATATGGATCTCCTTCTGAGTTTCATTGCTCAAGGTGATTATGTTATTAAACTAAAAAAGGTTCTATATAGACTCAAACAAGCTCCTAAGACTTGGTTTGATAGATTTAAGAATTTTATGCATGCACGAGAATTTCGCTCTTATACTAACATTGCCTTGTTTGTAAGAAAAACTGATGCAAGTATTGTGATTCTACTTTTGTATGTAGATGATATGATCATCACTGAAAGTGATAAAAATGGGATATTATAAATAAAAAGAGATTTGTATAAAGAACTTGAAATAAGAGATCTCATACTTCTTAGTTACTTCTTGGGAATGAAAATAACATTTAATTACAGAGGTTATTTTATGTCACAAACAAAATTTGCTAGTGATATTGTTAACAAGTCAGGCTTGACATATGATAAGAAAGTGAGTACCCAGAGATGATGGGACCAAACTAAGAACCACGAATGGAGAAAAATTAGATAATCTCACTCCCTACATACAGATGACAGGAGCCTTGACGTATCTTACCATCACTCGACCACCCTACACTCAGATGATAGGAGTTTTAATGTATCTTACCATCACTCTACCAGACATAGCACATGCAGTATATATGACAAGCCAATTTCAACAAGCTAACATAGGTATACACATGAGTGTTGTTATGGGGACTATGAGATACATAAAGGATACACTTTAAAGGGGATCATTTTAACTTTATATCCTCATTTAAATTAATTGCTTACAATGATGTTCATTAAGGTGGGAATGTTAATGATAGACATTCCACTATTGGATTTTGTTTATTTTTAGATGATTCTCTAATTTTTTGAGATGTAAAAAACAAGAGAAGGTGTCTTTATCGTCTATAGAGGCATAATATAGAATCATGACCACCACAACAGTTGGGATATCTTAGATCACTGCACTCCTACCATATATGAAAGTTACCCTCGAGGACTCAACAGATTTTTCTTTATGACAACAAAGTCCTAATTCATTTCGTGAAAGAACGAATGTTTGAATAAAAGGTTGACTTTATGTTATGTTCCATATTTTTCCACTAAATCATTATCAGCCCCCACATTTATGTTTGTCACACAAACTTTCGGTATATACACAAGTTTGAGGGAGGATATTAAATTGTAATAGGTACGCACTAAGCAGGGTTAATAGGGCCCAACAGGTCCACCTAGGACCATTGCGACTGGGCCTCAAGGGCCAATCCCCCTGCCCAACGGCTACACCAACTAGCCGTTGGGAATTCCTTTCCGATTGCACATGATAATGACAACTTGCCCATTCAATTAAAAATGGCCAAACATAATCCTTCGTGGAAACAAGTAACTTTCAAATAAAATAAGCCCGAAAAGGACAGCCATAAAGGCAGTGTCTTGCTTCGTTTCAACAGCGAAGACAAACATTTACCATAAAGACAAAAGATGCGTTCAGACAACTAATTCATAGAAGACAACGCATCCACGATCGTATTCAAAGAGAAACTATGCAACTTTCAAAGGTATTTGAATCCGAAACCCTTTTCTTTATCCCGTAGAGGCAGAAACACAGAGAGAGGCAGAGAGAGACCTCATGGCAGACAAAGAACTTGGATCCTCTTCTTCTCGTCGACGCCTCGTTCAGTACCTTCCAATGAAGAACGATCTGTGAGACGGTCAAAAATGCGATTCCAAAGTCAGAAACCCCACCGGAGATAGAGAAGGGAGGGAGGGAGGGAGAGAAAGACGTACACTATCTAGGGTTCCAAGTGGGCCGGAGGAAAAAAACGGTGCCCCACATTACAGAGAGACACGGAGAAGGAAACCCCGCGCTTCCCATTCGTCGTCTTGATTTTCTCGCTCTCAAAAGGCGCGAAAAAGAAATGACTTCATTCCCATCGGTTTATCCCACTCCGACTCCGAGAAAGGCGCGGAACAAGAGAAACCGGGCCGATTCGGTTTGATCGTATGGCCTAGCAGAATGAGTCTGTCAGATATTGACCGCAGAGTAACCCAGGTCTCGTAAGTCTAAGTCGCATCGGGCACCATACCATAAACGAATTGGACACGAGACTGGAGAGCACCCTCGCAAAGGAAGCGACGTGAGTGTGGGTCGGACACCGGAACAAAGCATTGACCGCAGCACATTGGTTGGTGACTTTGTGGAGCACGAAAATCTCCTCATGGCTGCAGCAACTAGTGAATTTACATTTTTAAGGAGAAAGGAAACAATTAAATTCATTTAAGAGGACAAGTATATAATTGGAAAAGCTTACTTAACAAAGCCACCATGGTGGACTTCGCAACACAGAGACGTGCCAAGTTGTGCTATGGCTTTCTGCAAGTGCTAATGGCAGAAAAATGCAGAAATCATGGTTGGTTGGTGACGGCCCTCAGCAACCACCGTCATTCCGATACAGTCGATCCGTGGTCTCGTTTTTCGACAATCTCAATTCGCTTTGGCGGGTCATCGTCAATCTTTGTGTCACGGAAGAACAAAGAGACGCATAATATTCAAATTTGACTGGTGAAAGAAAAATCTCAAACTAAATCGACAATTTCCGGATTTTTCAAGACGAAGGAATTGCAGACATGAGAATTTTGTGAAATTGGAAAACCACGTCATTACAACAACAGTGTGCTGATATATCTTTATGTTTTAGACGTGTCTGGTTCTGGGCAAACCAGTTCCACCAAAACCTGGAATTGGAACCGAACTGTCTCTTCTCTGGTTCTAGTTCCACCGGTTCCGGTTTCTTTGGTGGTGGTTGCTTCAGTGTTCCAAGAGTCGATTTGGATTGGCAGCCTGTTTTGTTGTGGAGTCACCACCTAACCATTTTTGCCACCTAACTCCGTCGTCTTGCTCACCAAACCCATGTCAACATCTAGAATCAAAGACCACGAAAACGACTTCTAATTTCCCTGATAAAAAGCAAGAGAGTGACTTGTGATTGCCTTGCAACACGTCCATGTCTGGGCTGGAGTTGTTTCCTTGAGTATAATTAGGAATAACAGTGGATCAGATGAGACATTTATCAGACATTGTGATGATCGACCAAAAACTGAGTCCACAAATACATACACAGACACCAACACACGCATGCGTGCACATGCACACACACACATATACATATATATGTATGTATGTGTCTGTTGACCTGTATTAACATGGATCAGATACTTCTTCAAAGGCGAGGCCAAAATCTGAATTTGAGGGTCAAGTGTAGATTTTCCTTATTTCTTCACTATCCAGCTATTGTGATTCAATCCACTAGGTCTCATAGTACAATAAAGTACTTATAACAACACAGGTGTGTTTTCATCCACAGTAACATGGACTGGATACTTCTTCAAAGCAGATCCAAGATGTGATTTTGGGGATCAAGTTGAGTCTTCCCTTCTTTCTTCACTGAATGGATATTGTGAATCAATTCAAATGATAGAGTAGGGTTGAGAGTACAACAAAACCCCCCCTTGATTTGAATCTCTGCCATAAGGTAGCATGTGGAGAGAGTTTTGGAAGTAAAGGCGCTAACCAAACAAATCTGAGTTTCATACCTGTAAGTTACCGAGTATAATGGAAAGGGTCCCTTACGGCATTATAACGTGCAATCGTGAAATCTGGAAAGAAACTCAATTGTAGAGTATGAAATTCAACAGGTCGAATCTAGAATCAAAGTCTGTCAAGAATTTGGGTTGTGCTTAACATGTAAATGTTAAGCTTATCATGCATAAACCATAACTAATAGTTGAACATATGCTCTAGTTTCCTCCCCCAACGGAAGTTTTTTCTTTTTATTGAGCAAGCTACCAGCTTAGGCAGACTCAACACCAGACACATACATACACCAGGCTCAGCATTCGAGCTCCCGATCATACATAAAAGTGAGTCTTAGTTCACAAAAATCTCGGGAGTTCTAAGCTAAGGGCGAACGAAGATTATGAAATCCATGAACTATGGGACAAAATAAATGAGAAGCTTAGATGCCAAGAACAGTAACACATTGATTATAAATTCAATTAACAGCTTGTTTAAGAATACGCCAGTTTGCCGACGACACAATATCTCACCGCACATGTGGTTCCTATGCTTCATACCCTTTACGGACACACGCCCTGAAGATCTCACCGCACATGTGAACTTCTTTTGGACATCAATTTCCACAGAAAGCTGAAGGACCATGGGCCTAACACTCCCACCAACCCCTTCTCTCCTACTTTGCGCCCTTGTTTTGTTTTTAGGCGAAGAAAATATGGAGCCCATGTCAGTTCAGACGGATCCACCCGAGTCCGTTTAAATAAAGAATGAATTTCAGTTTCAAGCGTAGATCTACTTGATCCGTAGCTGAAATAAGTGGTTCCCACGCCACAAGAGAAAGCAACTGGTTCACATTTTCCCCCAAAAGAGAAAGGAAAAAGTAAGACGCGAAAGATGGATGCTTTTCATCGCATCAAAACTATCATTGTAAATGCTTTTGACAAATTTAAATCAAATAAGAACATCATAAATTGTATTCAATAAGATGCAAGCCGATATAATCATCTAAAGGAAGTCGTTTATTGATGAATGCGGTCCTATTTTATATAATAAATAAAGAAAATTCAATCGATTCAGTTAACGAGGAACCGGTGAAACGGAAAATAGAAAAGGAACGAGAATGAGTAAAAGTGAAGAGTGTCGGAGAGTTGGAATCGATTTATCAATGGGCCGTCCCGCGCTCCCTATAAGTATTGCACCCGCACGCCCTACTCTCTCGCGTCTATCGGCTTCGCGGTTGCCATTACTCGCCACTCTCTCTTGAGAACTCGTCAAGAGATCCGAGGCCACACGTCCGATCGAGGTAAAGGCTTCCCCGATCTCTCTTCCTTTTCCTCCGTTTCGTTTCTTCTCTTTTCTTTCTCTCCGATTCGAGATATGTAGTTCTATGTTCGGAACTCTGGCTTTGTTTGTACTAGCAGCATAGCAACTGTAGGTCCAGGTCCGTGTAGGAAGGTGAGTCTGGTTCTTCTTTTTTCCTACTCCACGCCATTATGTACACATCTATTGTTCTGACATCTCTAGATCTGGCTCTCATGGTGATTCAAGGTCGAGTATCTCTACATTTTCGTTTCTCGAATGGATTTTTCATTGGTTTGTTCTGTTTAAGTCCTGATCTGGAGTCCCTGGATCCGATTCGGGGGAGTGTCGTCTTTCAGACCTTCATTTCTCCGGGTGAATCCGTTTCTCGTAGTTGATGATGATTATGATTTTATGGAGATTTACGTGATTTTGAACTAGCTAAAAGTTGGAGAGTGTTCTAGTTGGTTACGTAGAAAGAATCTTATCCGTCGGATCTGGGATCTGAAAACGTTATATGTCTGGTTTTCTGAGGCCGGATCTAATCTTTCAGATGGCATTTCCCAAGGTCCTGTCGATTGCTTACTTTCTTATCTACATTACTCATCTGAGTGATGGCTCTGCTTTAATTGTTTCAGTTCATCAGTGTCTAGCATCCTAGATCGATCCTGCTCCATACGTTTCGGATCTTCCAATGGAGTAACACTTTGTTTTCTCATCTATCATTCCACGGATGCGCTCATAACCTGAATGTTTTACTCATTTTAGTTTATATGCTGTCGGATCTGATCGTTCATCTGTTCTATGGTACGTATCTGAACAACATTTTCATGAAAACTTCCTATTTCAACCCGTTGGCCTGGATCACCTCCTGCGCTGAAGCGATCTGGCATGTTTTATTTTTCTGACTTGTAAAGACATTCTTTTGACGGGAACCTTGGTTCACTGGTCTGAACTTTATCTGATCCATTTCTTGTTCGTCTTCGAGATCCTAAAAGTCTGAAATTTTACATTATTATCAGTGGTGCTTTATACGTTGTTCCTCCTGTATCTGAGAATTCTTGCCCCACGCTGGTATTGAAAATGCTTTACCTTTTCTCATTGCTGTCATCGTCGTGTTCGTAGCCTTAGTTGTTCAACTATTTTTGTTTGCAAGCTTTCCGTTGTCAATGTCTTATTTGACTTCTAGTTTATGTTCTATTGGCCTTTTATGTGATTTAAGGTACCGCTTCTCATTTGCTATTTGAAAAATGTTTTTAAAACCTAGCGTCTATGATGTGGTGCTATGGGGTTGCGATTCCAACATAAAGTTGGATACCCTCGCATGGGCCCCAAGAGAGAGCTCAAGTTCGCTCTGGAGTCATTCTGGGATGGGAAGAGCAGCGCCGAGGATTTGCAGAAGGTGGCTGCTGATCTCAGGGCATCCATTTGGAAGCAGATGGCTGATGCTGGGATTAAGTACATCCCTAGCAACACCTTCTCTTACTATGATCAGGTCCTTGATGCCACCGCTCTCCTTGGGGCTGTTCCACCTAGGTATGGCTGGAATGGAGGAGAGATTGGGTTTGATACCTACTTCTCCATGGCCAGAGGAAATGCCACCCTTCCTGCTATGGAGATGACCAAATGGTTTGACACAAACTAGTAAGTGATGGCTCATGTTGTATTTGTTGTTTGTTTTTAATGATACCAATCGTACCATAGTTGTAATGATCTGATTACTGAACTACTGTATATTTGCGTTGGCCCAGCCACTTTATTGTCCCCGAACTGGGACCTGATGTGAACTTCACTTATGCTTCCCACAAGGCAGTGGACGAGTACAAGGAGGCCAAGGCGGTATGTATTATATGTATTAAAGTCATTCCCATTAACTGCTTATTACTTGGAAACCTTAGGTTAGATACTGCGAGCTTAGTTAAGCTGTGATTGTGAGTAGTGCTATAAATAAGTTGTGTATTTTTTCTCCTTGTTGTATATCTCATTCATCAGGAAATGTTCTGATGATGCTTGTTGTGTGTGTCCACTGGTTGTTCTGAGTGGTTCATTATGATATTTTCATGTGTTTATCTATATAAACATTGTCATTGAATATTTAATTTCTGTTGCAGCTTGGAGTAGATACAGTTCCTGTCCTCATTGGCCCTGTATCATACTTGTTGCTCTCCAAACCTGCCAAGGGTGTTGAGAAGTCCTTTTCTCTTCTCTCTCTCCTCCCAAAAGTCCTTGCTGTCTACAAGTAAGGATTTAACTTGTGTATAAATATTAATTATTTTCTCTTTATGATTATGTTCGTCTTATTTCTCTAACTGGCTTATGACTATAAACTCAGGGAAGTTGTGGCTGATCTTAAGGCAGCTGGTGCTTCGTGGATTCAATTTGATGAACCTACCCTTGTCATAGACCTTGATTCTCACCAGTTGCAAGCATTTACTGCAGCATACTCGGAACTTGCATCTACTTTGTCTGGTTTAAATGTTCTTGTTGAGACATACTTTGCTGACATTCCTGCTGAGGCGTACAAGACCCTCACAGCTCTGAATGGCATTACAGCATTTGGATTTGATTTAGTCCGTGGAACTAAGACTCTTGATTTGATCAAGGGCGGATTTCCTAGTGGAAAATACCTTTTTGAATACCTCTTTGTGGTTGATGGAAGGAACATTTGGGCTAATGATCTTGCTGCTTCTCTCAGTACATTACAGGCTCTTGAGGGCATTGTGGGCAAAGGTATTGTCAAACATGCGTTTCATGAAAAAATTTGGGAGACTTCTGGAGCTAAAATAGTCACTTGATATATCTATTTTCTAAATTGTATGCAGATAAACTTGTTGTGTCTACCTCCTGCTCACTTCTTCACACTGCTGTTGATCTTGTTAATGAGACCAAGTTGGATAATGAGATCAAATCATGGCTGGCTTTTGCTGCCCAAAAAATTGTTGAAGTAAATGCATTGGCCAAGGCATTGTCTGGTCAAAAGGATGAGGTAACCTCCATTCCTTATAGTTTATCTCACATCAGACAAAATAAGTTGTTAACTAGATGATGTCTGTTACTTGAATAAAATGGTTATCTTCCAACTTGTAAGAGTTTTCATTTTTTGAGAAAAAATATTTGTATCAATCTTATTTGTATGCAATAATAGGGCAGCTCAATGCACGCAACTCCCACCATTGTGGGGTATGTGGAGGGTCAGATGTATGCAACCTTACCCCGTTGAGCAGAGGGGTTTTCAGATGTAAACCTTGGTTACCCCGTTGAGCAGAGTTTTAAATTTTAGATTCAAGCTTATAGTTTTTGTAAATATTATCATAGTAAGAAATTTTTATTTGTTTTTGAAATAGATTCTTAGATATAAAATCATCATGATTTTGAAATAATCAACATAAGAATAACATGAGAAATTATAGAATAAAAAAATCAAGACAAGATAAAAGTGAATAAAGAGAAAAAAGTATATCACAGGAATTAAAATAAGAAAATTGAGGGAAAGTATAATGTACCTATAATATTAATAACAAGTATAATAAAAATAGCCAACTACTTTCTTAGCAGTGGCAGGCAATATATGTATATTGATATATTGTTTTATTCCTGTTTGTTTCACTACATCATTCACTGAATGACTGTTTTTATGGTTTCATTTCCAGGCTTTCTTCTCTTCTAATGCCGCAGCTCTGGCTTCAAGAAAGTCCTCTCCCAGAGTGACTAATGAGGGTGTTCAGAAGGCTGTGAGTGCTTATTTTTTGTCGTTTCTGTTCAAATCCTTATTTCTGTTCAACTCGATTTGTTATGTGCTTATTTTTGCTTATTTTTTGTCTGTTCAAATCCTTATTTCTGTTCAACTCGATTTATTATGAAATTTATTCTCGTTACTTATGACATCTTTCTTTCCCTCTCAGGCTGCTGCATTGAAGGGTTCTGACCATCGCCGTGCTACTAATGTCAGTGCCAGACTGGATGCTCAACAAAGAAGCTTAACCTTCCAATTTTCCCAACCACCACTATTGGATCCTTCCCTCAGACTGTAGAACTGAGGAGGGTGCGCCGCGAATACAAGGCTAACAAGTAAGAATGCTGAGAGCTGATATATTGGCTTGTTTTCCTGACAATGCGCCTTCTTTTATTGACCGAATCTTGTTTTTTATCAGGATCTCTGAGGAAGAGTATGTCAAGGCAATTACGGAGGAAATCCGCAAAGTTGTTGAACTCCAAGAAGAGCTTGATATTGATGTCCTGGTACATGGGAGCCTGAGGTCAGCTCTCATCTTCACATAAGGAATAAATATTAATCTGCTGAAGTAGAGAATAAAGAGATAGTTTTATTACACTTACATTATTTTAATACATCTTTCTTCACCTCTTTCTTTCTGAAGAACAACATTCTCTTGCCTGATTTTCTACCCCTTATTGTTATGTTGCAATTCCCAATTGCACTTCTCACTAATTGTTGATGCCTTTCATTGCAGAGGAATGATATGGTTGAGTACTTTGGTGAGCAGTTGTCAGGCTTTGCCTTTACTGTTAATGGGTGGGTGCAATCCTATGGCTCGCGCTGCGTCAAGCCACCAATCATTTATGGTGATGTGAGCCGCCCCAAGCCCATGACAGTGTTCTGGTCCTCAATGGCTCAGAGCATGACCAGCCGGCCAATGAAGGGAATGCTTACAGGACCCGTCACCATTCTCAACTGGTCCTTTGTGAGAAACGACCAACCTAGGTATAAACTCAAACCCATTGTAATGTGGTGGGAAAAGAATAAAAACTAAAGAGAGCTGAAAAGGAGAAATTCATCAGTATTCACCATATTGTTATTTCTAACATGGTGTTAATTCTATATACAGATCTGAGACTTGCTATCAAATTGCGTTGGCCATAAAGGACGAAGTTGAGGATCTTGAAAAGGCTGGTATTGGTATTATCCAAATTGATGAGGCTGCTTTGAGAGAGGGGGTACCATTGAGGAAGTCAGAGCAAGCTCATTATTTGGACTGGGCTGTCCATTCATTCAGGATCACCAATGTGGGGGTGCAGGATACTACTCAGGTATTACTGGATTACAAATTAATGGGATAGAATTTTTTTTCTTCTATATTTACATCTAAATGTAATAAACTTGCATATTTGGTATTGTGTTAACATTTGACAGATCCACACTCACATGTGCTACTCTAACTTCAATGACATCATCCAATCCATCATCGACATGGATGCTGATGTGATCACCATTGAGAACTCCCGATCTGATGAAAAGCTCCAGGTCGTCCCGGCATTAACCAACATGGTTGCCGCAGCGAAGCTCCTCCGAACTCAGTTGGCCAGCACCAAATGACCAGCGTTCTTGCCGGTATCTGAGCGCCATCTTCTATTTTAATCCTTTCCACAAGAAAAAAAAACAAAAACAAAATCATGCTATTGTAAGATGTTTTAATAACGTGTTCTAGGGGAAACTTGTGACGAGGCAAGGCAACCTTGGCCATTAGCCTTTTTGGTGCCTGTCGGTTGTTCGTTTGCAGATGTTCAGGTCATTATTGAGTTCTCTTTTTCTCCTATTCATGTTTTATTGTCTTTCGTTTCCCTTGAGGCGCAACGGTTCTCTGTAATGTGATTAGAAAGAAAATCTGAGAAGGTGCTTTTTCTTATCTTGGACTATTGTTTTGATGAGTTGACTTAGAAAATGCTTATTTTGGAGGGATATTATTATGCCATCCATGTGGGATGACATACCATAATCATGGTATACGATCCAATTTGACTCACAAATACACATCCAACTCCAAAAACGATTTGTATCGATTTAGCAATGATTTCATTGGTATCCGCTGCAAGAAATAATTGGGCAAGTGAGATGATTAGTACCATGTAGGAGTTCAACTAAATGACAACTGGAGTTCTTGTTGGATGATTGGGTGAAGTGAGACGAACGAACTTAACTAAATGATTAAACATGACCTCATTGAAGTAGTGGGTTAAGAACATCCTCGGCATAACCATGAATAAAATTGACGGATCATTTATAACTGGCATGATTAAGCAAATTCATGTTCGTCCCAAAGTGCACCATGGTCTCTCTCAGAACCTTTGGAATATGGACCCGGAAGCATGCATCACGGCCCACAGGTGGGGAAGGATTTGAGAGAAGAAGGGAGTTGAGAGGTATATGTGTAGGCCATTGAAGATGTTTGTGGTGTAAAAAAGACGTGGCAGATGTATGGTTACACATGGAAGGATTAATAATAAGGCAACAATCACATGATTGTACTAGAGAAAAAGTTAATAAACATTTTTTTTTTTGTTACAAAGAGAGGCCGGTAACTCCGCCCATGTAAGGGATCACCCTTGCATTGCCGGTCCCAAACCCGGATAAAGGAGGAGGGTTGTGTTAGGCTTCCAACAGCCAGCATAAAACTTTGTCGAATTTTTATAACATGGATTACAAAAATTATGAGCATTACTTTGGGGCGTCCCCACCTAGCGACGTGCTGTAGAGCCCGAATGCAATAAAAAGTAAGCAAGGGTCACTATATTTTCGCCCGAATGTAGTGAATCAATTGCATAAAGGGTTCTCACATCATGGACGGGTGTGGATAAAGAAGTTAGTCCCGCTACATTACCGCTCGAATGTAGTGAAAATTTTTCAGAGAGGGTCTCCACATTTTGATTATGGACGGATGCGGGGGGTAAGGAAGCTAGTCCTAGATAATAAGATTCGTATTAGTTCTTGAAATATCGGAACATTATCCGATAAGCTAATGGAGGTGGTAGATACTATGATTCGGAGAATGATTCATATTCTATGTTTACAAGAGACAAAATGGGTTGGAGAAAAAACAAAGGAGATAGAGGATACAGGTTTTAAATTACGGTACTCAAGTAAAGAAAAGGCTCGAAACGGAGTTGGTATTATCATAAATAAAGATTTAAAGGAGAGTGTAGTAGACATACAACGATATGGTGACCGAATCATGACGTTGAAATTAGTGTTAGGAGCACAGGTTTTTAATATAGTTTGTCCTTACGCACCCCAAGTAGGACTAAAAGATAGTATAAAGACAACTTTTTGGGAAGAGTTAGATAAGGTGTTTCAAAAGATTCCACAAAGGGAGATGATTTGTTTAGAAGGAGATTTAAATGGACATGTCGGTAAAGAGGCATTAGGATATCAAGGGATTCATGAAAACTTTGGTTTTGGGGATATAAACGAGGAAGGTGGGGAGATTTTAAATTTTGCTATGACATTTGATCTCTTTATAGTCAATACAATCTTCAAAAACCGATATGAACATTTAATTACTTATAAGAGTGGCTTATGACAAATACAAATTGATTACTTTATTTGTAGAAAAAAGATAGAGCGTATTGTAAAGATTGTAAGGTAATTCCAAGAGAAAGCTTAACCACCCAACATTGACTTTTAGTTATGAATTTACAAATAAAAAAATGGACAAAGAAGAAAAGAGTGCATCGAGTTATTCAGACTAAATGGTGGAACCTCAAAAGCGAGAAAGAATATATATTTAAACAGAAAGTCCTTCAAGGAGATGTGTGGAATTATGTTGGTACACCCTGTGATATGTGGAACAATATGGCTATACATATTAGAAAAATGGCGAAAGATGTGTTAAGGGTATTTAAGGGAGGTGTACCGGCACAAAAAGAAGCTTGGTGGTGGAGTGAAGTAGTACAAAATAAAATCAAGGCAAATAGGGCATGTTACAAATTACATTATACCAAGAAAATTAGTGAAACTTTAGAAGCTTATAAAAAAAACAAAGAAGGAAGCGAAAAAGGCTGTTAGTGAAGCAAAAGCTAAGATTTGGGAGGACTTATATAAAAAATTCAACTCAAAAGAGAGTGAAAGAGATATTTTTAGGATAGCTAGGGCTAGAGATAAGAAAACTAAATATCTTAATTATGTTAGATGCATAAAAGACGATGATGAAAAAATTCTAGTAGCAAATGATGATATAAGAAATAGATGGAAAAACTATTTTTATAATCTTTTTAATAAAAATAAAGATGTTAGTATTAACTTAGGAGAGTTAGTCAAATAAGAAAAGTATATAAACTACAATTTCTACCGACGTATTTAAAAGAATGAAGTCAAAGAGACTCTTAAACATATAAAGGGTGGTAAATCGGTAGGACCAAACAATATTCCTATAGAAGTTTGGAAAATACTAGGAGAAATAGGAATCACTTGGCTTACAAGACTATTTAATGAAATATGGAGAAATCGAAAGATGCCCGAGGAATGGAGAGCGAGTACACTTATACCCATATATAAGAACAAATGAGACATTAAGAACTATGCGAATTATCGAGGTATCAAGTTAACGAGCCATACTATAAAATTGTGGGAAAGAATTATCAAACGTAGGTTAAGACAAGTATCAAGTACAATAGAGAACCAATTTGGATTCATGTCAGGCAGATCTACTATTTAAGCAATTCACCTTTTGAGACGTCTTATGGAACATTTTAGAGCAAAAAAGAAAGACCTTCACATGATATTTATTGATATAGAAAAAACTTATGATAGGGTACCGAGGGAGGTTCTTTGAAGAACTTTGGAAAAAAGAGGTATCCCATTGACATATATTAACCTTATAAGAGACATGTATGATGGTGCAAAAACATGTGTGAGGACTCATGAAGGAACGACAGACTTCTTTGAAGTTAATATTGGGTTACATCAATGATCAACTTTAAGTCCATACTTATTTATAATGGTGATGGATGAGTTAACAAAACATATTCAAGATGAAGTACCTTGGTGTATGTTATTTGCAGATGACATTGTATTAGTGGAGGAGTCTAAGGAAAAAGTTAATAGAAAATTGGAACTATGGAGAGAAACATTAGAAAGCAAAGGCCTCTGACTTAGTAGAACAAAGACAGAATATATGGAATGTAAGTTTGATCATTTGGTTACTTCAGAGGACATGAAAATTAAAATTGACACACATTGCAGTCCCCAAAAGAAAAGTTTTAAATACCTAGGGTCAATTTTTGAGAGTGATGAATTGATGGAGATGTTACACATAGAATTAATGCTGGTTGATTAAAATGGAGAGGAGCATCAGGTATTCTTTGTGATAAGAAGATACCATTAAAGTTAAAAGATAAATATTATATAGCAGCAATTAGGCCTATCATGTTTTATGGTTTTGAGTGTTGGGCAGTTAATCATCAACATGTACAAAAGATGTCTGTGACAGAAATGAAGATGTTGAGATGGATGAGTGGTCATATAAGAAAAGACCATATACATAATGAGGTTATTAGAAACAAATTAGGAGTGACACCAATAGAGGATAAAATGAGAGAACATCGTTTAAGATGGTTTGGACATATAGAAAGAAGATCAAAAGAAGAACCTATAAGAAGGTTAGAAAAACTAAATTTGGAAAGTATTAAAAGAGGCAGAGGACGACCACAAAAGTGTTGGAAAGAAACAATAAAGAATGATCTAGCTTATTGGGAGTTAACTGCTAACATGGCACAGGATAGGGATATGTGGAAACAAAGAGCTTACTTGTTGTAGAAAGAGAGGCCGGAGCCTAGGATACAGATGCATACACATACCCAGGGAATCGAACTGACCACCTTCTAGATCGGACCCAGACAAGACTATGCGTCAAGAAAGGTTGAAGTTTATAGAGTAGAGAGTTCGTGCGCCATTGGGATCGTGCCCAATGGTAACTCAAAACTCCCAATAGTCAAATCAGGTTTGTGGTTGATTGAATGGAAAGGGCTAGAAGACTCCGAACCAAAGGGGTGTTTCGTTGCGAGTCGGGGACTGTGGAACCGAAGGGCCTCATAATCGGGTACCTATTAATGGCGCGCGTATGATTGCAACGGGGTTCAACGCCTCGTAATAAATAAAATGAACTCCTTGCGCTGGAAACGGAAGTACTGCTCCGTAAAATGCCTCTTTTTGCGACACGCTGGGATGGCTCGACAGTTTTCACACAAGCGATTAGCCTGACGCGAACGGGTTTCCTTTCGCGAGCTCCGCACCCGACGACGCTCCTCCCAGCATTCTTTTAGGGCAGAAGAAGAAGAAGGGCGGCAATCGTCCGGAAACCGGAAGAGAAATCTCTCTCTCTCTCTCTCTCTCTCTCTCTCTCTCTCGTCCAATCGAGATGCCTCCCACGGGATCCGCCAAGAAACAAGCGCCAAAAAACGCGCCGGAAACCAAGGGTACCCGGAAAACGGCTCCTAAAACCATCGTCAAGTCGAGAACTCCCAACTCGGAAACCGCTTCCAAGGCGAAAGTGACTCCTCAATCCGTCAAACGTCTACGGGAGACCAGCCACAAGGTCTTGGATGAGACTCCCGTGGCAGAGGCGCATCATTCGGCCGCTTCCTCTCCGCAAGAACCAGAAACGAAGCCAGAATGTTCCATTAACGACACCGGGTCAAAACCGGCCGTCCAGGTGGTGGGAGCTGTTGATCAGATGGAGGAAGAAGCAAGCAAAGCTTCTACTGCGGTGTCGGAGCCCATGGTGGTTGAGACGGAGAAAGCTTCAGAAGTCGGTTTAGTCTGTCAGGAGGCAGAATCTGCCAAAAAAACTACTGGTCCAAAGGACGTAGAATCCATGGAGCCTGCAACGGAGACTGCTAAAACCTCCACCACTAAGAAGAAGAAGATTATCCGGAAAGTGATAACCGTGGTGAGGAAGAAGGTTCCGGTGTCTCAGAAGAAGGCAGCTGCGGAAGAAAACCCTAGCGCCATTCCAACAAATTCAGTAAATCCTAGCTTGGATCCGGATGATCAAGTAAAGGCTATCGTAGAGAAGGACGCGAAGGACACAAAGAAGCCGACTGAGCCGTTCGAGAAGCCAGCAGAAGCCCGCAATTCGGGAGAGAAGCCACTTTCAGGTGAGGAAATGGGGGTGGACGTATGGGTTGATGAGTTCGAAATCGCAGAACGGCGGAAGAAGCGCAGGACTGAGATTTTTGTTGGTGGTTTGGATAAGGAAGCGAAGGAAGACGATATTCGGATGGTGTTTGAGAAGGCCGGCGAGCTTGTGGAGGTGCGACTCATGAAGAACAGCCAGACAGGGAAGAACAAAGGATACGCATTCTTGAGATACGCGACGCATGAAGATGCTCAACGTGCCATCAAAGAACTTGCCCACGTTGAGGTATCGGGCTTTGCGATCAATTTACGTTGTTCACCGAGATTCTGTTGGTTATTGCTTTGATATTGTTTGTACTTCATGTTGAAGCTGCCATTCCGTAAGCTTCTGAAGTATTCATGTATTTTTTTATCTCATGTCTAGATGCGATTAAACTTTTACTACTTTTCTCTTTGGGAGAAGGAATCTTTTGATTTTGACAGCAGTTTGATATAAATTTGAGATAGTTGAACTTGATGCGAAATTCTTCTCCCATGTGTATGATTAACGCTGGGGACCTTTCAAAATGTTCTTCATCTTTTTGTTTCTTACAAGATTGTGGTAGAACCAGTACTTATGGCCACTCTCATTACGATTGCCAATTGTTCCTTCAACTCTTATAGAATTTGGGAGAATTGGGACCCGTCGTAGCAAGATAGAAAACCCCATGGGTTGCTGCTCTTGCTTGGAAATAACTTTTTTTTCGTTTGACTTCTCAAAGTCTTCATTAGTGAATACATTGATAGAAGTAGAACCTTACACATTTGCACCTACAATCTCTGTCTCATTTCTCCCTGCACTTTTAGCATAATCCTTGGGTTCTATACTAGTTTGGCACTCTTCAGGTAGGTTCATGCTTAGGGTGAGAATCGCTACTCTACTTTGGTACAGTTGGCTGATATCCATAGTGATGATTCCGAGCGCTAGTTAGTCTCTTGAACAGCCATAGCAGACTTTTCTCTTGGATCTGTATTCTGCAGTAGAAGTGCACAAAAAATACAATAGATATGGACTTCTTTTACATCATTTGAGCTTATGTTGATTGTTCAGATGACAATCATAGAGTGGCGGCTGCAAAACATAGAAGACAATACCAGATTACTGATCATATGACGAACAAAGTTATCCTGATCCTGAATAGCTGGTTATGTGGCTGGTTGGTTCATTTTGGGCACTTCTAGCTTATCCACCATCTCCCTCAATTTTCTCTTCCGTTTTTTCTTTCTAGAATATTTTATGTTTCTACTTCAAGATAATAATTCAGTCTCGGAAGTTGCATGGGCTGCTTTTTATGACACAGCTGTTATCTGCTCTTGTAGTTTGCAGACATTGTTTCCTTTCACGTTATTACCATGTCAGATGCCCATTTATTCTGGTTTCATGTTTCTGTTGCATTCAGTACTTCTGTATTCTCGTCCTTGGTAACAAAACTACATATTTTAATAAATTTGTCATTCCTTATATGTGAAGGTTTGTGGAAAGCAATGCGCAGCATCTCCTGTGGAGGATAAGGATACTATTTTCCTGGGAAACATTGATAAAAAGTGGAAGAAAGAAGATGTGAGTTTAGTTATGGAGTTGATCTCGAAAGCTTTCTGATTGTTTTTGAATTTGATACTTGGCTAAAATCTGAATCTATGAATGCATCAGCTTATGAGAGTGTTGCATGAAATTGGCATCGAGAATGTCTACACAGTATATCTCATGATGGATCACAATAATCCTGGCTGCAATCGTGGGTTTGCATTCATTGAACTAGAGACAAACAAAGATGCTCACAATGCTTTCAAGAAACTGCAGAAGAAGGACACCTTTGGGAAGGGGAGAAATATCACGGTAGCTTGGGCAGAACCTCTCAGTGACCCAAGTGAAGAGGAGATGCAAAAGGTATCCACGCGATTGTACTATTTATAATTTTATATGTTTTGTTTGTGAAGGTAATATAAAAAAATGACACATAATAGTAATACTGTACTATTATGTTCTAAATATCTATACATTCGTCCTATTTAGAACTTCACAAAAAGTTACATATATGATCTATATTTTGTGCCATCCTTAGTGGATAGCCATTCCTATAAAATCATCAAAAACCAAACTCCATCTTATGAAATCAACTAAGATACTCCAAATGTTCAAAAGAATTTTGCTCCTCGACCTAGGAAAGTACATAAAATTTGGGCAAAATTTTAGGGTCTCCAAACAAGAAAGAAGATGCATCATCATCTGGTATAAGTATAACCTTGATTTGGTGTTGGCCGAGGTTGTCTCTGAAGATATGGAGTTTTTCTTTGATACAAACATTAAATCCCCATATGTTATGATAAATACGATACAAGATGATATGGTGGACCTTTGTGATATAGGTGTGGATTGTACCGTTTATATACATTTCAACTATATTTATTGATCCCTGTGTTATATAATATGGATTAATAGAACATTGGTTACTGTTTCTTAAGTACTTCTGGGACTAGCTTTTGTGTGACCAACAAAAGATTCTGCTCTTGTGATTCATCTCTGTCATTTAAGACAGGATTTGAATGAATTGAACAGATCAAATCTATCTCTGGAAGTTGTTTATTTTCATATTGAGTTGCTCTGTGTTATGTAATATGGCTTCAATTCTTTCAAATAATCATTGTGTGAAAAGGCTATATGTTTAATGGGTAGATCATAGTTATCAAGAAAGTTAGGGAACTTGAAAGGAAGAGACACAAGAACTTGGAATGCAACTACCAATCAGAATAGGATATGGAAAAGGAAGTAGTGACTTCAATGTAGCTTCTGTAAAAATGAAGTTCATGAACATAGAGGTGGTGTGAGCTCTGCTTTGAAACTCTCTTTTCAAATGCCTATGTGGAGGCTTGGTCTAGTTGGATACTCTTGCATAGCTTGGATCCGCCTTGTCATGGATCTCATGTCAGTCAATAGGGCAATGGATCAGGCAGCCCACATGCTTTGGATAGTGGCAGCAATTGCTGCTCGTATCCAATGAGTTTGTAGGCTCCCGTTGGATCTTGGACCATGCTTTTGATCCTCTTGAACTCTTCTGCTGTCATTATCGCTATAGTCTTTGAAACTATTTGACTTCTTTGTGGTGCTCGCATAGGTGTCTATGAGAGAATCATTTTTGTACCAAGCATATATGTGTACAGGTGCATGTGGAACAGTGGATGTCTATGTGAACGGATGAGTTTGTGGGAGCGAATATGGTGGTAGTGGTGGTTTTTAGGGGAGTGGGCTGTTCTTGTATCATCAGACAGGATTCATGTCTGCAAGAATTTTCCCCTCTACATTTTTTTTTGCATACATATCCAGCATTATTGAAAATTTCCATTGGGTTGTATCTTACTATCTCTTGTCAATTTGGTTGCCTGCATGAGTTCTTCCCCTCCGACATCTGTTGCAGAGTTTCATTGACTTGTCAAACCACTTGGGCTCTTGGATGCCATCACCTTTCCTTATTAGATTAGGAGTTGAAAACCAGATATACTACCTGCTCTAGTGCATGCTACCTGGATGGCAGCAGGAAACATATAATCCAATGCTTGTATGTAAAGCATGTTTGTTTTTCATTTTTCATCTGTTCTGAAAGTTGCGTACTTCGCTTTTAATATGTTCCAATTGTTAGATAGTAAAAAAAAATGGGAGACTGAGTACATCCATTTTGACTAAATTGCAGGTTAAAACTGTTTATGCAAATGGTGTCCCAACTTCTTGGGATGAAGAAAAGGTAAAGAAATACTTCTCAAAGTTTGGAGAGATTGAAAAAATTAAACTTGCAAAGGATATGCACAACCCCAAGAGAAAAGATTTTGCATTTGTTGACTATGTTACCCGGGAGGCTGCCCTTGCTTGTATTGAGTCTTTCAATAAGGAGGAATTGGTTGATGAGGGTTCCCAGGTTTGTGTCGTTAGGACCCAGTATCAAATTTGCCTCTATTGAAGTCTGTTGTGCTAGGCCTTTATGCTTTGTATTTCAGGTAAATATCAAAGTAATGCTTGCAAAACCTCTAAAAAAGAGCACTCAAAGTAAAGGAAAGCCAACGACTACTAGTGATGTGCAGGCAAAACAGACAAAGAAGGAACCTGATGAACGTGAGTCTACTCTGTTTGCTCAACATGTTTTCTTTAGGTTTCTTTTTCAGTTTGGTCATCTCTGCATTGAAATTTTTATGTTGCATAATTGCGAACTCCATTGTCTGCTTTTAAAGCATCTTTTATCAAATTTCCAAGATTCATGAATCAATAAAATCTGCCATGTCTTGATATTATTTTGTTACCGGTATCTTGGGAAGGGTTTTGAGTTCTTGTCCTCGATGAGTCTGAAATGAACAAACAATTTATTGCTAATGCTGTTGTAATTTAAGCAGCGTTTATGTTTAACCTGTTGCACTATCAGCAAATTTGTATGGTAGGTATTGTGTAGATTTAGTTTACTGAGTTCTCTCTCCCTATACACACACACACACACACACACTCACACCATGCATTTTGATAATTCAGGTCCAATACAGAGTGCCGTCCCTGTCAAGAAAGGACATTTCGTTAACAGAGGGCCACCTGATAGTATTAGGAGCTCATCTACCGCTGAAGGAAGGAACTCATCGGCCACACATGAAATGAACTCGTATACCAAACTTGAACTGATAAAGGTTTTGAGAGAGCAGGCATCTTGGAGACAGGGGACCTCAGATTTTGGTACAGGTGAGATTGAACTCTGGAGCTAGATTCCTTTGCAAGGGATAACATGGCATTCTTCTTTTTTTACCATTTTAAGTTTCTAGTTGGTATGATGAGTATGTCAGACAGACACGTAGGCAACCATGATGCTGGAACCTTGTCTCACACGGTGGTCAATGGTCAGCCATGTTAGACTCTGTGTCAGGGTCTAGTTTAACCAGATAATGGATCCAGTCAATGTATCTGAGACCATTTTGTCTAAACTTTGAAAAACTGATAAATGAAAAAAACAAAGTGGGAAAAGGAAGTAGTATTAGAGGAGAAAAATAAGAATAAGAAGAGTTCGTTGCCATGCAGTGCCAAAGTCACCCTTGGCCTTATATTTGCAGGCAACCAACAGCTATGATCCCTCTTCTCAGAGGGATTGAGTTACAGTTATATCAAACTTATTTTTTTCATGTATTGCACTAGCATGTGCTTCATATGGTTTATGACAACATGCTGGATTGCTCTATATCCTAATCTTTTCTGTATGACAACATCAGTATGTGCAGTTATTCATATATTGTTCATTCCGTGGCTTAAAGTGGTGTTATGATTTAACATACGAAATCATTATGCAGAAACTTCTTGTTGGGAAGTCTATTCTAGTCAAAGTAAACCCTGTGTTTGGGAGTTTGTATAGGAATAAGTTGATTCAACTTGCTCTGGTGGCCATAGCCTGTTTTTAGTAACTGTCTGGTTCACAACCTAAGTGCTGGCTGGGGTGTATGTTGCATTGCATATTGTCAGGCCAGGTTGCCATAGGTTATTAGTTAAGCAGTAGTTGCATCTCTAAAACCATTGGGAGAACTATAGGCCAAGTGGCATGGGCGGTTTTGCTAGCAGGATTTTCTTAAACTTTTTGGTTGCATCCATAGCTTTAGCAGTCTATGCAAGAAACTTTTGTTACTTGGAGTGTAAAATATTGATTTGGGGAAGCCTTCTTTCTTGGGTAGTTCATAATAAATTATGATGACATTTATAATAAAAAAGTGTGAGCAACTAGATGGCGAAAATGTTAAAAGAAGAAGAGAAAGGCCATAAAAGTGTTAGAAGGAAACAATAAAGAATAATCTAGCTTATGTTGAATTAACTGTCAGCATAACACATGATTGAGCTCCGTAGAAACAAAGAATCCATGTAGCCAGCCCCATCTAGTATGGGACAAGGTTTAGTTGTTATAGTATATTTTGATAAATTTAACATATCTTATTAAATATTTAACATATATAGATGATTCAAAGTACCATACATCAGACCCTGGACCATAAACCCTCTTTCCTCTTAGCTTTCATCCTCTCTCTCTCAAATGGTGTATGATCTGTTTCAGACTCTTAGGTACTCTTCATGTGGAGTTTGGTATCTTTATTAGTTCAGTCAGTCAACTCCCATTTATGGACGCATTTCAAGATGCTGATGAGCAAGTACACTTTTTGTTATATTCATTATTCTATCATCTTAGCAGTGATAAGGAGGTCATGTCATAATTTGTGTCGAGAGAAGTGGGGACAGATTTATGATGCATTACTTGGCATCTTGCCAGAGGTGGTCTGCAAATGCAGGATATGGTTTCAGTAGCCTTGTAATATTGATATTACTTCTGATAATTTTCTCCCAAAATAAGAATTATAGGCAAATATTTGCTAAAGAAAAGGTGCATATCCTAGTTTTGCCTTTGGTGTTATTGATACTTAGTAAGTTTAGCAGTCTAAAGAATGTTTTTCTATGGTTATTCAAAAGTTTTTTATGGGCACGTGCACATCATCATTTCTTTGACTGTTTTCCAGTTTGAAGATATTGTCTCCTCTCAATAAATCTGCCACTCATGGTTATCAGTTGTCTGTTCCTGTTTAAAAGAAGGTGCTACTTGATATTTGTATTAGTTGCTTGCACGATTGTGTGCTCATATTTTAGGTTCTTTTGCATCTACTTGCTGAATCTGTTACGGCACTGGAGAACTTATTGCACCTTATAATAGTCCATATTGGTCAGATAGGTTCATAATGACTAATCTGTAAGTGCTTATGACCCCAGCCTCAACTCCTGGAGATTATCTGCATGGGCTAGCTGTTGGGAAGAGACCTATTTCAACATTGGTATTTTCCGAACTTTCTGAGCCATCAACTTCAATCTTGTCTGCTGTTAACGTAATTTGGATTACTAATGCAGGGTGAAGATCTTTACTCTGATCCAAGAGGATATCCACGTGCACGCCTAGACAGTTCTTTTGCGTACACAAGTACAAGGTTTTGCCTCTAACTTTAGCAAGCATGCATTTTGCACTTAACGATTTGATGTTTGACATTGCGACTGATATTGGTAATGTACTTCAGTTACGGCGCACACTCTTATGGTGGTCCTGGGACCTCTCTGCCTTCCTATCACCAGCATTCTGCTGGATATGCTACAGGTAATACTAAGTTTCTCCAGCTTGTTGCTATTGATATTTGGAGGCGTAATGTAATTGGAGCTTAACATTGTCATTTCTGTTTCGGTTTTCAGGCTCATATCCTCCCAGTGTAGATTCTTCTGCTACCGGAAGGGTAAGGTCATGGATATTTAATATTTCTGAGGACTTCCTATTTTTTGTAAAATATAGAAAATGCCCATGGTCTTTTCCTATTTGTACTTTTACTGCTTTCTTATCGTTAAATGTTGTTAAGGCATTGATAAAAATGCAATTGGGTTCTTTTCTGTTTGCAATAACAACAAAGCCTTTCCCCATACTAGATTATGGAGTTGGCTACAAAGATTCTTTGTTTTCATAAGGTTTGATCCTGCGCCGTGTTAACAGTTAGCTCAAGAGAACCCATGTCATCTGCTCCATGGGTTCTTTTGTGGTTGCTTTATTCAAATCAATTTTAAATCAGGTGTGAACTTCAGCCCTAAACTGAATCTGCTATTATTTGGTTTAGGGTTGCATAGGTCAAAATTTACAGATCCATGGGGCTGGCTCCAGTTTGAAAAGGTTGGGTCTTATCAGTCCTTTTCTTTATTTCTTTTTCCCCCTTAAATTTCAGTCTATATTGTGAACGGGTACTAAACCCAGCCACTATAGTGTGTTCTATTCAATTTAGTTTCAACTATAAATCTAGTTGGGCTAGAGTCCGGTCAAAATAGCTGTTAATCGATCAGTCTAAATAGAATTAGCACAATTAACTGATCCACAAAAAACACAAGTGTTAAATATAAAAATATGCCCATTACTAGTTTGAAATGAAAAGTTGGTTCAGTATCCTGTCCGAACCAATCAAAACCAACAAAATTAAGCTATACCACATTTTGAAATTATATTTGATACAACAGTATGTTGTTTTCTTAATTAACAAATAGTCCAGGCACTACGAGCCAATTTCCGGGGTGCGCTAGCTTGATAGGTGAAATATGCTTTACTGTTTGTTATTAATATTCTTTAGTTTTATCATCCACATTTCTATTATAGAAAAGGTTTCTGCTTGGGTATGGGTTGGGTTGGGTGCATGTTGATGCTTGAGTATAAATTGGTACGCCCCATACTGTTTTGGTCTAAATAAGCTATGCCTAAAACCCAAGTTGTTACACCTTCAAACTTTGTATAAATGAGTTGATTTCGGGTTTATTTCAGTTACATGTTCAGTTTGAGTAAACATGTTCTAGTTCAACCTCTAGATATTCACACGCTAATTTAGGTGAACTTATTATAAATCTGTATTGTATCAAACAATAGTATATACAACAACAAACAACAACAACTAAGCCTTTTCCCATACAAGACGGGGTCAGCTACATGGATTCTTTGTTTCCACAGATCCCTATCCTGTGCTCAGTTAACTCATAATAAGCAGATCATTCTTTATTGTTTTTTTCCAACACTTTTGTGGTCGTCCTCTAGCTCTTTTAATATTTTCCAAATTTAGTTTTTCATACCTTGTTACAGGTTCTTCTTTTGATCTTTTTTCTATATGTCCAAACCATCTTAAACAATATTCTCTCATTTTATCCTCTATTGGTGTCACTCCTAATTTGTTTCTAATAACCTCATTATACGGTCTTTTCTTGTATGACCACTCATCCATCTCAACATCTTCATTTATGTCACTGACATCTTTTCTACATGTTGATTAACTGCCCAACACTTAGAACCATAAAACATGGCAGGCCTAATTGCTATTCTATAATATTTACCTTTTAACTTTAATGGTATCTTCTTATCACAAAGAATACCTTATGCTCCTCTTTATTTTAACCAACTAGCATTAATTCTATGCATAACATCTCCATCAATTCTTCCATCACTCTGAAAAATTGACCCTAGTTATTTAAAACTTTCCTTTTGGGGGATACAATGTGTGCCGATTTTAATTTATATTTCCTCTGAGGTAACCAAATGATCAAACTTACATTCCATATATTCTGTCTTTGTTCTACTAAGTTGGAGGCCTTTGCTTTCTAATGTTTCTCTCCATAGTTCCAATTTTCTATTAACTTTTTCCTTAGACTCCTCCACTAATACAATGTCATCTGCAAATAACATACACCAAGGTACTTTATCTTGAATATGTTTTGTTAACTCATCAATCACCATCATAAATAAGTATAGACTTAAAGCTGATCCTTCATATAACCCAATATTAACTTCAAAGCAATCTGTCATTCCTTCATGAATCCTCACACATGTTTTTGCACCATCATACATGTCTCTTATAAGGTTAATGTATGTCAATGGGATACCTCTTTTTTTTAAAGTTCTCCAAAGAACCTCCCTCAATACTCTATCATAAGCTTTTTCTAAATCAATAAATATCATGTGAAGGTCTTTCTTTTTTGCTCTAAAATGTTTCATTAGACGTCTCAAAAGGTGAATCGCTTCAACAATAGATCTACCTGGCATGAATCCAAATTGGTTCCCTGTTTTACTTGATACTTGTCTTAACCTATGTTCAATAATTCTTTCCCACAATTTCATAGTATGACTCATTAACTTGATACCTCGATAATTCACACAATTTTGAATGTCTCCCTTATTCTTATATATGCTCTCCATTCCTTGGGCATCTTTTGGTTTTTTCATATTTCATTAAATAATCTTGTGAGCCAAGTGATTCCTATTTCTCCTATTATTTTCCAAACTTCTATAGGAATATTATCTGGTCCTACCGATTTACCTCCCTTCATATATTTAAGAGTCTCTTTGACTTTATTCTTTTGAATACGTCGGTAAAAATTGTGGTTTATATACTTTTCTGATTTGACTAACTCTCCTAAGCTAATACTAACATCTTTATTTTCATTAAAAAGCTTATAAAAATAAATTTTCCATCTATTCCTTATATTATCATTTGTCACTAGAATTTTTTCATCCTCATCCTTGATGCATCTAACATAATTAAGATCTTTAGTTTTCTTATTACTAGCCGTAGATATCCTAAAAATATCTCTTTGACCCTCTTTTGAGTTGAGTTTTTTATATAAATCCTCCCAAATTTTAGTTTTTGCTTCACTCACGGCCTTTTTCGCTTCCTTCTTTGCTTTCTTATAAGCCTCTAAAGTTTCACTAGTTTTCTTAGCATAATGTAATTTGTAACAAACCCTCTTTGCCTTATTTTATTTTGCATTACTTCACTCCACCACCAAACTTTTTTTTTGTGCCGATACAACTTCCTTAGATACACCTAACACATATTTCGCTACTTTCGTAATATGTATAGCCATATTGTTCCACATATCACAGGGTGTACCAACATAATTCCAAACATCTCCTTGAAGGACTTTATGTTTAAATATATCTTCTTTCTCGCTTTTGAGGTTCCACCATTTAGTCCAAATAGCTCGATGCACTCTTTTCTTCTTTGTCCATTTTTTTTATTTGTAAATCTATAACTAAAAGTCGATGTTGGGTAGTTAAGCTTTCTCTTGGAATTACCTTGCAATCTTTACAACACGCTCTATCTTTTTTTCTACACATAAAGTAATCAATTTGTGTTTGTAATAAGCCACTCTTATAAGTAATTAAATGTTCATCTCGATTTTTGAAGATTTTATTGACTATAAAGAGATCAAATGCCATAGCAAAATTTAAAATCTCCCTACCTTCCTCATTTATATCCCAAAACCAAAGTTTCCATAAATCCCTTGATATCCTAATGCCTCTTTACCGACATGTCCATTTAAGTCTCCTCCTAAACAAATCATCTCCCTTTGTGGAATCTTTTGAATCACCTTATCTAACTCTTCCCTAAAAGTTGTCTTTATTCTATCTTGTAGTCCTACTTGTAGTGCGTAAGCACAAACTATGTTCAAAACCTCTGTTCTTAACACTAATTTCAACGTCATGATTCAGTCACCGTACCGTTATGTCTACTACACTATCCTTTAAATCTTTATTTATGATAATACCAACTCTGTTTCGAACCTTTTCTTTACTTGAGTACCATAATTTAAAACATGTATCCTCTATCTCCTTTGCTTTTTCTCCCACCCATTTTGTCTCTTGGAAACATAGAATATGAATCTTTCTTCGAATCATAGTATCTACCACCTCCAATAGCTTATCGGATAATGTTTCGATATTCCAAGATCCAATACGAATCTTATTATGTAGGACTAGCTTTCTTACCCCCTCGCATTCGTCCATATTTAAAATGCGGAGACCCTTTTTGAAAATTATTCACTACATTATGATGACAATGTAGCGGAACTAACTTCTTTACCTACACCTGTCCATGATGTGGGAACCCTTTCTGCAATTGATTCACTACATTCGGGCGAAAATGTAGTGGCCCTTGCTTACTTATTACTGCATTCGGGCTCTGCAGCACGTCACTAGGCGGGGACGCCCCAAAGCAATGCTCATAATTTTTGTAATACATGTTATAAAAATCCGACAAAGTTTTACGCTGACTGTCGGAATTGTAATCCATGTTATAAAAATCCGACGCGTCGCTAGGCGGGGACGCCCCAAAACAATAGTATATGTTGAATTTAAGAAGGTAATAAGTGTAAATTGATGTTGATGATCGAAGGTTGATGCTCACGATGCAACTTCAACAAATTGCCAAGATTCCAAGTCACCGAACTATGGGTGTTAAACTTCAAATATAGCAATCAAGAGAGCGGAAACAAGCCAAACACAAAGCAAAAGCTATACAATGATAGCATACATTTATTGATGATAGAATAGGGTATTTATAGAGTTTAAGAAGTGGACATGGAAGGCAAAATAGAGGATATAAGAGAACTAGTGTTGGCCGACCAACACTAGCCGTTGGGATTCCAATGGCTATGGCTAGTGGCCCTGACCCATATCCAAATGGTGCATGGGTCCTGATGGCCCGTGTCACCTTATTACATTAACACCCTCTCTCAAACAAACGGTGTATATACCGATAGTTTGTCCAACAAAAACTGAAAGCGAGTGGTCAAGAGAGATTTGGTGAAGAAATCAGCTAGCTGCATATCTGATGTAACATAACACAATATTATCTTCTTGTTCAAACATTATTTACGAATAAAATGACAGTCTATTTCAATGTGCTTCGTCCTTTAATGAAAGGTATTGTTGGATGCAATATACATGACGCTTTTGTTGTCGCAATACATAGTTACAGGATGTTGCAAAGTAACTCTTATACCCCAATCAAATTCTTTTGATTTACAGATAAATCAAAAGACGAAGAGGAAGTTAAGAGAACCCCATTGAGATTGATTTAGAGTTAGTTGAAAGATATTTCTAACATATCAAATGATGCGTAAAACAACATATGAACAGAAGTTGGTGCCTACTGAAATTGACTCACTGTATGAACTAGATGTGAAATATATGGTCTGATAATAGTGAGATAGGTAAGAGCACCTATGAGTTGTCTATACGGGGTGAGATCAACTAATTTTTCACCATCAGTGGATCTTAACTTGGTACGTAGAACTTTTGGTGTGTCTACTATTTTGTTATCTATGAGACCAGACCTTTCAATGATATCATTTGCAAATTTTGTCTGAGACATAAAATACCCACAATTGTTTTTAGTAATTTTATTGCTTAAAAAATAATTAAGAAGGCCTAAGTCTTTCATGTCAAATTCTTGGTGAAGATTATGTTTAACCTCAGTAATCCTTGCTTTATCATTCCTAGTGATGATCATATCATCCACATACAATTTGCATACAAACAAGGCAGTGCCAGTATAGCAAGTTAAAAATTATGCAAATGCATGAATTTTTCAAATCGATCAAACCAAGCTTTAGGAGCTTGTTTTAAACCATACAAGGCTTTTTGCAATTTAAGAGCATAACCTTGAGGAACATTAAAACCAGGAGGAGGAGACATATGAACTTCTTCAATCGAATAACCATTTAAAAAAACATTTTTAACATCAAGTTGATATATATCTCATTTGCTAATAGCACTAAGGGTTATGAGAATTCTAATTGTGGTCATCCTAGTAATCGGGGCAAATGTTTCATCATAATCAATTCCATATTTTTGGGCATAACCCTTTGCAACCAGTCTGACTTTATATCTCTCAATATGATCATTGCTATGAGTTTTGATTTTGTAGACCCATCGAGATCTAATAACCTTCTTATCCTTTGGTATGGGTGCAACTGTCAATGTCTGAGCTTTGTTTAGAGCATTGAGTTCATCCCTCATAGTATCTTCTCATTCTGGAATACCTTTAGCTTGATGATAAAACTTGGGTTCCGTAACTTGATGAAGAATTGCAATCAGGTTTTTGCGTTGGGGTTTAAAGGATTCATAGGAAACAAAACGTTGGGGAGGTTTTGAGACCCCAGGTTCTAGACATGTGTCATCATGTTCTCTATGACGTCGTGTATAATGTAATGGAAAGGGTTTAACAATGGGTTGGGATTCAATAGTTGTATTTGGAACATCACTACTCTCAAGAGATAATCGTGACGATCTACAGTGTTACCTATCATAGGTGCTCTTACTTTCTCACTATTGCCATACCAGATATTTCACATGCACTTCATACAACGAGTCAATTTCAGCCGGCACCAACTTCTGTTCATATGAGTGTTGTTTTACGCATCATTTGATATGTTAGAAATACTTCTAACAAGGGGGTTCTCTTAACTTCCTCTTATCTTTTGATTTATTTGTATATACGGATGTTGATTGGTTTGAAGATGTCAATAATAGACACTCTACGACTGATTTTTTGTATTTTTCTAGGTGAATCTCTTATCTACTGGAAGTGCAAGAAGTAACAAAAAGTGTCACTCTTATCCACTGAAGCTAAATATTGAGCCATGACTACTGCTGCGATGGAGATTTCCTGGATTACAACTATTCTAGGGGACATGGGAGTTACTTTGCAAAATTGTGCAACTATGTATTGCGACAACAAAAGTGCCATGTATATTGCATCCAACAATACCTTCTATGAAAGGACGAAGAACATTGAAATAGACTGTCATTTTGTTGAGGCATTTTAGTACATTACTTTTGATGAAAAATCCCATTTGATTCAATAAATTTTTGGAATTCTTGTGACATGCTATGTCACACGGGTGCGGGTGCGGGATACGGCAAATTTCAAAAATTTTGGGTGCGGCGATACGGTTAGGGTATATAATATTATATATTATATATAATATTCAACCTAAATAAATCAATCATAATACAACTAGTATTTGCTAATTTTGGGTGCACATAGGTATCAATTAGCAAGTTCTCACATAATGATCTGAAACTTACAATCATTTTATGAGCTACAAAATATCGAAGTTATGGATTGAAAGAGTTTCGAGATCTTTAGTAGTTTATAACATATACTAGTATTTGTGCCAGGATCCATTAGTGATGTCATACTCTTCTGTTCTATTGATCAGGTAATGTTCTTGGTCTTTAAATGTGTTTGGTGACAAAGATTATTCTGTGCAAAGGCATACAGTATGGAGTCAAGAATCCAATCACATTGAGTAATAAGAAACCAATTGTTCGCACCCAAAATCATTGAAGCTAATATGATATACAACTACAAGTCTACAATAGCAAGTACACAACTTTATAAGTTTATATTAAAGCAAAACATATAAATGGTAAACAACTACTAATTTCATCATAATACACAAATCAATCTTCATTATCCGGACCCATTTAACCGTGAGTTACAATTTTTTTTTTTGCAATTTTTTTTTTTGCCATGCCGCACCCGACAAGGTGTCGGTGTCGGTGTCACACCTTTGTCGAGGTCGACACTCCACCCCTTAGAAGTGTCTGTGTGACTTAGGTGACATGTATTCTCCTCCTAAATCCGATCTAAAAATCTTAATAGTGGCTTCAAATTGATTTTTGATCGTGTTGCAAAAGATTACAAATTTTTCAAATAATTCTGATTTATGCTTCAAGAGATATATCAAGGTAAAACGAGTAAAGTCATCCACAAATATCACATAGTATTGACCTCCTCCCTTAGAAACAACGGGCATGGGACCCCAAACATCCGAATGTATTAAATCAAAAGCTTTGTTTGGTACATAGTTTCTTTCTCCAAAAGGGAGATATGCATTTTCCCAAGAATACATTCTTTACATTCAAACTTTTGTTCTCTAATCTTTTTCATGAAAGGAATGTTACACAATTTTTGTAAATCCAAATGCCCAAGTCTTTTATGCTAAAGAATAACATCTTGGGCTACATTACAAGACTCAAAATTTGGCATAACAAGATAATCCATTTTGTATAATCCACATTCTCTATAGCCTTACCATTCACCTTCCTCGATAGGTGATCCTGCACCACACAATATGTGGATAAGAAAGTGACTATACAATCATTATCACATATTTAAGCAACCGAAAGGAAGTTCAAATTAAGTTTAGGTATAAAACTTACATTTTGGATTAATTTTTTTTTTCAAAATTCTCTATTTTTTTAATTTGAAGTTTTGTACCATCGGTCGTAAATACATGTTTTTCAACAGTTTCACGAGATTCAATCAATGAATTATCACAATGTGTCATATGAAAAGATACACCCGAATCTAAAAATTAAGACATACCTTAGAGGTGGATAAAGCATTCCCGGAGATACTTGCTTTTTCCTTGAATATTTTTTCTATGTATGCCTTAATGTTGTTGGGCAATACTCCTTCTTTTTCTTCCACAACTCCCACATTTTCAAACTTTTTTCGGAGAAGAGGACAAGTGGTTTTGATATGCTCACTTTCTTTGTAATAGTGACAAATGGTGTCCTTGTTATGCCACAGACTCATGGGCTTCTTTGATGTTCCTTCGACATTTTTTGCATTCAAGTTAGCTTCCGGTTTGGATGCGGCAAAAACGGCTTCCTTGGCAACATTCATATTTTTAAACCTTGTTTCTTCCATAACAAGGTCGGCCAAAAACGAGTCTTCTCTAGGTTTAGGTTTTCTATGTATTAAATTTGATCTAATGTTTTCAAATTCACCTCTTAACCCACGCATAAACAAAAAGAAATATTGATTGTCTAAAAACTCTTGAAATTTATCTAATTTGTTAAGATTCCCAAATTTATCAAAGCTCCTTAGTTGAGTCCATAATTCCGAAAACGCATTGTGATAATCTCTAATGCTTAAATTTCTTTGTTTAAGCATTATCATTCTTTCCATCAAATCAATTTAAAAAACAAAATCATCTTAAGAATGGAGTTTCTTTAAATATTCTCACGTTTCAAATGCATTTTCGAAAGCCCTAATTCTATTTCTAACTTTGTTATCTACATTTTGATAAATGATCCAATTAATTTTGGCATTCATTTTTTCTCTAGCTTTTAAGTCTTGTTTATATTTTTCATGAGCTTTAATAATCTCATCATCATTCAAACCAACAATATTCAAAATTGGTTATTTTATGGTTCCATCAATGTAATCCCAAAAATCTTTTGACAAATTTTTTTTTTCATGGTCCTAGCCCAACTTTGATAACATTTTGGGTTAAGAATATATCTAAAATCTCATTTTTGCTTTCCATTTTATGCAAAATTAAAAGATTTGGACTAACCTCAAGTTTGATATTTTTTTTTCGAAATTTGCACCTGTGGCATGCTTCTCAACGCACTCGATTCCTTCAATCCGAGGCTCTGATATCATGTAAATTGATGTTGATGATCGAAGGTTGATGCTCACAATGCAACTTCAACAAATCGCCAAGATTCTAAGTCACTCGAGTATAGGTGTCAAACTTCAAATATAGCAATCAAGAGAGCGGAAACAAGCCAAACACAAAACAAAAGGTGTACAATGACAACATACAATTATTGATGATAAAATAGGGTATTTATAGAGTTTACAAAGTGTACATGAAAGGCAAAATAGAGGACATAAGATAACTAATGCTGGCCGGCCAGCACTAGCCGTTGGAATCCCAACGGCTATGGCCAGGGCCCTAGTGGTCCTGACCCATATCCAAATGGTGCACGGGCCCTGATGGTCCGTGTCACCCTATTACATTAACAATAAGTAGGAAGTGTCTACTTTAAGTTGTCATTAAATAATAATAATAATAATCATACAAACAAACAAATAAGATAACTAACTTTCAATTAAAAATAATCTAACCATTGGTGTAGTCTATTACCAAATCAAAGCAAAGTGACAAGCGAGTCAACTACGCCAAATTCTCAAACATTGAAAGATATGACATTATCAAATTCTCATGTAACTTCTTAAAGTTAGACATAGTTTAAGAGTTATATAACTGAAAGAAAATAACAACAAACATTAAAATCTTAAACATCAACCAATAATCCTCTTTTTTTCCTCCTTCAAAATCACCACTATCCTAAAAAAAAATCGACCTTATCATCCCCTTGTTGGTGAGAGATTATTATCCAGTTGATGGGAGAAAACTCATACCAATAGGGCTGAAAAAACTCCGTTTTACAAGAGAACCGGAAAAATCTTCTCCTTGCAAGAGTGTAGTTGGAAGAGAAATGAAGAAAGAAGAGCATTAAAAACCTCAAACTGCCAAAGGAAGCCTGGTTTGCCTGATTCAAGTCATGCACAGGGCATACAATACAGGCGGTATCGTGCAAAACAACCTGATATACAAGCCAGGCCCGAAACAGGGCCTGTATCATTTCAATTTCCCTCACGAAATGATCCATATCTGTCTGTAACTCTTATGATATGAACCGATACGGTAATACTGGTTAATAGTGCTATAGTGTATTTGCACCTGTGTGACACAGTGGCCAAGACGCTAAGCAGAAAGTAAAGCAGCTTGGGGTTGGATTCTCTCTTTTGATGATCTTCAAAGAAGAGACGTCACTTCGGTATATACTGTTGTTCTTTGTTGTAGTGGGAGTTAGAGATAACGGATCATCTGTTATTGGTTTATGGGTGAACAAGATGTCTCAAGGTAATGGCTTTTAATGTGCTTGGAATTGCATGGGTGATGAGTGGGATGTGAGAGAGGAAATGTGGGCATGGAGCTATTTTTTTTATTTATTGTAAGAGGAAATGTAGAGTTCTGTTGGTTCCTTGTGCGGTGTTTTGACTTGTTTGGAGAGGAGTAGAAAGGTGTTTGATGGGTTGAGGGATCCTCGATTGAGCTGCTGGAAATTGCTATAGTTGCACAGAGGTACTTATTTGGGGTCTGTGGTTGAATTTGTTGAGTTTATAGAGTATGTTCCATGTTCATGGTCAGGGTGCATCCACATGGTGCTTATTAATGAAACTTATAGAAAAAAACAGAGCTTGAACAATTAACTTTAAAAGTAAGTCTCAAGAAAGCTACCTAATGGATCCCATCAAATCACTCAGGATAGCTGGCTGTAGCATGAGAAATGCTGACCATGGGTTTAACATAAGCTAGGACGGATGCAACAAAGGAGCTGCACGGTGTAGTTTGAAGAAGGCTTACTTGATATTGTTGGTGATGATACATGGCTCTCCCTAGAAATACATGTAGAAGCAGAGTCATGGTTGCCATTTTTTGGGTATTATGATAAGGGAACACCTATATCCCTCTATTCTCCGAGAGAATTGGGGCCTCAATTATTACAACGTTCTCGTACAAGTGTCAATAGTTATCTGAGGAAATTAGAAGGAAAACCTTAAACCAGAATCCGGAATAAATTTGTACATCTTGTTGGCTTAACACTTGTTAAATGTGTGTATAGAATCAGAAGAAAAATTGTGTATATCTGGTACAAAACATTTGTCTCTATTTACCATAAGTCAATTAGGTAGATAAGTAGTTAAATAGTTATTGTTTCTAGCACATGGTATGCCTCGGAGAACTTTCTTTAGATTTCAAGGGTAGTGCTGGGAATTGAGTCATGCTGCCCTTTCCTTGGTTGCTTACTTGCTTGTCCTATTCAATGTCGGATGCACCTAAATCAGATTTTTGCTATCCAGCTTGCATTCATCTGCTGAGGTAGACCATACTTCGCCTGTAACTTGCTCAGCCCAGTATAAATGGTCCCTCTGTTTTAACCATGCTATTAACTTTGATATGGTGAACGTTCTGTTGGGTCAGTCTGGAAGACATCTTTGCCTATTGTAGGACTTGTAGATGAGTGTTGCTGCGTGGAATACATTTTTCTTCTTTGCTTTGTCCTGTATCATGCGTATCATAAATTCGTAATCACTCGCATGATTTCAATTCAAAGTGTGAGATCATGTCCTTCAAGTGGCAATGCTTTGATTTAGATATTTCTGTGCAGGCCATTGTATTTTTAATCATAAAAGATACTGAAAATACTGGGAACAGATTTATTCGTTGGGTGATTTCAGTGTGGCAATTGCTTTTGAACTTGGTCTGATAAACTTAGTCCGAGACAGAGGAGACGGTCATTAAAGATTTTCTGGGGATGAAGTCATGTAAAACCTGGCTTTCATCGGAGCCAATCTGAATGACAACTGATTGGGACACTACATTGAATGATAGATCTTGTTGAGTTGTCCATAATTTTCCACAGGAAATTGAGATGCCATCTTGGGTATTGGTCCTGCTTAACTTTATCTTAACTGGACACTAATTCTTGTCGTGTTTGGCTTGTGATATTTCCGTTTTTTTGTGGTCTTCTCAAACAAAAAGTGGTCTGCTTGGTTCATTCTTCTGTTAAAGTTTCTAATATGCCATTCTGCAGATGCGGTATGGAGGCGGGCTGTATGGTACTGGTCCTTTTCTAAGATGTAAGATTATATCCAACACCTCTTGTATGTTGGCTTAAGTTGCACACGCGCTGCATTTATCCTCTCTTTCCAACAAGGTATACCTTCTAGACTTGTACAGTTGTACTGACGTATCTGACTGTTGCCACTTCTTGCAGACTGACGTCATCCCATGGAATATGATCCCCGCACAAGTCGCAGTTTTTTTTAATGACGGGCTTGGCCTTTCGGTGTTTGTTCCCACTATCTTCGAGGATTTGTAAAACCGGGTTCAAGAGACTTGCCGCCGTTGGAGGACCTTCGACAAGCTGGATCTTCCATTTTCTCAGAACCCAGAAGAATTCACGCCATCATATTCTAAAGAGATAGGACTGTAATTTATATTGAAGATCCTTCTTTGACGATCTTCCGTTTTTTTATAACCAAAAGAATTTGCGCCATCTCTAGACATTGTGATGGATCCGGGTCATTGATCAGACTGGTATCCTCTGTTTTGGTTTTTGATCTTTATCGCCGAACAGAATACTAAACTACTAACCGTTGGGCAGCTGAAGCAAAGATGAACAAATTCTTCATGAGTATGGATCTTTCATTTCGGTGACGGGTTAATGAGTCCTGTCCTAGATGATTCCACTGCTTCCGAAGCCTTCGAACACTTAGTAGGGCGTTGGGGCCTTTCATCGTACGAGGTGTAATGGCACTCAATTAATAATTTATCTACCTTGAAAGAGATCGAACGGTTGCTTTCATCAAATGAGCATGCAATTGCATGAACAATGTAAATCTGCAGATGACATGGGGTAACATGCTCCATTTTGATCAGGGGAAAGCAGACTTCTGAGGTACAATTGCCAATGTGGGCAAGAAAGAGAGTTTTTATTATTAACTTGAAGCCTGTAAAATACGGCCGTAAAGAAGCGCCAGGGAGGATCCCACTAATTCCCTTCTTTCACCGAGTCTCTGAAACGAAAGGACCTGTACAACCCCAGCATCATTGCCACGGCCGTGAGGCCCGTGCAGGACAATACAATCTGACTCCTTTGACTCCGCAACCTTCGGTGGCCTTCGCTCTCTTTGTCTTTAGATGAGATCTTTAAGGGGATGATCACATGGAGGATGCCTCTCTCGAAGTTGGCTGTGATGCCATCGTTGCTGGAATTAGCGGGAATGCGGAATGACTGTCGAAAGTAGATGACCCTGGTATGGTTAATCTGCCGCTCCCCGCTGATCCGAAGGTTACCTGAACTATTGACCTCCACTCTCAATTCGTCCTTCTCGAGATCTGCACACGCACAGATTGTTTTCAAGAACAATACATGCTATGGTTTAAAATTGAGATCTGCCCTTCTTTCTTTTCTCACCCCAGGCGGGTTCATACAGTAGTTTGACAGTAATTACACAAACAAGCGGTCTTCGTCTTCTATAGATCATCCAGTTGAACCTATAATGGAAAGAGACGGATGCTACGCCAACTAGTTAGAAGGTAAAAGTTCCTCGTTACACGACGCACGGAGTGCTGAAATGTGGTCAGAACATACTTAGCTATCAACGAAGGCTTAATGTGGAAGTCCATTTTAGACAGAGAGCGGAATGTTCAGCATTCGCCACTAGGTAGGACATTTCGGCTACATTGGATGGTTGCATATTGGTATACCTATTGGCAAGTTACACAGGACATATACCGTACCTGCCAAGAGAAGTGCATGAGATGGCGCTGCCATCCCAAACCCCTTAGGAATGCAACTACCATCAAGATGACGAGAGGCAGAACTCAAGCTGACCTTCGACCATCATTTAAAGATGATGCAATAGAAGGATGAAGATGCTGCGTCCTCTTCAAGATGAATGACATCAACATGGAGGCTTCTGACGTAGTGGTGGACCGTCTGAGGGCAACACTAGCGAAATTACTTCTCAGATAGAGTGAAATCCCAGATAGAGGCTTCTCGCATGTTGGGTAGAGCAATTGGGCACCAGAATCTACCTGCTATGTAGGTCATCAGGGAATATATATCCAACTTGTTGACCTTGAGACCGAGTTTTTCCTAGTGAAGTTCAGTTAAAAAGCTGATTTTGTCGATGCGCTTTCCAGTGGACCATGGGTGATTTCTGGCCAGTACCTCGTAGTACAGCCATGGACGCCCACCTTCTCCAAGAAGATGATAATACAGGAAATGGTGGTGGTCTGGTTGAGAATCCTTGGTCTTCCTTACCATTGCCATGGTAGAACCCTCCTGAAATCAACATCCGATGCAATAGGAAAGGTAATCGAAATCGACTACAACACGGATGTAGCTGCGAGTGATCGATTCACGACATTTGCAGTTGTCGTGGATTTGAGCAAGCCTCTCATGGCGAGGATTGGCATCGACAAAATCGATTATTAGTCTATGAGGGACTACCAAAGATCTATTACACTTATGGATTATATGGCCATTTTCAAGATTCATGCTGGCAAAAACAAGCAGCCAGTAGACCCAAAAAGCTCATTTGACAAGCAACCGTGGATGATGATGACCAGCGACATGGCAGAATCTCTGCAAGGGGGGACTAAGGAAGGAAGGAAGATATGGAACATGGATGGATGTCCAACCTCGAAGACCAACACAAGGAACTATCAAGACTCGCAAGCCTCAAACAGAAAGAATGAAAGACTTGGCAAATCTAGATCCGAGGTTCTCCTGGAGACAGATGGTGGAAGTCCTGAAGAAGTTGGAGCACCTTGCACCCCAGCACCGGACCCCTCAATCAAGGGGGAGTTGCAACTCTCACGCCAGTCGAAAAGGACAACGGATTTATGGGGTAGACAAAAGCAAGGCTGAGACTTCCGGCCAAATGAAACCTGTAAAGAAGACTACTCCAAGCCCAAACCAAGAAGAGAAGGTAACAGGGTATGCTGCAGTCAAGCTAGTGTTGGAGCGTTCTTCCTTTGGATAAAAACAAACATACCGTAGTGGAGACAGATCGAGAAATCCTAATGATAATCAACAGCTGGTTCTACCTGAATCTGCAGACAAGGAAGCAAAAATCACAATGTACTAGGTTCGATGAAGAGAAGACCTAAGGCTTCAACGACTAAAGACATCATGAAGAAACGTTTGAAATTTAGGAAGAAAACATAGATAGGAATGGCTCGAAAGAAATGTTTGCTCGAATGGGTAGACTCCTTAATGGACTCCATAAATAAGGAGGTAGCTGATTATCGACAGGACAAACTAGAGGTGGAAGAACAAAATGATGGCCCAAATGAGGAGCCACTGAAAGCTCAGCAATAACTCTGCATCTCTTCCTGTTATTGTTATCCGATGGATATCTCTTTGTCTCTTTTGGAATTGTCAAGGAGAAGCGAGCTGTGATTCTCATTGGGCTCTGAAAATGCATATTGAGAAACATAATCCAAGTCTACTGGGTCTTTTTGAGACTGGAAACAGTGACAATAAAGCGGACAAGGTAATTCAGAAGATTGGCTATGATCAGCCCACAGATTGGAAGCGAGGGGCTTCTCCGGTGGCATCTGGCTTTTACGGAAGAATGAGATCATGGTCGGTGTAGTAGAGACGCATGAACGGTATTCACACACTGGTTCAGGGGAAGATGACAGACTCCTAGCATATCCACATTTGTTTATGGCAGTCAATAACTAGCAGGCGATTGGAAATCTGGGAGAGGCTCCACCATTTCACAACCAGTACCATGGGTCCTCCGTGGCGATTTCAATACAAGTCGCTGTCACTTGTTGGAAGAGTAACACTCGCCAAAGCAATCCTATCAGTCATCCCATCGCATGGGATGCAGTCGAAGGCCCTACCAACTAAATACGTATGGAGCTCAAGAAAAAAGTTAAGCAGTTTGTGTGGGGATCATCAGAAGATAAGAAGAGCATTAACTTGGTAGGATTGGAGGAAGTCTGCAAGCAGAAAGATGATTGTGGCTTAGGAATTCAGAGAGTCAAATCACAAATTGAAGCTTTCTTAATGAAGTTAGCTTTCAACATAATACAAAAACCGCAACTCCTATGGGTAGATGTCCCGAGATGCTAATATTGTTGGAAAGGATATGGCAAATAAGGCAACCGGATCTCGCATGCGATGGGCTCTAAACAGAGTTTGGTCAATGGTTCATGAGATAGTGCTTCCATGCACAAGTGGCATGGGCTAAAATCATTGAACAAGACGATTGCCGAGCTTTTCATTGTGGTAGCTGCAAGACTGGATCAAGGCAAATCTTAAGGTAAACATTCTACTCCCAGAATACATGCACACTGGCAACTGGTATTTGCAGCTACCTGCTAGAAGGTATGGAAACAAAGAAGTGCAAGTTGTTTATTGCGGAGTATACTGAACAAGAGGATTTTACAAGAGAGTGCTACAAACGCGTAGAAGAAATATTATAATCTATTGAAATAAATGTGGTTGTCTTGAACATCATGCCCCACCGTGAACGGTCATGGATTCGGTGGACTCCACCGCCCCTTGAATGGTTCAAGCTCAATACTAATGGGATGCGTAAGCATCAATCTGGATGAGCAGCAACTGGGGGTGCTTATTAGAGACTGCAATTGTAACTGGCAGACAGGGTCTTGCAGAAACATAGTTGTATGCAGGCAGTATACTGAAAGTGTGGAGCTATGGGGCGTACTCGAGGGCATGGGGTTGGCATGGACCATTGGAACAGGAAATTATTAGTCGAGATAGATAATTTATGGATAGTGAAGATGCTAGATGCTGATAAAGAAGACAGCACTGCAAATGACTTGGTCAGAGAAATTCGACTCCTGCTAAGACTGCAATGCTTGGTTCGTTCACACAGGGAAGGGAATAGGGCTGTCAATTACCTAGCAGCAATGGCGCTCCAATATCGATTAGGCCTACAAGTCTTAGACGAACCTCCAACTAGAATTGTGAATATCATTAGTGACAACCGTGAAGGTCACAGAGTGTACAGACTTGTGTCTGCATAGATTGGTTTCTGTAATCACTTCACCAGAAAACAACAACTTTTGAAGGATATATAGTCAATCAATGTGACATTGTGCACTCTTTTGTCATGACAATCTACTTTGAATGCTGTGGTTGCACTATAAATATGTTTAACGAATGCAATAACTTAGCATTTTCCAACTAAGTTTTTTCTAAATATCAGATTTTTTCTTGTCAAGTACCTGGGACTTCAACACGGAGAACATTTTCTTCTTCATCTTTAAACCATTGTGACTTGGGTTGGTAGCCAGAAAACCGGGAACCCAAACCGGCGAGCCTCGAATACATGGCAGCAATTCACACTTCTGTTCCTTCTTTTTTCAAAAATTTGATTGCAAGGAATGGCAATCGCAAGCTTTGTCCATTTCAGCTGCTGCAGGGTTTTATATCCTGTGGTTTGTCTGTTGCCAAGAGCCTTGTGAGAAACCATTTCTTCTTTTTATTGTCTTTTAAATGCATTAGTTCGGGGACGAATAACTCTTGCTCTAGGGAAGAGTTATTCTCAGAGCTGTAACGCCGAGCTCCTCTGATTGCACTCGACCTTTTCTAGTGGATTGTTATTGGGGTTTTCTTATATGCCTTCCCTCGTGACCTTTCTTTGAGATAACATTCTTCCTCCTACTTTCGTTCTTTTCATCTTTCCTTTGTAATTGGGATGACATTTTACAATGCTCATTGCGAGTTTTAGTAATCGTAGGGAGAGGCATCAACAGCTCGACATTGACTCAACTCTGACCGGTACCGGCCATTCCCGTCACTGTGGGGGTTTAGTAACAAAAATATAAACACATTATTCTTCCTAATTTGAGCAATAGCACTTAATTGGTTATTAAGCCTATTTAATTACATAATTACTAGAAATGCAGTACATGTGCATTGACAATACTAAACTAAGCTAGCTCTCTCTAGCTTAATATTTGAAACTTTATGAAAACATGCACATTTTTCGCTTCAAGCATGACAATTCAGTTTAATGATGGCAATCAATTTAAAACAATTGTTTATCTTGTGTCCACAGACTTTGTTTCTGCCATATTTCTTCTAGCGATGTTTGTCGCCGTTCTAATGTACAGAAAACACAAGTTAGTCAGCAAGGCCAAAGCAAAACTAAGGAAGGAGAGGGCAGAGATACTATCAACCAATAGTGGTGCAAGAAGTATTAAGCTCTTATGTGCAGTTCAGGTTGAGAAGGCAGTGATGAAAGACCTACGCTAGTGTCAAGCTTACCGGTACTGGGGTTAAAACAAGTAGTTATTCACTTCAACTTTTACCATATGTATATCAAAATCAACTAATTAGTTTCTCTAATCCTCTGTACGTATGAGAAAATTACCATGCATGTTCTTGATTTTTGCTCCCTTTCCAAATGAGCTACCAAATAAATGGAATCTGTGGTTAGAGTTAGCATTGGAACTATGATTTCAAGTGTTAAAGGTGACTTTTACCCGCTTTCATGTCTCTTTTAATTGGTTTTCATTGTGTAATACTATAACATATAAAGATGCCATCACGGAAATGCCGTATGGCTGTCCTGCCGAGAGAGAGAGAGAGAGAGAGAGAGAGTTCCTCTTCTTCTTCATGATTTAAATGTAAACATAGTCGTAAGGCTGAAGTACAGATGACAAGCGGAAGGCTGCGCCTACATTTTTCTTTTTCAGCATTCCATATATCAGCTGGAGCAAGAAATCCTCATGGTTCTTGTTTACTAAGTTGTTGATTAATCAAGCTTTTTATGATGTGGGCCATAACCTACGTTTAGGTTCTTAACTTCCAAAACTGATTGCATTCCAATCCGATGAATGAGAAAGATTCAAGAGAGGTATATATGTGGCCACGTGATCATGTGATGTTCCCTTTTGGCTTTTTCAGATGCGGTTGCTTATGATTTAGTTGTTGCAAAAAAATTATGGAGGGGCATTTCTTTTTGTTTTGATTGTGTGGAATTTCGCTGTTTTTCAGGTGCGTATTCTTTTTGTCTCATTTAGGCACACCCTCATTTTCTTTCCCCATTTCTTTTTCCCTTTCAAAATGAGCAGCCCACAGATTTTGTAACTGAAACGAAATGCCTATCCGCTAACAAACAAAGGATGTGTTTAATAATCAGGTTTTGATTCAGCTAATAATTTTGCATCATAATTCGAGTTCGAGCAGATGTCTACCCCTTTTTTGTTGATTAACATACGGTTTTTATTCCGATTATTTCATTGCATTAAGTTTCGATTCCATTTATTGCATTGCATTCAAAATCAGATTAAGATGCAACTGAGTTGGATTCATCCTTATGCGATTGAGATGGAGAGGTTCATTGTTGAAGTGCAGTAGAATTGGATTTCAATTAACATGAGCTGCTTGACTGAAGGCAGCTCATAGTTGCAGGTGAATTGTGATTTTCTTCCCGCTCTTCGGAAAAAAAAAAGGCGTGTGATTCGTATATGTATCATTAAGCGCATTTGCGTGCGTGTTCACATTCTGTTATATGACGAATCTTAGCATGTTTTTTTTCATTAGAAGGAAAAAACAGAGAGCAAGAATTGCTCGCACTCATCACCAGAGGTATGACGGCGCGGTCTATGAAGGATCTTTCCTTGGTCAAAAAGAAGAAAACGCAATCATTCGTCTAAACCTTTAAAGCTTCACTCGTAACATTATCAATGTTGTGTTGGTAAAAATGGTATACGTACATCCACAATAACACAATAAATGTAAACGTGTCTTAATCATAAACAACAACCGCAGATCCAAAATAAGCCATAATCAAGACATAAAAAAAATAAAAATATAAATAAAATAAAAAACTTATATATGCGAGTCTCCCTTGTGAACTTGCCTTAGAAATCAATGTATGTTATGAGTACATGGGGTACTTGTGACTTCCTCTAAAGATAAAACACATACACAACTTGAAGAGCACGTACCTGATTTTGAGTCGACCTCAAACATACCTCAGTCACCTATGACTGGAGTAGAAAAAGAGACCACTCATTGGTACAAGGATAGTAGCAGCATCACAGGCTGAGAGAGGATCGGGAGACGGGAGAGAGAAAGAGAGAGTAGAAAACTCTATGAACTGTGTGATCAGGAAGGATCCTAATTACCTATTTATAGGTGCATGTGTGGATCACGTATTGTGGATATGATACAAACGATGCACTACTTTATCCTCAACCATCCTGTTTTATTCGGAATTGCCTTATCATATTCTTATTCGTGACCGTGCAACTTTTGACTGTTAGATCAAAAGTTTTATGTGAAAAATAATAGACCCAAATCACAAGCCACAAGCTCAAGCTTAGCACGCGTGCACTCACATGTGTGGTATAACATGTCCTTTCTAAACTCTTTGAACTAAGGTTCATGAGCCACTAAATATATAAAAGGACATGCATGTTTGTTACATCCATGAGACTAAACTTTGTATCAACTTTTTAACCTTTCATAAAAGTTCCTCATATATTACCTTTTACACTTTATGACTTTTCCATTAATTAAATATAGAGATATTAACAACACATTAAATCCAACAATCTCCCACAAAGTCTTTAAATGTAAGTGTCATTCTAATCCAACCATCATATTATACTTTTAGTAACGGTTTTAAACCATTACCTGAGTTATCCAATATTACTCTTATAGGAACTAGGTGAACATATATCTTAAACCTGAACCTTGGCTGTAAAGGTGTCTATATGTAAAAACATAATAAAAATCTATGGTGTGATATATAATGATGATGCATTAATAGCCATGCATCCATGTAATGTATCATGATTGACTTAAGAAAACAACTCAATTCCCCTATTGCGGTGACACAATGTCAATCACTTAGCTGAGCATCTCTAAGGATGTACTACTAGCATCTTGTTCTAGGACTCGATCCCATTAAGAGAATAATCTCTTATTAAACTTGTAGTCATGACACTTTAGATTTACAGGGGCAAGTACACAAATACTAAAAGTATCACATAATACAAATTGTCATCCTATTCACCCAACAACTTGTTACTACCACATTGAACCTACTTCGTAGGATCTCCATTCAGTTAGGTTGGGTTGCTATTGCTTGTGAATACATTGTGGGTTCCAGTCCCATCCTCAACCTCTATTTATCAACTAAGGTTACTAATAGACTTTTAGTCAAAAGATCATCTGTGTTATACTTGGAACTATTGATCTTAACAATTTTAGTCATACTATCATATTATATTAAAATTATAAAAAACAACTTTTTTACCATAAGTAAACTGGACATAAGTCCCTTAAGTCATTCAGCTTCCAATCCATTCTCAATTCAAAGCACATAGTACTGCCTCACACGTAGAATGAGACAAAATAATACGTTTCTTTGATTTCTAGGTAATAGCATCATCACTCATAAGAAACACGTATCTAGTGACCCATTACTCTTATAATTCTTTACTATCTAACTAATATCACTAAATTCTCAAAGAACCGAAAGATGTTTACCGTATTGTAGTTTAAAGGAAATCGTTTTCTTCACATAGCGAAACACTCTATTTAGAGCTTTCAATGGGTTCTATCTGGACAATTGGTGTATATACTCAACTTACACACTACAAACGCAATATCCGATCATATACAATTGGTTAGATACATCAAACTACAGATAATCTGAGAATATCGTAGTTGAGACATAAGAATATCACTTTCATTCTTATATAAAGCTTTAAATGAATCATATAGGATCTTTATAGGTCTACAATTTGTATATCCAAATCTCTCTAAAACTTTATCAACGTAATGAGACTGAGAGATTACTATACCATCAATATACCTTATGATTTTAAGCCCTAAAATCACATCAGTCACACTCATATCCTTCATCTCAAACTTACTACATAAGAATGACTTAGTTTAATTTACTATTCTCATATCGAATCTAAACAATAATATATAATCTACGTATAGGCAAAGAATGATGAAAGCATTATTAATAAACTTGCAGTAGATATACTAATCATAATCATTAGAAACAAAGCCAAAAGATGATATTGCATAATCAAACTTTTCATGTCATTGTTTAGATGTTTGTTTCAAACCATATAATGATTTAACTAGCTTACACACATTATACTCATTTGTATGAGTCACAAATCCCTCTGTCTGATCTATATAATTTTTTTCATGGAGGTCAACATGTAAGAAAACATTGTTTACATCCATCTCATAGATTGTGAGGTTATATACGAAGGCTAATGCTATAATCACTCAAATAGTGGTAGTTTGAGAAATTAGAGAATATGTATCAAAGTAATCTATTCCTTACTTTTGTGTGTATCTCTTGACAACTAATTTGGACTTCTACTTATTGATTATTCCGTTTGCATTCAATTTCTTCTTAAAGATACACTTACAACCCACACTAGAACAATTAGGAGGCAAATTCACAAATTCCCAAGTATCATTGGAAAGAATTGACTAGATTTCATCGTTAACGACTTTCTTCTAAAACTTAATTTTGACTGAGGTCATAGCCTACTGAAAGGTAATAGAACTATCTTCGATATTGAAAGTAACAAAGACACTTTTAAAGTCCTTTGATATCTTAGGTCGTTTACTTTTCCTTTGTTCAGTTATTTTCTTAAAATCATCTGATTTAGAAAAAACACAATCAGGGTCACCCCTATATTTGTCATGCTTTTTACATGATCAAGAATAAAACCAATAGCATGATCAAAATCTCTAAAAAATACACTTTGAAGAACTCCAATCTTTATGACAAACATATTGTCAAAGAATATAGCATCACAAAGTTCAATAATTGTGTTAACATCTATGCTAGAAACATAAGATATAATGATGAAAAATCTCTATGCATAACTTGTCTCCACATAACCCAGAAATATAATATCCATAATTTTATGTCCCAATTTCTTTCTTGTCTCCACGTAACCTAGAAATATGATATTGACAGTTTTAGGTACCAATTTCTTTCTTTTATGTTTAGGGATGAGTACTTTCGCAAGACACCCCACACTTTGAGATATTTGAGAGAGGCTTTTCGATTCTTTGAAAACTCAAAGGGAGTACTTTCTTTATGTTTATGGAGAACTCTACTTAAAATATGACAAACCATATTCAAATATTTTTCTCATGTATAGGTAGGTAACCCAAATCTTTGAAGTAAAACATTAACTACATTAAAGAGTTAGAACCTTTTTTAGAGAAAACTTCAAATGCACATGCCCTTTGCTTTTGACTTAAGTAGTCGAATGATCCCTTGAGGTCACTGTTCACCCACAGATGACCTAATAAGAAACAAACAAATAATGGTCATCACATATGTGCACCCAATGTCTACTATCCAGTATTATAGCTCATAAATAGAAATGAGATGGATTTAAGGGATAGATACCCGTCACTAGTAGGTGCAGTGACAATGTTGACCATAACTCCTTCAATGATTGCATGTTTCTTGACTTTCTTTGAGGGACAATCTTTCGCCCAATGTCCAACCTTGGATCTTTTCCTTTGGTTTATACTTTACTTGTTTTTTCTTATGATTACTAGGTTATTTTCTTTCGACCGTCAAGTTTATCCTAAAGGTGTTGTTTACATGTATAACGAGTTTTTAACTTCTATGCTCTTCCTCTATTGTTATGTCTACTATTAGATCATAAAGAGTCATCTTACCCTTCTTATGCTTGAGATCTAAGCCAAAACCCTATCAAAATTTAGAAAATTTCTATATAATAAACATAACAATAAACTTGTCAAGAAGTTCCATTTCAGCTTTCTTTAAACTATAGTATAAAAACTGAAACCCATTGATCTGTTCAGTCACAAATTTCTCCTCTACCATTTGATACTTAAGGAACTTTGTCATGAAATATTTTCAATATTGATGTCTTTGGTATTATATTTTCGATTGAAGCTCACAAATCTTTTCCTATCATGAAAGGACAAGAACTATATAAATCAAATAAAATATTTGATAGTACCGATAAAATACAGCACGATACAAAGTGCCATTCTCTTTCCACTCAACGATTATATCTGAGCTTCTAGGGTTAATATCATCGGGTTGGGGACAATCCAACTCGATATACAAATGCAACCCTTACATGGTTAACCAAAATTTCATACGTTGTTGCCATCATTTAAAATGGAGATCGACAAGCTTTTTCGGTATCAAGGTGAAGTCAACCTTAGGTCGAAGGGTAGTAGTCGTAGGCATGTTTACTATGATAAAAAATATTTTTTTTAAAATTATTGGTAAAAACCATAGATATACATGTATAATAACATAATATGCAACATATGTAAATATGCTCTAATTATAAACAACAATTGGAGAAAAATAATTAAAAATTTATCTGTGTGAGTTGCTCTTGCAGACTTACCTTAGAGAAATCAATGTTTCGCTATGAGTACGTACAGGTGCGTACGACTTCCTCCAAAGATAAAACGTACACATAACTCGAATAACATGTCCCTGACTTCGAGTCGATCTCGAACACACTCCAATTGCCTATGACTTAGTAAAAAGAGGAACCATGCATTGACAAAGGAATAATAGTAGTACCACGGGATGAGAGAGTATAAGGAGACGGGAGAGAGAAAGAGAGAGAGGAGAAAACTATATGAACTGTGTGATTAAGGAGACCCCTAATCACTTATTTATAGGTGCATGTGTGGATAAGGATCGTGGATATGATTTAAGCGATGCATCGATCTATCTTCAATCGTCCTGTCTTATCCGAAATTGCTCATCTTATCTCTATCCGTGATCATGTAACTTTTGATTGTTAGAACCAAAGTTTTATGTGAAAAAAGATAGATTAAAACCCAAAACACAAGCCATAAGTCCAAGCCCAACTTGCACGCGCGCTTGTGGTATAACATAAAACTCTTTGAAATGAGGTCCATGAGCTCCAAATATATAAAAAAAAATACAAATTTGTAACATTAATCAATACTAGACTAGACTCATATAATACTTTTTATATTTTAGGATTTTACATTAATTAAATATATAGAAATACTAAGATGCATTAAATCAGAACATATAACAGTTTGAGCGTAAAATCTCTACCCAGTACGGAGGAAAGGTGACAAACTTGGATAGATGACATCGGTCCAAGCGACGGAAAAAGCAAAAGTTTCACGCCATTCCCCCATTGAGAGATCTTCGCAAGCATCATTCCTCTCTTTCTCGCTCGCTCTCACGTTGTCAGTCGAGCTAAGAATCGGTCATCTGTTCTCTGGTTTCTCAAAATCTCCTTTTGTTACCTTTGTTTTGAAGCAGACTTTTGATTATTATATTTGAAAAGAGAGCCGTATCTCAACCAAGCTTGTTACTCCTTTCCACATGCATGTCCTGTAAAGTAACTTGAATCGAAATTGCAAGGCAAGATTTCCTTGAGAACCTTCCATCTTTCAGTGTTTCTGTACCGAAAATGACAAGACGTGCTTTTCTGGCACATTAGCCTCCTTAAATGTCACCCCGGAGCTCGCTTATCCAACTTCATTGAAGCCATGATATTCTCAACGAGAGAGGGAGAGAGAGAGAGAGACAGGAAACTGCCGTCTGGAACGAAGTATGATCAAGATCTTTCGCTAGAATATTTCATGATACTTCTTTCGTGATTTAAGGGTGCATGATTATTGCAAGCTTCTAGGTCTCGGACCAGGCTTCATTCCTCACAGCAAGATTTCTATGTATATCAAGGGAACGGAAGATCGTTGTTTCATTCCAAAAATAGATCAATCAAGTCTCCCATTTCGGTGTGCATGATATTATCTATATGAATGTGCCAGGACATCATTTGTGCCAGGACATCATTTGTAGTACTGATGCTTCTACAAGAGATCTGGTAGTTCTGAAGGACCGACGGCCGAACAGCTGAAGATTGCCGGTGTTAACCGATCAGCGTGCTTTTCTTTTTAAGGTTTCTTTCGAGAACGTTTTTTCAAGATGGGAAGAAGACGGGGAAACAAAGCTATTTCACATTTTTTGTATATATTTTTTATTTACGCTTTTTCATTTTTACCTTTTTCCTCATGTGCGTTTCCATTCTAGGTTTATCTCGTAACCATTTTTAAGAAGATTTATTTTCGTAACATCGGTTTTTTAATCTTTTAAAAGATAAAACAATGTTTCAGTATATACGGATGAGAGCGAAATCCAAAAGGAACCCCTCTTTTCGGATTTTATGAGTGTAAGTAACGGATGCCTCATCAAGCGATCACCAGTTATAATTTACATCTTCCACTTTACCACTGATTTTTTTATCTCCCACTATTTAGGGGTTTCACGAGTTGTATCATTTTAAGTTGGAAGTAGGGTTGCAACTTTTACTTGGTATGCAACTTTTGAGAATCAATATATTTTCATATATAATAATAATTACAGTGTATTTTCACACTAATATTCTATATATATCCCAAACCTGTGTATGTAACATGCATGAAAAAAGATCTTTTGAGATTTCTTTTGTTAAGGGGTCAACTAACTTATTATTAGTTGATATATAAGATATAGTTTTCTCATTCCCCTTAAGCATATAATGAACATAGTGGTATTTAACATGCTTAGTTCTAGAGCTATTAACTCTATTATTAATAAGAGTAATTACTGTATTATTGTGGCAATAAATAACAATAAGCACTTTGGCTATATCTAATTTCAAATCACGTATGAAGTGGTTTATTCAAATGACACTCATTGCAGTTATATTATAAGTAACATACTTAGTCTTTTGTGTATGCAATGCTACACAATCTTATTTCTTAAAAGCCCAAGAAAAAGTACTACCTCGAAATAGAAATTTTTTACCAAAGATTGACTTGTCTCTTTGCTCTAAAAAAGTCAACATCCGAGTACCCTACCACATTTAATTTATATGCTTGAAATAAAGTTTTAAATCTTTTGTTCCTTTAAGATATCTCAAAATCCTTTTAACATATATCTAATGTTGTCAACCATAATTATTTTGATATTACTTACAAGATCAACAAGAAAGCTTATATCTAATCTTATACACAAGATGACATACATCAAGCTACCCACAACTTATTCCTAAGGAATAATATGCTTCTTTTCTCCTTCACGAGGACAATCAATCTTACTCAATTTTACCCCTTTAGTAATAGTGTAGTTGCAAGTTTACAATAACTTATTCTAAATTTCTTAAGGATATAATCAATATATCTCTTTTGGCTCAAACACAAAAGTTTAAATTCTCTATCACGAGAAATCTTTATACCTAGAATATAAGATGCCTTTCTCATATCTTTTATTTCAAACTTTGTATTTAACGATGACTTGGTTTGACCAACAATATGTCATCTATATATGAAGATAAAATGACAAAGTAACTCATAGTGTTCTAGACATATACATAGTGGTTAAGTTCATTACCGACAAACCTAAATTCGATAATAACATTTTAAAAAGTCAAATACCATTAATAAAGTGATTGTTTAAGACCATATAAAGATTTTTTAACCTATAAACTCTACCTTCTTGTTCTATAATAACATACCCTTCTCCTTTTTTGCGTATAGATTTTATTTAAATCACTATTTAAAAAAAATGTTTTTACATCTAACTAATGTAAATTCAAATCATAATATGCAAAAATAACCAAAATAATCCAAATGGATACAAATTTCACAATAGGAGAATATGTTTCTACATAATCTATTCTCTCCTTTTATGAAAACCCCTTTTAAGCCAACATCGCCTTAAATTTGTCAAAATAACATCTACCATCATGCAAATCATTATAAGCACATGACTATGATTTTGGAAACATTTTAGGTATCAAACAAGAAATATTCATAAATAACATGACTAGGACATAACCTTGGAATTCTATCAAAAGTACAAGGGTAACTATGTAATTTCCTTTCTTACAGGTTCCTATAATAACCCACAAAGTTGAGAACAAATAGGTAATTTTGTCTTGTTGGCTATTTTGTAAATTTTTGAAATACTTAGGGAGAGAACCATAAAGTCACCTGTTTGAGTAATTTCCAGCAAATGACAATGATAAATTTGTAACTTTATTCTGATTGCAAATTCCACAAGATATTAAGAAATGATAAGGGTAAATATGTAACTTTGTTCTACAAATGTTATTGTAAATTCCACAAGATATTAAGGGCATAAGAGTACAAATAGTCACAAGAGTCTTCTTGTAAATTTATTGAAATACTAGGGGCACAAAGGTAATTACAGCAACTTCAGTTTTATAGCTGTTCTAAAAATATTTTTTTAGAAAGAAAAATATTTCTTAGGCTGGAAAGATTTTTCAACATTTCTCTTTGCTATCTCTTTCTTCTTCTTCGGTTATTTTCTTTTACAGGTCCAGGGAAGAAGAACAAACTGACCTTCTACTGCACATAAGTCTTTCATTCTTCCCCCTTCCATTGTCTTTTTTTTTGTTTGTAATCAGACAGAAAAAACAATTCCCTTACCTATAGGCTTTGATACCAGTAAAAGACCGACAATCAAACTGATATTGTTGAAGATTGCGGGTGTTGAACTGATCACCGTGCTTTTCTTTTTAAGGTTTCCTTCGAGAAGGTTTTCACAAGAAGGGAAGAAGACGAAGAAATGGAGCTATTTCACATTTTTTGTATATATTTCTTATTTACGCTTTTTCATTTATACCTTTTATTCCGTATTTTCATTCTCGGTTTTCTTCGTAACAGTTTTTGGGGAGATTTATTTCCCTAACATCCATTTTTCAATCCTTTAAAAGAAAAAACTGATTTCCTAGTATATACAAACCATTTGTTTTAGTAGATGAGAACTCATTTCGTGAAATCCAAAAAGGAGCCCCTCTTTTCAGATTTCACCCGTGAGTGACAGATGCCTAATCAAGTGGCCACCCATTACATTTATAACTTGCAAGTTCTTACTCACTTTCACATTAAACGGAAAGTTCTTTCTACATCCAGGGAGGATCTTCTTCAAACATCAAAGATTAAGTCTTGAACAAGTGATAAAATTGCACTATTGATTGGAATTAAAATCTTGATTCCTAATTAATTTCTGATGTGTGTGATACTTTGAGTTGGAAGATCTTCCTGACATCAAATGTGCATGGTAATATTATATGATGTTCTAGTAGCTCAAAATCATCTCTAACACGAGCCGTGTCGATCATATATGCATATTTACCTACTAGCCTATAAATATTAAACGAGACATCTCTATGTGTGTCTTCCTTTCTCTATGTATAGTAATATTATGTGACTACTCTAGTGGTTTAAAAACTATTTGTAAAACTAACCAGGTCGATCTTTTATATATATATATATATATATATATATATATATATATATATATATATATATATATATATATATGTGAAATCTTCGGCTACTAACCTGTATGGATATATGATATAAATGTTGAACAAAACTGTAGGATTACATGTATAAATAACCAATATACAACAATCATAAACATATCTCAATCAATAACAGTTGCAGATGTAAAGTATGTCAAACAAATTGTACGAAAAATATAGGCAAACAATAATCAGAAAAGGAACTTATTTATCCGAGTTGTCCTTGTAGACTTGCCTTAGAGAAATTAACATCCCGTTGCAAAGTACGTATGAGTACTTATGTTATTTTTTCATGATAAAATACATACATAACCAAAATCACGACCTTGCTTCAAGTTGTCATCAACCACGTCTAAATCGCCTTGGTGGGAGATGAAGGAGAGAAGGTAGAAGCCATAAACACAGTGTAGAGAAGAACGTAGAGAGCAAAGATGAGAGGAGAAAGATTGCTTAATGAAAAAAGTAATGATTAAGTATTGATGCACCTCTTCGTCCGATAATCGATATCGTGTAGATCCATTTGATTGTTATACCAAAATTTTTTTGTGCAAAAGATAGACCGAAGACAATTCTCAAACCTAAGTTCAAGCCCGACCCGATACACGAGTGTATACGTGGTATAACATGTCCTCCCAAAGATCTTTGAACAAAGGTTTATGAGTTAACAACTATATAAAAGAACACGTGAATTTATTTCATCATTTAAAATAGGACTAAACTTTGTCTCATTGGTCTTTACGTGCAAGTCTTTCACACTGACTTTCTATACTTTTAGACTTTCACATATATATCAAACATTTATCAAATGAATATATAAGAATGATTAAGAAGAACTAAATACAATTAATACACATGAGTTTAATTAATCCAACAATTAACTTGCATTGATTCTAACAATAAGAAGAGACATCTCTCTCTCCCCGTGCCACCTGCACAAATGTCACGCAACTAGACGGTCTGATGCAAGCCAGATGCTGCCTGAATGCAGGGGAATCCGAGTTGAATTTGGTGCTCTTTTGTTTTGCATGGACGAAACGAGAACCTTACATAAAAGGTTTGCTCAGAAGGAACACTTCAACCATACATGATATCCCTGTCTAGGTCACCTGTTTCAGATGCCGTCTTGCTAGGGGTGCTAACTTCAGCTCCTGCGAGGGAATACTGTGTCAGTGAAATCATGTAAGCCGCGGGTCCCTGAAAATTCTCTAGGTAAGTATACCAGAGCGTCGTCCTCGGGAACTTGCCGGGATCTCTGAAGGCGATCTTTAGGTAGAGCTTCTATCAATCTATACTAAAGCTACTCATGTGGCTAAGAAAAGAAAAGAAAGGAGCTATTTTATTAACCAAAGAAACCGATATACAAGGAAAGCCGAACTAAAATAAAACAAGAAAGAAATCTGGACAATGGATCAGATGGCTTCCCCTTGTAAGGCGGTCTTTCGTTTTCCCTGAAAAAGTTTCTTCCAGGCATGTAGACATCCCCCGATGACTATCACGTTCCCAAACGTATGGAACTGCATCATCATGATCATGATTCCAGTTCCACTGCTAATTACCTCCCTATGTATGCATGTGCTTGCTGTTCTCATAGTCATAAATATGAAACTTTGTTGAGCTCTTTTCATTATGATATCTATTATTATGACAAAATTAATGTTTCCTTTAAAATTAATTAGATTTATATATGTTACACAAACAAATTCCTCCATTTGCATTCTAAGGAAACATTGTCCTTATTCGCATCCCACCTTTTTAAGCAAAAAGTGCATGTGTGAATCATGCATATGAAGTCATCAATCATGTTTTTACGATGTGGACAGATCAGATGTATCCCATCCGAAAATCCAAACTCAGTGAGTGGTATCTAGTATATGATCCTATGTTGGATTTGGGTTGAGACTTTCTAATTGATCGTATGTATATCCAAATCCAATCAACTGCAATAAATCTTTGGATCTGACATCCTAGTTTAATCAATTACTTCACATATACTTGATGAGATTTGATAAACCATTAACGTAACTTGTCCTTTTATATCCTAAAGATAACGAGATTCATACACACACAACCCTTTTACTATACATATATTCACATATTCTTGTCGTTCCATCCAATTTTTCACTTAACAAATTTGAGGTTTTCATAGATTTCATGATTCTTGACATTTTAAAAGCTTCTTTCTTTTATTGTGTATCTCTTTTTGCTTAATGACTTTTGATCGAGCTGATCTAGCATGAAAGTAATTCACTCCAGTGTACGAAGGTAATAGGCTAGTGAACAAGTGTATTTTTTGTAATAAGGTTAAGCATGGAGGTATTTCTCGTATAAAGCACTACCTTATAGGAACCAAGAAGGATGTTAATGCTTGTCTTTGGGTGTCCGAGATAGTAAAGTATAAAATTGAGCAAGAATTGAATGTTACAAAGGAGAGAAAAAGATTGCGGTTGAGAGAAAGGGTAAAAATAAGCAGTTGGGATGTCACAAAACTCTCAACAATTTGAAGATATTGCTAGAGAGATGTATGATACAAAATTTCATGGTGCAATCGAAAAGAAAAAAGTGTTGGCCGAGGTAAGAAGATGAGCTAAAGAAAAGAGTTTAGGTTCTAGGAATAGTAGTAATGGAGTTAGTTCTTATTTCACTACAAGAGCTCCTAGTCGCCTAATGACTATGAAGGATAGTAGAGAAGGTAGATGTAGTGCGATGCATTCATTTTTTTTTCCAGGTACGACTCCTGGATCTCAACTAGGCAGAAGTCAACTATTGTTTCGAATGAGATAATTAAGAAGTAGATATGAAGTGTTACAAGGCCAGTAGGGCCCAACAGGTCCATCTAGGACCTTTAGGGACTAGGCCAATCCCCCAACGGTTAGTTGCTATGTTGTTTGGTATTCGGTTTCAGTTATACACCAAGTGTTTGGTGGTTCATTTAACAATTTGGCTTGTTGAGGATTCTTTGGGATTACTTGTGTTTGAGTTTATGGATTACTTTGGTAAGATATTGGTAATAGTTTTACACTCCACACTCAAACAACAACAACATCTAACCCTTTTCTCATATTAGATGGAGTCGGCTACATGGATTCTTTGTTTCCACATAGCCCTATCATATGCCATGTTAGTAGTTAACTCACGATATGCTAGATCATTCTTTATTGTTTCTTTTCAATATTTTTGTGGTTGTCCTCTACCTCTTTTAATACTTTCAAAATCTAGTTTTTCATACTTTCTTACAAGCTTTTCTTTTGATCTTCTTTCTATATGTCCAAACCATCTTAAATGATATTCTCTCATTTTATCCTTTATTGGTGTTACTCCTAATTTGTTTCTAATAACCTTATTATGTATATAGTCTTTTCTTGTATGACCACTTATTTATCGCAACATCTTCATTTTTGTCACACACATCTTTTGTACATGTTCATGATTAACTACCCAATACTCATAACCATAAAACATGGCAGATCTAATTGTTGCTCTATAATATTTACCTTTAAACTTTAGTGGTATCTTCTTATCACAAAGAATACCTGATGCTCCTCTCCATTTTAACCAATGAGAATTAATTCTATGCGTAACATCTCTATCATTTCCTCCATACAACAACAACAACAACAACAACAACAACAACTAAGCCTTTTCCCATACTAGACGGGGTCGGCTACATGGATTCTTTGTTTCCACAGATCTCTATCGTGTGCCATGTTAGCAGTTAACTCCCAATAAGCTAGATCATTCTTTATTGTTTCTTTCCAACACTTTTGTGGTCGTCCTCTACCTCTTTTAATACTTTCCAAATTTAGTTTTTCTAACCTTCTTACAGGTTCTTCTTTTGATCTTCTTTCTATATGTCCAAACCATCTTAAACGATGTTCTCTCATTTTATCCTCTATTGGTGATTAACTGCCACAGACATCTTTTGTACATGTTGATGATTAACTGCCCAACACTCAGAACCATAAAACATGGCAGGCCTAACTGCTGCTCTATAATATTTACCTTTTAATTTTAATGGTATCTTCTTATCACAAAGAATACCTGATGCTCCTCTCCATTTTAACCAACCAGCATTAATTCTATGTGTAACATCTCCATCAACTCTTCCATCACTTTGAAAAATTGACCCTAGGTATTTAAAACTTTCCTTTTGGGAAATGCAATGTGTGCCAATTTTAATTTCTATGTCCTCTGAAGTAGCCAAATGATCAAACTTACATTCCATATATTCTGTCTTTGTTCTACTAAGTCGGAGGCCTTTGTTTTCTAATGTTTCTCTCCATAGTTCCAATTTTCTATTAACTTTTTCCTTAGACTCCTCCACTAATACAATGTCATCTGCAAATAACATACACCAAGGTACTTCATCTTGAATATGTTTTGTTAACTCATCCATCACCATTATAAATAAGTATGGACTTAAAGTTGATCCTTGATGTAACCCAATATTAACTTCAAAGAAGTCTGTCGTTCCTTCATGAGTCCTCACACATGTTTTTGCACCATCATACATGTCTCTTATAAGGTTAATATATGTCAACGGAATACCTCTTTTTTCCAAAGTTCTCCAAAGAACCTCCCTCGGTACCCTATCATAAGCTTTTTCTAGATCAATAAATATCATGTGAAGGTCTTTCTTTTTTGCTCTAAAATGTTCCATAAGACGTCTCAAAAGGTGCATCGCTTCAATAGTAGATCTACCTGGCATAAATCCAAATTGGTTCTCTGTTGTACTTGATACTTGTCTTAACCTACGTTCGATAATTCTTTCCCATAATTTCATAGTATGACTCATTAACTTGATACCTCGATAATTTGAACAATTTTGAATGTCTCCCTTGTTCTTATATACAAGTATAAGTGTACTTGCTCTCCATTCCTCGGGCATCTTTTGGTTTTTCCATATTTCATTAAATAGTCTTGTGAGCCAAGTGATTCCTATTTCTCCTAGTATTTTCCAAACTTCTATAGGAATATTATCTGGTCCTACCGATTTACCACTCTTCATATGTTGAAGAGCCTCTTTGACTTCATTCTTTTGAATACGTTGGTAGAAATTGTGGTTTATATACTTTTCTGACTTGGCTAAATCTCCTAAACTAATACTAACATCCTTATTTTCATTAAAAAGATTATAAAAATAGTTTTTCCATCTATTTCTTATATCATCATTTGCCACTAGAATTTTTTCATCCTCGTCTTTTATGCATCTAAAATAATTAAGATCTTTAGTTTTCTTATCTCTAGCCCTAGCTATCCTAAAAATATCTCTTTCACCCTCTTTTGAGTTGAGTTTTTTATATAAGTCCTCACAAATCTTAGCTTTTGCTTCACTAACGGCCTTTTTTGCTTCCTTCTTTGCTTTCTTATAAGCTTCTAAAGTTTCACTAGTTTAAATATATCTAGGTCCTCCCAAACATCTCCTTGAAGGACTTTCTGTTTAAATATATCTTCTTTCTCGCTTTTGAGGTTCCACCATTTAGTCCGAATAGCTCGATGCACTCTTTTCTTCTTTGTCCATTTTTTTATTTGTAAATCCATAACTAAAAGTCGATGTTGGGTGGTTAAGCTTTCTCCTGGAATTACCTTACAATCTTTACAACACGCTCTATCTTTTTTTCTACAAATAAAGTAATCAATTTGTGTTTGTGATAAGCCACTCTTATAAGTAATTAAATGTTCATCTCGTTTTTTGAAGATTGTATTGACTATAAAGAGATCAAATGACATAGCAAAATTTAAAATCTCCCTACATTCCTCGTTTATATCCCCATAACCAAAGTTTCCATGAATCCCTTGATATCCTAATGCCTCTTTACCGACATGTCCATTTAAATCTCCTCCTAAACAAATCATCTCCCTTTGTGGAATCTTTTGAAACACCTTATCTAACTCTTCCCAAAAAACTGTCTTTATACTATCTTCTAGTCCTACTTGGGGTGCGTAAGCACAAACTATATTCAAAACCTCTGCTCCTAACACTAATTTCAATGTCATGATTCGGTCACCATATCGTTGTATGTCGACTACACTCTCCTTTAAATCTTTATTTATGATAATACCAACTCCATTTCGGGCCTTTTCTTTACCTGAGTACCATAATTTAAAACCTGTATCCTCTATCTCCTTTGCTTTTTTTCCAACCCATTTTGTCTCTTGTAAACATAGAATATGAATATTTCTCCGAATCATAGTATCTACCACCTCCATTAGCTTACCCGATAATGTTCCGATATTCCAAGAACCGATACGAATCTTATTATCTAGGACTAACTTCCTTACCCCCGCATCCGTCCATAATCAAAATGCGGAGACCCTCTTTGAAAAATTTTCACTACATTCGGGCGGCAATGTAGCGGGACTAACTTCTTTACCCACACCCATCAATGATGTGGGAACCCTCTCTGCAATTGATTCACTACATTTGGGCGAAAATGTAGTGGCCCTTGCTTACTTCTTACTGCATTCGGGCTCTGCAGCACGTCGCTAGGCGGGGACGCCCCAAAGCAATACTCATAATTTTTGTAATCCATGTTGTAGAAATCCGACGAAGTTTTACGCTGGCTGTCGGAAGCCTAACACAACCCTCCTCCTTTATCCGGGCTTGAGACCGGCAATGCAAGGGTGATCCCTTACATGGGCGGAGTTTGAAAACTTTGAAAAATTGACTCTAGTGTTTAAAACTTTCTTCTCGAGGGATAAAATGTGTACCAATTTTAATTTTTATGTCCTCCTAAGTAACGAAATAATCAAACTTATATTCCATATATTTTGTCTTTGTTCTACTAAGTCAAAAGCCTTTACTTTGTAATATTTCTCTCCATAGTTCCAATTTTCTATTAACTTTTTTCTTACACTCCTCCACTAACACAATGTCATCTGCAAATAACATACACCAAGGTACTTCATCTTAAATATATTTTGTTAACTCATCAATCATCATTATAAATAAGCATGGACTTAAAGTTCATCCTTGATGTAACCCAATATTAACTTCAAAGAAGCATGTCATTCTTTTATAAGTCCTCACACATGTTTTTGCACTATCGTACATGTCTCTTATAAGGTTTATGTATGTCAATGTGATACCTTTTTTTTTCAAAGTTTTCCAAAGAATCTCCCTCGATATCATATCGTAAGCTTTTTCGAGATAAATAAATATCATGTGAAGGTCTTTCTTTTTTGCTCTAAAATGTTCCATAAGACGTCTCAAAAGGTGAATCACTTCAACATTATATCTGCCTGACATGAATCCAAATTGGTTCTCTGTTGTACTCTATACTTGTCTTAACCTACATTCGACAATTCTTTCTCATAATTTCATAGTATGACTCATTAACTTGATACCTCGATAATTTACACAATTATGAATGTCTCTCTTGTTCTTCTATATGGGTATAAGTGTACTCGCTCTCCATTTCTCGATCATCTTTTGGTTTCTTCATATTTTATTAAATAGTCTTGTGACCCAAGTGATTCATGTTTCTCCTAGTATTTTCAAACTTCTATAGGAATATTATCTAATCCTACTGATATACCACCCGCCAAATGTTTAAGAACCTCTTTGACTTCATTCTTTTGAATACGTTGGTAGAAATTGTGGTTTATATACTTTTATGATTTGGCTAATTGTCCTAAGTTAATACTAATATCTTTATTTTCATTAAAAAACTTATAAAAATAGTTTTTCATCTATTTTTTATATCATCATTTGCCACTAGAATTTTCTTATCCTCGTCTATGATGCATCTAACGAAACTAAGATCCTTAGTTTTCTTATATCTAGATCTAGCTATCCTAAAAATATCTCTTTTACCCTCTTTTGAGTTGAGTTTTTTATATAAATTCTCCCAAATTTTAGCTTTTGCATCAGTGACGCCTTTTTCGTTTCTTTCTTTGCTTTCTTATAAGCCTCTAAAGTTTCAGTAGTTTTCTTAACATAATATAATTTGTAACATGCCCTCTTTGCCTTGATTTTATTTTACACTACTTCACTCCACCACCAAACTTCTTTTTATACCGGTACGCCACCCTTAGATTCACCTAACACATTTTTCACCACTTTCCTAATATGTATAGCCATATTGTTTCATATATCACAAAGTGTACCAACATATTTCCGAGCATTTCTTTGAAGGACTTTCTGGTTAAATATACCTTCTCGTTTTTGAGGTTCCACCATTTAGTGTGAATAACTCGATGTACTCTTTTATTCTTTGTCCACCTTTTTACCTGTACATATATAACTAAAAGTCGATGTTGGAAGGTTAAGCTTTCTCCAGGAATTACCTTGCAATCTTTACAACACGCTCTATATTTTTTCCTATAAATAAAATAATCAATTTGTGTTTGTGATATGCTACTCTTATAAATAATTAAATGTTCATCTCGTTTTTTAAGGATTGTATTGACTATAAAGAGATCAAATGTCATAGCAAAATTTAAAATCTCTCTACTTTTCTCATTTATATCCTCAAAACCAAAGTTTTCATGAATACCTTGATATCTTAATGCCTCTTTACCGACATGTCCATTTAAGTCTTCTCCTAAACAAATCATTTTCCTTTGTGAAATTCTTTGAATCACCTTATCTAACTCCTCCTAAATAACTGTCTTTATACTAGTTTCTAGTTCTACTTGGGGTGCGTAAGCACAAATTATATTCAAAACCTTTGCTCCTAATACTAATTTTAACTTCATGATTGAGTCATCATATCATTATATGTCTACCACACTATCCATTAAATCTTTATTTATGATAATACCAACTTTGTTTCGAGTCTTTTCCTTACCTGAGTATGATAATTTAAAACCTATATCCTCAATCTCGTTTGCTTTTTCTCCAACCCACTTGTCTCTTCTAAACATAAGATATGAATCTTTCTCTGAATCATAATATCTACCACTTCTATTAGCTTACCAGACAATGTTCCGATATTCCAAAAACCAATACAAATCTTATTATCTAGGATTAGCTTTCTTACCCCGTATCCGTCCATATTGAAAATGCAGAGACCCTCTCTCTGTAATTTATTTACTACATTTGAGCAGCAATGTAGTGGGACTAACTTCTTTACCCACACCGATCCATGATGTGGGAACCCTCTCTGCAATTGATTCACTACATTCGAGTGCAAATGTAGTGACCCTTACTTTTCACCGTATTTGAGCTTTACAGCATGTCGATAAGAGAAGATGCCCCAACGCAATGCTCATAATTTGTTTAATCCATGGTATAAAAATCCGACAAAGTTTTATGCTGGCTGTCGGAAGCCTAACGCAACCTGCCTCCTTTATCCAGACTTGGGACCGGCATGCAAGGGTGATCCCTTACAGAGGCAGAGTTTCACTGCACACTCAAAATCAGTACTAATTTACAGAAGATTGAACTTTTGATTCCTGTGCCTTGAAGTCACCTTGTAGCTGCCTGTGCTAAGCACTATGTGGGCGATGGTGGAACATATCAAGGAATCAATAAAGGAAACACCGAGATTGGTCGTAGTGCCTGTTTTAAAATCCACATGCTCCTTACTATGATGCTATTTACAAGAGTATCTCAACTGTCATGCTCTCTTTTTCGAGTTGGAATGGGAAGAAAATGCATGCAAATCATGATTTGGTTATTGATTACCACAAAAACACACTCAAATTTAGAGTATGTTTGAGAATGTTGATTCATCCTTGATATGAAAATGAAGCACATCTTTCATATTAGACATGTTTAGGGCAGAATCTTATTTTACATTTATGGAGAGTTCTTCTTATGTTCTTTTAATGCTTGGTGTGTTGGTATGTGAAAGCAGAACGATCCACCCCGAGTCTCATTGTCAATGTGTTCTTATTATTCTTGGTATCATACTGAAGCAGCATGATCCGTACTGATTCAAATTAAAGGTATTTGAACAGATACACTGAAAAGAAACCTTGGATCCAAAATTAATGCAGCCAAAGCGTGTATTTGTAATAAAATTATTACATAAGGAGTTAAGTTATACTTAGCTAGAATTCAATATTTAATTTACACTCTAGGTACTATTTTATGAGGAGAAACCACTTCAGAAACTAAAAGCTGTGTCCTTCATTATTCATGAAAAAACATTCTAATTTGCAATACACCATGATTGGTACTGATACATTGCATCTAGAAAAGCTTGTTAGATTGGACTGGGTCCATGTCTTTGGTATTTAGAGAATAGAAGCGTGAGACATTTTTCTGCACTCGACATCATGGCTTGTGAGATGCTTTTTAAGTAGTTTGGACATTAGGAGAGATTGATAAATAGAGATTCAATGAGGTGTACAAGAGATTAGATGAACACCTCAAAAGAGGCCAAGTAATACTTTAGAAGTGTTTGAAGGAAACAATAGAATATTATCATGCTCTTTGGGAGTTATATGCAGATATTTGCACAAGATAACGGCAATTAAGACTCCATGCATCTGACCCCACTTAGAATGAGAAGGATTTGGTTCTAGCTTGGGCATGGTTGGTCTCCTAGTGGAGCAAAAAACTATTGGTCTTGTAGTGACCAACATTATATTGCATTATTCACTGTTGTAACCAAACCATTATGGATTCAATTGAACAGGATTGCTTCAAGATCCCATGAACAAACTCCAACATGGTTATTGTGTATCATGTACCAAGTTTTGTACAACATTGGGATTTTCTTGATGTGCTTAGATTTTCATATGAGAAGAGGCCTTTGAAAGGAATATAAGTCTTCATGATATACGGTTTACAAATTAAAAAAACTTCTTATTCTTTACACCACCTACTAGTAGCCAAAGTTTGCAGCATGCAAGCACAAAAATAATTGCCAATCCTTGCATCTAATTTAGTATTTCTGACACAATATGCTGCTTGAATCAAATAAAATATAGGTCACAATTAAAGGTAGAAGGAAATTTATGAATCTAGGTAAGCAGCAATAGAAATATACAAATCGTTCACCTTTTTCTTATGGTTGAACTGTTCACCTATCTGTGCTGATAAATAGCATTCTTGATTTAAAGGTCATAGTAAGGTTGTTGCCTTTGGAGCCCCTGCCACGTCAAATGTGACAAAAAATTTGAATAGTTTGTATACAAATATTTTACCAACTTTATTGGTTATAAACAGTGCACTTCAAAAAGAGCATCTGTTTTCAACAGCTGAATATATTTGTTATTTTTGTATGCTTGCCATGTTTCATATTGCCTATCATCTACAGGTGATGGTTCCGTGGGGCTACAAAGAGTTCATTGACGATCTAACATACTTGTTAAAACTAAACAAATCCCATTGAGCAGAATTTGTGATGCAGTTTATAGGATCTTGAGAGTGAAGTTCGTCACGGGATTCTTTGAAAATCCATATGCCAATTCTGATCTTCTCAATGAACTCGGTAGCCAGGTACTTGTTCTTAATTCATATACGATATCAGATGTCCATATATGTGGGGTCATAAACTTGTGAAATTATTGCTGAAATGTAAACGAATTCATCAGCCCCCACATTTTCCCCTTTTCCTTGTCTTAAAAGAAAATCAAATTAGATGCAAAATTTCCGTATCCTCAAAAGTCTTCACTTGAAAGACTTCCTAGGGAGCGACGGATTAATAGCAGAAGCTTTTTGGTTGACAGGCTCATAGAGAATTGGCTAGGGAAGCAGTGAGGAAATCACTTGTGTTACTTAAGAATGGAAAGCCAGGTGAGAAGTCTCCATTGCCACTTGATGGGAACGCTTCTAAGATCCTTGTTGCTGGAACTCATGCTGATAACTTGGGTTACCAATGCGGCGGATGGACAATTACATTGCAAGGTTTCAGCGAAAAAATTCCACCAGAGGTATGATGATAACTATATGTCTTCAGCATCCTTACCATCCTTGGTTCATCTCTTCATATTTAACACATTTGATTGTTTTGTGTATGTTAACCAAATATTTCCTATATGCAACTGCATTTAGTTGCTTTACCATGTGCTAACTTGATTATTCCGTGTATCTTAACCAAATATATTCTTTTATGAAACTGCATTTAGCTATGCTATATATGTTAACCGAATAATTTTCATCTTCCATAGGCACAACCCTTCTGGGAGCAGTGAGCCATCACACAGATGTGTATGAACAGAATCCAGATGCTGAATTTGTAAAGAAGAATAAGTTCTCCTATGTTCTTGTAGCTGTTGGAGAGGTTCCATATGCAGAAACATTTGGTGACAGCAAGGACTTAGCCATCATAGAGTCCGGTCCTTCCGTGATCCAGAATGTGTGCAAGTCAGTCAAGTGTGTAGTAGTGATCATCTCAGGTAGGGTCATGCTCATCGAGCTATACTTGTCGCAAGTCGATGCATTGGTTGCTGCATGGTTGCCAGGGACTGAAGGCCAAGGAATTGCAGATGTCCTTTTTGGTGACTGGTTTCACAGGAAAGCTGCCTCAGAATTGGTTCAAGCCAGTCGATCAGCTCCCAATGGTTGTTGGCGATAAGCACTATGGCCCAGTTTTCCCTTTTGGTTTTGGCCTAACAACATCCCCAACGATGGCTAGGTAGGTTCGATTCTGTAATGAATTAAATCATGATTCGTGGCCAATATCATTTATGCAGTTTGTGTTGGAAGTTGCCTGCTTCCAGCGACGTGCTTCGATTATGTTCCGGCCTGGAGCTTCTGTTAACCTAAAGAGTCTGTAGCGGAATTGTTTTTGAGGATTTGTATGAGGTTTTCACATAGGGGTTTCTCGGGAGAGGAACTAGGTTTGATTTTTCTTTTTTCAGAGTATTTTCCGTGTTCTATTCTGTATTAACTACTTTGTTTAAATAGGGAGCATGCTCCTCCCCCTCTTCTCAGATTTTCCTCCTGTGGCTTTCCTAATCTGGAGCGTTATTCAGAGCGTTATCGAAAATCTCGATAACGTCCTCTGGTTATAATCTTTCCCTATTCAAGATACAGGTAATGGTCTGGATGGCAAGTCCATCCGTTACCTTTGTTGGATGAGCCGAGAATGGCCACAACACATCATCTCCCACTTGGCCATTCGATCCAAGTGTACAGACATATGGGTTTCCTCCCACTCTTACGGGGTTTCACCTAGTATTGTCTTTTCATGATTGCTACTGCAATTGATACTCGTTGTGTGGTTATTTTCCTACACAACAATTTATCCATTGTATGGTTGTTTACCTATACAACACTTTTATCCGTTGTTTGGTTATTTTCCTACACAAAAATCAAACATACCTCAAACCCATGTTTATAACATGTTTTGAGAAAAGTTACTCTGTTATGCCTTTTGTCTAGGGGTCTGCCAACATATCATTTGTTGGCATGTATGAGATGGATATTTCCTTTCTCATAACCATATCATGAACATAGTGGTATTTCACCATTATATGCTTGCTTTTTGAGTAATCAGCTCCACTCTTGATAAGAGTAATTGCTCTATTGTTATCACAGTAAATAACAACTGGCTCATCGGTTATTTTCAACTTCAAATCTCTTATGAAGTGACTTATCCATATGGCACTCGTTGCAACCATACAATAAGCTATATACTTAGCTTCCTGTGTATGCAATGCTACACAACCCTGTTTCTTACATGCCAAAAAAATAACACAACCTCTAAATAAGAATATTTATCCCGAGGTTGATTTGTTATCATCTTTGATCCCAACAAAGTCAGCGTCTGAGTATCCTACCACTTTCAGTTCATTTTCTTGAAAACATAGTTTCAAGTCTTTTATTCCTTTCAGATATCTTAAAATCCTTTTCACAGCTACCCAATGCTGCCATCAAGGATTACTTTGATATCTACTTACAAGACCAACAACAAAGCTAATATCAGGTCTTGTACACAACATAACATACATCAAGCTACCAATAGCTTGTGCATAAGGAACATTAGGCTTATCGTCTTCTTCACTGAAACAATCAGCCTTACTTAATTTGACCCCTTTTGCAATAGATGTATCAGCAGACTTGCATTCATCCATTTTGAACTTCTTAAGAATATAGTCAATATATCTCTCCTTACTCAGACATAGGAGTCTAGATTCTCTATCTCGAGAGATCTTTATTCCCAAGATATAGGATGCTTCCCCCATATCCTTCATTTCGAACTTGGAGTTCAACCATTACTTGGTTTTGACAATCATCTTGTTGTCGTTTCTAGTCAACAATATGTCATCTACATATAATGATAAGATGACAAAGTGGCTCCCATTGTTCCAGACATATACACAGTGATCAAGTTTATTAGCCACAAATCCTTCGGGTTGCTTAATATATATGATTTCTTCTAAATCTCCGTTTAGAAAAGTTATCTTTATATCTAACTCATGTAAATCCAAATCATAGTATGTAGATATTGTTAGGATTATACGTATGGATGCAAATTTCACAGTTGGAGAATATGTCTCAACATAATCTATCCCATCTCTTTGCGAAAAACCCTTTCAAACCGACCTCGCTTTAAACTTGTCGATTGTACCATTGACTTTATATTTATTTTTCAGAACTCATTTACAGCCTATGACTTTCCTTCCTTTTGGCAAATCAGCCAATTCTCAAACTTGGTTTTTCTCTATAGATTCAATTTCCTCATCCATGGCTTTTCCCCAGTCCGTTGCTTTTGATGAGTTCATTGCTTGTTGATAAGTTAAGATATAGTCAACTCATCTAAATCTACCGAATTACATACTTCTTTTGCAAGATAAGTGTGATAATCCTTTAGGTAGGACGGTGTGGCTCTTGGCCTTTTATTTCCACTTAAGGTTTCAGTAGTTTTAGGAAGATCTTAAATGGGCTGAAAAGATGATTGGTCTAAGTCTACCAGATCATCAACACATTCATCGTTGTTTTCCATGATGTCATTCTTAGTATCTTCTAAGAATTCAACATCTCTACTTTCAATGAGTCCATAGTCCTTATGATAAAACCGATATCCTTTTGAACCTTTCTGAAAGATGGGACACTACAAAAGGGACTGCCGAAACAAGAAAGGTAGAGGAAATAACCCACAACACGGACAATCGGAGAAGCATGACATAATCTGCGTAATTTCAGAATGTTTATATTTGGACCACCTAATGACAAGTTGGTAGATAGATTCAGGAGATATACGGCACATCTCGAAGACCAATGAAGGGGCAATGGATCGGTTAATCTCAGGCCCTAATCTTAGGGCAGTGGTGACCATGTTTCATGACTAGGGTAGACTGTTTAATATGGTTGATATCTGCATAGGTTCAAGGATGACAGATTTTGCTACGGCTAAGTCTCTAGCCATCACCAGCATGTGGTTTACATGTTAAACTACATTGTCTCCTTTCTTGATTTTGAAGGAGTTATACTTTTGTAGTAACAACTACATATGCAATTTTGTAGTTGTATCATAGTTAGTTGTTATTGAATCAAACAACTCTTTAGCGGTCTCGTATTCTTCGAAGATCCTCATCAAGTCATCCTCCATGTAGTTAACATGATTGTCCTTGCTATAGTATCATCTTTTAGAAATATTTTATACATTTCTAATTGTTGCTCATTTGCGTTTGGGGGTGTCGGACGCATAGTTTCCTTTAATACATACTCAACACCTTCAAGAGCCAGAGGGATTCTTCTCTTCCATGTTTGGAAGTTGAGATCATTCAACTTCTCAGTTTTTGCCAACTTAGACACACATATCCTAAAACTCATTTTTATGTCTTTGGCAATAGTAATAATTAAACAGTTTAAAAATGAAATAAATACAAAATGAAGAACATACATAGCAAGAATCATGTTAGAATGATGCATAATATCAAACAAGTATGCTAATGATAATTTCATAAGCTCTTTGGGACAAATTCGAAATTTTTCCCAAAAAGTTTCTGCCTTTGTACCCCTTAAATAATATCAAGGGCAAATCTATAATTTTATCTATTTGTCCCCTCTTTTTTGTAATTTTGCAAAAACCTGAGGACAAACTCGTAAAATTACTCTTTGGTATTTTTGTAAAATTCGTAACTGATCGGGGTTAAAATTATAATTTTAACCCTCAGGCCGAATCTTTAATTTTTCAAAAATACAGGGGTAAATCTATCTTTTGAATAGATGGCAGAACTGAAATTATCTAAACTGAGAAGGGCAGAAAGGTAAAGTGATAACCTGATATTTCGTAATTTTCACAAACAGCTAGAGGGTAAAACAAACTTTTTGCTTAGTAAGGGCAAAATAGTTTGTTACCCAAAAATATTTGGACAATTTTGTAATTTTGTCAGGTGGCAAATTCGTAAATAAGTAAAATCGGCAGGGGCAAAATGAACTTTTTAGTTCGTTGCTCGAGGTGTTTTCAGAAAATCGCTGGTTTTCAGCACACGGTTTTTTGAAAATCGGTGTTTTTTTTATTTACTATAAAGGGAGGAGAGAGAGTGTACACGGGAGAAAAAAATAGAAGAGGGAGAGAGAGAGAGGAAGGGAGAATAGAGGGAGAGTGTGTGCTCTGATTGCCTTTTTCGGTTTGTTTCGGCCTTTCTGGTTTAGTCAGGCCGTCGGTCGTCATTTTCTGGCCTTAGATCTGGCCTCTTTCGGCCTTTTTTGGGCTCAGTTGGTCATCGCCTTCGTTTCTCGCCTCAGATCTAGCCTATTTCGGCATTTTTGGGCTCTGTCAGATCGTCAACAGTCATTTCTGTTACCTTGCTGCCGGATTTTTTCTCTTTTTTTTTTTTCTGTTCCTTGTCTTGTTGTCCCCTTCTCCTTTTTTTTTTTTTGCTTACCTTCTCTTGCTCCTTTTTGCAGGGTGTTTTAGGCCCTGATACCAGTGATAGAGCTGCTGACCTCCTTCGGGAAGACACTGTTTCGAAGTTGATGTAGAACCGGATGATCTTCCTTTTTTGTTGCAGCAACGGATGCGTGAGTTGCCGTTGAAGCTGTACGAGGTTTCCTCACGGCGTTTTACTTTAAGGAGATATGTATTTCTTTTTCTGTTTGTCTCTCTGTATTTTTTCACACTTTAACGTGTCATTTCTTTGCTCTAGAGGATGCTCATGATCTCCTGGCTTGCCTGCTGTGTTTTTCTCTACTGAGCATTTCGAATCCGGACAGTTATCGTAAAATCCAATAACCATCTGGCGGTTACTCGTGACCCTATCTTGTAACCCCCTCTAATAACAAATTGAATGAAGAGATAAGATTGCCGAGAATGATCATCATACACGTAATAAAGAATTGAATGAGCAACACCAGACCTCTCCGTAAATTCAAATATATAAGACAGTGCTTTAGCTACGCCATAACTCGAGTACACTCGTCACGGGCCTAAGTTACACACTTGTAAAGCAAGACAAAAGCTTGAGTTGCGCCGTGGAGTTGCTTGATGTCAGCAAAGTTGCACGCAACCCGAAATAGCAGCCATGTTTCTAGCAGCAAAGGGGATCCCATGCGAAGGCAACGTACATAAATTTGAAAACAATTGAAATATATAAAACTGCTGGTCCCGGTTTTGATCCATTCCAATTCTACTAGTGGCAAATCCAAAATCGAACGGAGTGATTTCCAATACCAGATTCGGTTTAATTGATCCGATTCCAGTTAAAATGGCCTGCCTGGTTCCGAATCGGGCATGTGAAATAAGGGTCTTTTCGCCCCTCACCCTCCTCCCATGATACTTTTCTTGGTACTAAGATGAAAAAACCTTAGCCGCTAATCGCTTTTGCCTGTTCACTCCTTTCACACCAACGCTTTTGATCAAGCTTTATTTAAAGCGGAGTACAACCTCTCTCTCTCTCTCTCTCTCTCTCTCTCTCTCTCTCTCTCTCTCTCTCTGTTGGGGAGGTCGGAAACCACACTCAATAAGCAAAGGTAAGTCTTCTGATTCTGTAGATCAGTGAATAGTGCTCTTTGCAGAGTGGTAAGAGCTCTAGCTAGTTCCGATTTTCTAATTGTTATTGGTTGTTTTTGAAATGTATCTTCACCTATTCTAGGAAAAAGGATGCGTTTGTCGGCATTTTCGATGCGTATTATAAGATAAGATTGCGTGGTCTCGTATTTTAATTGTAGTTGGTGATTTTTCTTAGAATGCAGGTATGCGTCTTTTATGATTTTTCGAGTGTGTTATTTGTTCTTCATTCTTTCTTGTTCTTAGTTGCATTATTAAGAACACATACCGAAAATCAAATAGTTATCGACAGATTTTTAATAGTGACAAAATGCTTTAGATGTTGTGAACTTCTCATGTTTGTGATTACGTACGTTAATTTGGTTTCCTTTCACTGGTATGAAGATGATCTGCCGTTGAAAGGTATATCCTTGAAGTAGAATTTTCTGGATTTATTTCTTCTATTAAAGAATATGGTGGCCAATCAACTGTCCAAGATGCTAGAACTAATTTACAGTAATTTTATTATACTCTTTATATGAGGCATTAACTGATTTAAGGTTGTTCTATCTTCTATCAAAGATTTGCTGAAGAGGGAACTCCTCTCATCTCTTTCTTCATTTTGGGCCTTAGCAAACGAAGCTCTGAAATCTTCTCTTTCCACGATTCTTCCCTTATTTCACAGGTTTTAAATGGACGTTTGGTGAGGCAGAGCAGCTTTACTGCGTCCATTGGTTTTCCTCTTTCCGTGGGTTCCGGGTAGGCTTATAGAGGCGCTCTTTCCTCTCATACAGATTTTCTTTATATATATTTATATATGGAAACTGGATCATGCGACCCCGTAACAACTGCATCGTCAACCGCTTACTCACCTCTCCTTTAGAGAGGTACGAGTGTTTGTAAAAATATAAAGGACATACTTATTAGGCTCATAGAGTAAGGGGAACGGAGGAATATGTACTATCAAAACGTATGATATATAAGTAGTTGCATTATTGTTATCTCTTAGGTCTCGTATCTTTGTTCATATGTCTCATGCGGCCTCCTGCTCTTTCTTTCTTTTTTTAACTTTTGGTAGAATTCTGCTTAGTTTTCAAGCTTCAATGTTTCACCACCGATTCATTATTTCTAAAGAGTCGTCTATTGTTATTTTGTGGCTTTATTCACGTACATGATTCCCCTAGGTTATCCAGAAAGTAGCATCCTCTCTTTTCTGGATATACTTATCCTGGCTTTTATACTATTGGGCTACAGGTGTTGCAGATTCAGTTCTACTTCCTTATTCCTCTGCCAATCTTTTACCAGGGTATACGTGCATTATCCATCCTATCCACCTGGCGAATGGCACTCTTCAACTTTCCCTCTATCTGTGTTTTGTTGTTGGTCGTGTGCATTTACACTGGAGAAGCAGGATATGTTAAATACAAGGATCCAGAGCTGCCAATGGGCATTAGGATCAAGGACCTGATGCAGCAGATGACTCTAGCAGAAAAAATTGGACAGATGACACAAATTGACCGCACAGTTGCTTCTGCAGATGTAATCCGAAAGTATTTTATAGGTATATTAATTTTAGATTGTTGGTACTAGTTGGTTTGCGTTCATACGCACTTTTTGTTAATGGTGAGTGTAACAAATTCAACAGGCAGTTTACTGAGTGGAGGTGGAAGTGTGCCTCGTCCACAGGCTACCGCAAAGGAGTGGGTTGATATGGTAAATGAGTTTCAAAAAGGAGCTATGTCGACCCGTCTCCAAATCCCAATGATTTATGGCATTGATGCTGTTCATGGGCACAACAATGTCTACAAGGCTACTATATTCCCTCATAATGTTGGGCTTGGAGCTACAAGGCAAGTACTCGAACTTTCATTAAAAAAGTTAATTATGAACTCTTATTTTTTCGTTGATCCTTGTCATGTCTGCTTGATTTCTATTCATCTCCGAGTCTATTCATGTTTAACCATAATTGTTTTGTTGTTCATGATGACCATTTATAATTTGTCTTTCTTATGCACATTATTAATGTTTTTGTATTAGGGATCCTGAACTTGTGAAGAGGATTGGTGAGGCTACAGCTCTGGAAGTGAGAGCCACTGGCATTCCTTATGTTTTTGCACCTTGTGTTGCGGTAAGTATGAATTGGTTGTGAATTTTGAAAACCACCAATAGTCGGAATCAATGTACCATGCAGTATGTCAGACTCAAAGTTGAGAAAATTCTACCGTAAAAACAGGTGTGCAGGGATCCAAGGTGGGGTCGTTGCTATGAGAGCTACGGTGAGGATCCTGCACTTGTTAAGGCTATGACAGAAATCATTTATGGATTACAGGGAGAACTACCCTCAGGCTCAAGCAAGGGTGTCCCCTTCGTTGACGGAAAGTAAGTTATCAAGAATTCTTCGTAATTTGTTTTCATCTGCATTTCTTTCTGTATAATTATAGTTCTTTTTGTGCTTGCCTTAGTCACCATGTTGCCGCCTGTTCTAAGCACTTTGTGGGTGATGGCGGAACACATGATGGAATAAATGAGAACAATACCATTATCAGCCGCAATGGCTTGCTTAAAATTCACATGGCTCCATATTATGCTGCTGTCTCCAAGGGCGTGTCTACTGTCATGGTATCTTACTCTAGTTGGAATGGGAAGAAAATGCATGCAAATCGTGACTTGATTACTGGGTACCTTAAGAACCACCTTAAATTCAAGGTATGTTGATCCAACTACACTATGCTTAACAAGTTAGCTCAGATATGTTGCTGACCTTAAGGATTTACAGATAAGGTTCGTTTAAATTGAATTAGTTTGTATGACTATTTAAATAGTTTTGCTCTTACAATTCTATGGCAGGGGTTTGTTATTTCAGACTGGATGGGCATTGACAGGATTACCAACCCACCTCATGCAAACTACTCATCGTCCATTGAAGCTGGAATTCATGCTGGCATCGACATGGTAAGATACACTTCTTCCTTTTATCAAGTTGCTCTGCTCACATGCCTCGCTATGATAAGGGAATAATTTCTCCAACACGTTGGATGAAAGGCAATGCAATGGTTGTCTGATTTGATAAAGCACATACATTGATTTTCTTGTGTAAATTGGATCTGCTTGATCCGCAACACATATTAAATGCTCTAGAAAGCTGCTACCTATGATTTTGTGCTTGAGATGATAATCTCGCATTCTGACCAACATCTTGATTGTTTATCTATAGGTCATGGTTCCATTGGCCTACGCAGAATTCATTGATGACCTATCTTACCAAGTTAAGAATAAGGTGATACCAATGAGCAGAATTGACGATGCTGTTGAGAGAATCTTGCGAGTCAAGTTTACAGCAGGCCTCTTTGAAAAGCCTTACGGTGATTATAGTTTGGTTGATCAACTTGGCAGCCAGGTTTGTACTACTATTACCAGATTCACTCTTTTGTGAAATTCTGGAGGCCTCCGGTTTGTTCTAGATTTGGGAGGTTGAGAAGTGGTTGCTAATAATGTTAGAATTGGTGCTGTTCTCCTTCTCCCTCCATCTAATAAAAAACAGAAAGAAATTTCACCTTGGAAATTCATGGAAAATGGTTTTTTCTTTTTTGACAGCCTCATAGAGAATTGGCTAGGGAAGCAGTCAGGAAATCGCTGGTCTTGCTTAAGAATGGAAAGCCACACAACAAGCCTCTGCTTCCATTTGATAAGAAATCCCCTAAGATCCTTGTTGCCGGGACCCATGCTGATAATTTGGGTTACCAGTGTGGGGGCTGGACAATTGAATGGCAAGGTCTATCAGGAAACAATCTTACTGAAGGTATGCGTATATTCATCTTCCACTTGCACCATATCTTTATTTGATCCATAAGCTTAGACCCTAGTTTTGTCTATATAGCGAGAACTTTATCCTGCTTTTTCTATTCTAGGAACAACGATTCTCAGTGCAGTGAAATCCACAGTCAGCCCTCATACCACTGTGGTGTATGAAGGGAATCCGGATGCAGGCTTTGTCAAGAAGAATGGATTTTCATTTGCTATTGTGGTTGTCGGGGAGGTTGCTTATGCAGAAACTAATGGTGACAGTATGAATCTCACCATTCTTAGCCCGGGCTCGTCGATCATCCAAAATGTGTGTGGGTTTGTCAAATGTGTGGTGGTGGTCGTCTCAGGCAGGCCTGTAGTCATTGAGCCTTACTTGTCACACATTGATGCATTGGTTGCGGCATGGCTGCCAGGAACCGAAGGCCAAGGAATCGCAGACGTTCTCTTTGGTGATTATGGTTTCAGCGGCAAGCTCCCACGAACCTGGTTCAGGACTGTTGATCAGCTACCGATGAATGTAGGTGACGAGCACTATGACCCACTCTTTCCCTTTGGCTTCGGCCTCACCACAGCTCCATCAACGACGAGATAGGGCTTCAGCCTTCTTGACTTGAGGAATCTGCGCTTCAAAATATAGTGGCTGTAAAAGAGCCGTATGTTATTTTTACATCAGTAACTCAATGAGCCAGTTGGCGAGATGGGACTCCAAATTATCCCTCGTTGTAAGTTTTAAAAGATATATGTTATCAGAGAGATATTAAGGTACTTTCCGTCAATTTTGATGTTCATGTATGTGTTTCAACGAGAGTTCAGCATACCTGCACGAGGATGAAGCTGTGGTTTGTCATCGCTGTCTTACTGCGAACGCATTTGCAGTGAGCGCTTACGTCTCTCTCTCTCTCACACACACACACCACACGTATACACACAAACACAAGGCCCGCCTACCTATTTGGACTTTTGCCGGCGGTTTGCGCTGAATTTCTGAAACCTGTTCAAACTGCTGGCTGCTGTATTTCTAAGAAGGCCGCATGAGTTGACTGAGACTGGAATAGCTTGGATCGAACGAAAGGTCATCACCGCAAAACAACAACGAAGCATTTATCCGTAACCATAACTTTCACCAAGTATTTTAAAAGTTAGACTTTTTGATTTGAAGAATTTGTGCTTCAAAATACAGTGGCTGTAAAAGAGCCATGTGGGCGAGTTGAGACTACAGATTATGCCTCGTTATAAGTTTTTGTCATTGCTGTCTTACTGCCAGTGCATTTGCAGTGAATGCTTACGGCTTCCTCTCTCTCTCTCTCTCACACACACACACGCGCGCACCACACGTATACACACAAACACCACACACGTATGCACAAACACAAGGAAGGAACGCCTTAGCTATTACAACGTTCCAAAGCTTTTGGTCTTTTGGCGGCGGTTTGCAGAGAATTTCTGAAACCTGTTCAAACTGCTGGCTGCTGTATTTCTAAGAAGTCGGCCGCATGAGTTGACTGAGACTGGAATAGCTTAGATCAAACAAAGGGTCATCACCGCAACACAACTACCAAGCCTTATCCACGCTAGGTGGGGTCGGCTACATGAATATTGTACTACATGGATAATGGACGGATCAACAATAGTCTTCCATTTTCCGCCGACTGAGCATGCACCTGTTTCTCTCGTCTTTTTTTTCCCACGAAAATCACTTCTTGAACTAATTTTGACATTTCTCTTTGGCCAACCTTCCATCTTTCAGAGTTTTTTTTGGCGTGAGGGCTCTTCTCTAGAAAACAATAATCTTAAAGGTGGACTTCTCCGTGCTTCTAAAACTGTTGACATCAAGGACTATATATATATATATATATATATATATATATATATATATATATATATATATATATATATATATATATATACACACACTCAAGAGTACCATCTTACGATGGTCATTATAGATGATCAAGGTGTAACGGAAATGATCATTCTCAGGCGATAAAACGCTACATGAGAATAATAAACACAATAACGTTATAAGAATTAAACCAAAAACATTACAAACTCAAAACGGCTTATAACATAAAGCCCAAATATGAAAACCAAGAAGATGAAGGCTCTATAAATATTGTACAAAGAATACAATGTATATAGAACTGAGAAAAGAAACATTACAATTCCTGTGTAACCAGTCTGAGGAAAAGTGTGTATGATCACCCTCTCCTTCTTTTCTTTTTCTTCTTTTCTAGATCTTTCCGATATTTTCCACTGCGAACACCAACATTCACACAAGAAGCAACCTGGTCACAACACTATATTGGTATCAGGGTCAGGTTGTAGGAAATTTACACATAAAGTAGTCAGTTAACAAAAAAAAGAAAGAAGGATAGACCAGGGGCAAAATGAATGTTAGTTTGCTTTGGATATCATTTTCATATTTCAAATTTACACAATAATGTTTTTTAAATATTTCAAATTGGATATCATCTTCATATTAATCAAGTAAAGCACCCAATGCATTCACATGAATTGTAAAGCTTGCTTTGGAGGTTTTAAAAATTAGAGGATTTACCATAAATCTTTCTAAAGCTTTTTGAAAATCATCATTCAAATTTTTAACCCTTTTTCAAAAGGTCTCATTGATAGGTTTGCATCTTGCTATACTGGAATCAACCTTGGAGGCTTCATATTTGATTTATATGGAGGGTGGAGGCATGTCTATGATGGCTCGACACTTAGAGGGTCGACTCCCATGCCCCTTTGGCTTAACACAAACCCTTTTTCTAGACTTGGGCTCTAAGAGTGGACGATCTCATGATGTCTAGACCCAGCATGATTCATGCAAATATAGGATTTCAAAATGCAATGCACTCATGATGTCTAGACCCGGCATGGTTCATGCAAATATAGGATTTCAAAATGCAATGCATGATGCTCATGTAAACATAAACACACTATACAAAATTACAAAAAAAGAAAGAAGGATAGACTAGAGGCAAAATGAATGTAAGAAATTTATACAATAACGTTTTTTAAATATTTCAAATTGGATATCATCTTCATATTAATCAAGTAAAGCACCCAATGCATTCACATGAATTGTAAAGCTTGCTTTGGAGGTTTTAAAAATTGGAGGATTTACCATAAATCTTTCTAAAGCTTTTTGAAAATCATCATTCAAATTTTTAACCCTTTTTCAAAAGGTCTCATTGATAGGTTTGCATCTTGCTAGACTGGAATCAACCTTGGAAGCTTCAGATTTGATTTATATGGAGGGTGGAGGCATGTCTATGATGGCTCGACACTTAGAGGGTCGACTCCAATGCCCCTTTGGCTTAACATAAACCCTTTTTCTAAACTTGGGCTCTAAGAGTGGACGATCTCATGATGTCTAGGATTTCAAAATATAGGATTTCAAAATGCAATGCATGATGCTCATGTAAATATGCACACACTATGGGTTAGACTCACTCTAAAATCCCCAATTTTTCCAAGTCAAGGATTCTACGAAATTCGGGAAGCTCGGAGGCATGAACTTCCTCATGGATGAGGAGATCTTCCTCCTTGCTTTGATGATTATCAAGTATTTAAATTCTAGAAAAGTGCTAAGCAAGAGAGAGAGGTTGACACATTTGGACGATTTTTTTATTTGGGACTATATACAATCTTTGAAAGGATTTTGAAATTGGCTTTGTACATGGCCATTGTTTTTGGAATTTTCAAGTTTCTCAATTTTTTTTGTCTTTTTCAAAACTCAATTTTAAGGATCAGTATAAGAGACTTTCTTTTTGACGTTTCTTTTTTTTTCAAATAAAGAATAGGAGAATGAATGAAAAAATTTCCTTTTGAGATTTTCAGATTTTTCAAATGTTTTTGGATTTTGAAGGTTTTTCAATTTTTTTTTTTGGTTTTTGAGAATATCTATTTTTTTTTTGTATTTTTGTCTAAAGAGGGATCTTCCATAAATCCTACAAAGAAAACTCCATGAATTATACTCAAAATAAAAGGTCTAAGCCATAGGTCTCGGTTTTAGTGGGTTCTAGGGGCACCCTTGACCCAAGTGGTCTTAGATGGTGGCTCAGGGGGTTTGGATGGGATATAGCCCAATCCATATAGACTTGGGTTTGATCTAGGTAGGATGGTTTCTAGCCTACCTTGATTTTTAGCTCCTAGGCCTTGGTGTGGTGTATACCCCATGTTTAACATCATATTCCAAGGTTTCTTGAGCTTTGCAAAATGTTTATAAAGTTCATGTCCTTGAAATATGGAGTCATCCATATCATGGATATATACACAACTCATTTTTGATAGGAGCTTGGAGGTGGGGTTGGTGGAAGACTTGGGCTTCCACACGACCCTAGGTTGGGAGGTATGGATTCCAAGGGAAGCCATGATCGGTCCCTTGATGGGTTTAGGAGGGTTTGGCTTAGGCTTAGACAAGACTCGACTTAAGAAGATTAATTCATGCATGGTAGGGTTATGTGTTCCTAGGATGTCGATGCATGCCTTAGGAGTATCCATTTTTACCATATCTTGAACTTTATTTTGTTTTGTCTTTGAAATTCTGTTTCTTGGTGCGGGACATTCGGTGCACCTTGAAAATCCTCATTTTGGGAATCATGGAGTGGGTATGTGGGTGCATGAGAGTAATTTGATGCATTCGATCCATAAATGGTCGATCCTACACTAAGAAAGGGAGGATCGAGAGAGGAGTTCAAAGAGGAATGAGTTTCAGACATACCTCTTTCCGGCTTGTCTACCTTTTCATGGTGAGAGCAAGCCTTATCCTCGGGTGACTCTACTTCGAGCTCCCGTTGCCTTTCGAGGTGTTTTTTTTCTAATCCCTTATGTATGCGACTCTCATCCTCTCGTGAAACTCGTGGGGTGTGTGGAGTGATGTGGATCTCATGCCCCACCCTGTGTGTGCCTAGAAACGTGGACTTCTTTCTCAACTTTGGAAATTTCAACTTTTTATTTTTTAAGTTTTTTTGGTTTTTGAAAAATTTTCAGATTTTTTGGCTTTTTTGAACTATAAAAATCTTTTTTTGGTTTTTGCTTGGAACTTGAGGTGCTTGGATGCTTGGAAAGGTTGGATGACTTGACCGCACTCTAGTTTCATCTCCAGCCTCATATCCTTCATCGAATTTTGATTTGGTTTTCCTTGCATGATCTTCTTCTCTATGTGCCCGAGATGAGCCTTCATGTGATCGATGCGCCTTAGCCTTTTGGCTTAGAGCATCGATCTTCTTAAAGATTTTCTTTATGGCAGCCATTTCTTCTCAAGCTTTAGAGGATTTGGAAAACCACTTTGAAGCGTTCGATGAGGATTGCCTCGACTTGCTTTTATCCATTGTTTGTAAAATTTGTGTACAAGTTTGAAAACACCAAGTTTTTGTAAAGTTTTTGGAGTTTACTTTTTGAAAGGAAGTTCCTTAAGACTTGAGTCCCACCGAGCATGCCAATTCTATAGACATGAAAATCTTTACTCCAAAGTTTATAGAAAACTTGAAGCAGATCTTTTCTATCTACTTGCTTGCGCGAGCGTGCCAACTAGTTTGCAAAAACTAGTAAAGTTTTGAAAATCTGACTTTTTGTAGTGATTAGGCTAAGCGGACTCTTTTCACTTAAACCTTCTTGAATCGATGCTCAAGGGTCGGTTTAAGCGCTTAGGAACTTCAAGTTTGAAAAGAGTGAACTCTAATTCACGTGATATTTGGGTGTTTTTAAAGTTGCAAAGTAAGGATTAAATGTGCTTTGGTTCAAAGACTTGAAACTCGCCAAGTTCTGAAAAACAGATCTGACTATGTTTTTTAGATCTTATTCTCAATTTTTTTTAGGTGGTCTAGGGATTTCTAAAATTTACAAAAATTTCACAAGGTCTTTCCTTATATTTTGGAATCCTAGACCACTTTTTATCTCGAATTTTGGGACAACTAATTCAGAAAATTAAATCAGGAATAAACACTGACTCTGCTGTTTTAGAAAATTCTATGATAGAAACATAAAGGCTTAAAGAATCATCTGTATCTCGGTGTATAGAACTCCAAATATTGTGATTTTAGTCATTTTGAAAATCTATGGATGTTAGCTTTCTAATGAGACTAATTTCAGCTGATTTGAATTCTTGTGGACAGAGATATATAACTTTTACCCAACCTCTATCTCAAGAAATACGTCTGTGCAGAAAATAGAAACAATTTTATCCGATTTTTCCTAATTTTATTCATGAGGTTGCACTGTCCTAAAATTCTTAAAAATTTTATTTCTAATAGATTTGTATGTGTAGATGTTGTTCCTAAAGTTTGAGCTCATTCGGATCACGGAGTAGGGAATTAAAATTGTAACAATCAAGGATGCAGATGTAGAAAATGATTTTTCAGTTTCATAGAGAATACGTGCAAATGCATACTTACGCAAAGTAAATTGCAAAACTCTACCCCAAATTTAATCTCACACGAATGGAAATTGCAGCAACTCTACATCCCAAATTAAACTCACACGAAGGGAAATATATACATTAGCTTAAGCATAGAGGGGGTAGGAAGTATAGAGTGTTTATAACATATATTGGGGAAGAATATCAAACAATTAGAGGGCATGTGTGTGTGAGTGTCGATTCATCAATGAAATGAAATTGCAGCAACTTTAAAGATTATTACAACTTGGGGGGAGACTAAGCTCCATTAATACAACCCCATATTAATGAATCGAAAGAAGGAAGATAGACTTTAGATTGAATTGAAGCAATACTTACATGATTTTGACAAGAGTGGCCGGGATTGAAGAGTGGATCCGGCCACCACTCCTTCTTCCTTCCAACTTTCTTGTACTCACCTAACCTTTCTTCCCCATACAAGTCACGACCCTCTCTTGCTGGAAATCCTCTCACCTAAGCCTAGCTGTCAGCCCCAATTCCCAAGGCTTTCCAAGATGCCCAACCTTGACCCAACTTGAATCAGCCATGAACTTGGTCAAATCAGGTGAGCCTCTTTGGACTTGATCAAATCGGGTGCTTCACTTTGACCGGCCAAGTGTGCTATGAACTTGACCCACCTTGTCTTGATCATACGAGCTGGCCTTACAACTTTAATTTTGTAAGCTTGATTTCTTCCATGAAGGTATGGACCAACCCCATGTGGGTTGGCCCCTAGATGAGTTTGACTAGGCTCGATTCTTGCTTGGCCGACCCATGAGCTTGATATTTGGTGGCTCGATCACATGATGACTTCTTAGTGATGCTTGCAAGCATTTTTATCCATATTACTTGATATAATATGGTTCATCTTGGCTGTGCATACGTAGTTGAATTGCATCTTTTGATTTGACCTGGTTCATCATAGGCTCGGCCTGTGCCTTTGAATTTGGATTGCCTCGAAATGAGCCCCCTGGTGAAGCTTGATTCGATCCATGATTCTAGCCCCATCCGTTTGTGATCTTCATCTACTTTTGATAGGCTTCAATCTTGCTTTGATTCAGATAGGCTTGGCCCACCTTGCGTTGTTTGACTTGGTCTCTATCCAGACTTGGATTGGGTCTCACCCGTTTATCTGTTTTATTTCGAGTTTCATGGGCTTTTTAACTTGAATTTAGAACCTTTATTTTGAAACATTCTCAAAAAGACTTAAACTTTAAAATTTGGGATTTTTGAATTTAAAGGTTCATAAAGGCTTTAAATTGGTTTTCGAAATTCAAGAGTTTTTTGAAAACATTTTAAAATTTTGGGTGTTTATAGTAGTTGAACATATTTTTCAAAATAGTACCTACATATTGTTGCAAACTACTCTAGTCTAATAACACACATAGTTGATTGTTTCTTTTTAGACCATCCTATTGTCATTGTTGCTAAATAAAAATTAAAATAAACTCTAGGATTTGTGCATCAGAGTTAGCAAAAACAATAAAATTGAATGCTCTAAATTTTAAGTATGAAAAACACATATCCCTTTAGTACCTACACTTAAAGGTGTAAATTATGTCTTAAAAGATATAGTTCCACCACCTACTACAATTGCATCAGAAGAAGAAAAAGAAGCATACAAATCACACCTTAGAGATGATACCTTATCCAAAACTATAATGTTAACCTATATAAAGGATGACCTAATTGAAGTATTTGAAGAATATGAGACTGAAAAAGAGCTATTTGATCTAATAACAACTAAATACAACTCTACAACTAAACTATATTTTTAGTTACTACTACAAAAATACAACTCCTACAAAATTAATGAAGGAAATAATGCAGTAGAATATATAAACCAAATGTTAGTAATGGCAAGGAACCTACCTATAGTAAAACCAGTCATTCCTGAGGCTATGCAAATATCAACTATTCTAAATAGTCTTTCCCTTTTATGGAATATGGTTGTCACGACCTTAAGATTAGGAGGTGAAACAAACCTTTCTGATTTACCCCTCAAACTAGCAATTGAAGAAAAACACATGAATAGAAATAAGAAGGATAAGTTGTTATAAGCTAAAAAAAAATTGGAACAAGCTCTAGACCAATTCAGAAAAAGAATAAACCAAATAAAAAGTTTAGTAAGAATAACAAGAAAATCAGTCAAACTTTTAAGAAATCACTGGAAATTGTTTCTCGGGTCAAGTGCTTCAACTTTGGAAGGATGGAGCACTATAAGAGAGATTGTCGCAACAAGAAAACTGATAGTGGAAACACCCAACAACGCGATCAATTAGAGAAACATAACATAATTTGCGTGGTTTTAGAATGTTTCTACATGAATCGCCCAATATATGGTTGGTGGATTGACTTTGGAGTAAAGAAACATATCTCAAAGATTAAAAAAGAGGCTATGGACCTAAGGAAATATAAATAAGGGGAACATAGGGTGTATATTAGAAATAACACCTTCTGAGATGTCTTTGGTATATGGTCATTTAAGATTTATGTAGAAGACACACCAATCATTCTAACGGATATACTAATTGTGTTAACTATAAGGTAACTATAGAGAAGCATGGAAGGATAACCTTCTTAGGATTATTCGATGACGAATAAGGTTTGTTCAAATTAAATGAAAGATAAAGATTTTCAGCTTATTTCGATTGTACCTTTAATATTGATGTGAAAATATGACATATAAGTCTGAAAAAGTTGAGGAAATTATCCGACTTTAACTTATTATAAGGTTTTTAGGAAAATACTTTTGGTAAATATGAAGCTTATATAGAAGGGAAAATGACAAGAAAAACATTTCTTAAGAAAATAACAAGGGCAACTACCCTATTAGAAATCATTCATATTGATTAATGTGGAACTTTTAGGGTAAGATCTCATCATGAGAGAGTATATTTCATAACCTTTATCGATGATTACTCGTGATATACCACTTATTACATAAATCTAAGGCACTTGAAGCATTTAAAGAAAAAAAATAAAGTTGAAAACCAATTGGGGCATACAATCAGAGTCATGAAATCAGATAGAGATGATAAGTATACCTCCATAGAATTTCTAGAGTTGTGTAAAGATTATGATATTTCAAAGCAAAATACAATGCCTAAAACACCTCAATAAAATGGTGTAGTAGAAAAATATAACAGGACCTCATTGAAAATGATAAGGTCCATATTAATAGACGCATCTCTACCAAGGGTATTTTTGGGGAGAAGTAATAAATACATTTGTATATATTCTAAACATAGTATCTATAAAGTTGTATTCTCTACATGATATGAGATGTGGTTTGGAAGAAAACCAAACCTAAGTCATCTCAGGAGGTGTGGTTTTATCACTTATATAAATATTTTTGATCAGTGTAGAGATAAGCTAGACAATCGGTCCATAAGATATATATTTATTGGATATCTTAAAAGATCTAAGGGATACTAGTTTTATCACAAGGACCGTGAACTCATAGAGAGCATGGATGTTGAATTCTTAGAAGATACAAAGAATGACATCCTTGAAAATAATACAGAAAATATTGATGATCTAGTAGATCTAGATTAATCATTAGTCAAACCCATAGAAAAACTTCGTGAACAAACTGAAACCTTAGGTGGACATAAAAAACCTAGGGTCATACCATCTTACTTAAAGGATCATCACACTTACCTTGCAAATGAAGTGTGTAATTCGGTTGATTTATATGAACTGATTAATAACTTGACATATCAGTAGTTTATTGAATCATCTGAATCTTGAAACTAAGAAAAAGTCATGGATGAGAAAATTGAATCTATTGAGAAAAAACTAAGTTTGTGAATTGACTGATTTGCTTAAAGGAAGGAAAGTTATCGATTGCAAATGATTATCAAAAAGAAATATAAAGTCGATGAAACAATCAACAAGTTTAAAGCAAGATTAGGTGCAAAGGATTTTTTTGTAAAAGAAGGGGATAAATTATGTTGAGATATATTCTCCTATGACAAAATTTGCATCCATAATAATAATTTTGTTGATATCAATATATTATAATTTGGACTTATATTAGTTAGATGTAAAAACTGCTTTCCTAAATGGAGATTTAGATGAAATTATATATGGAACAACCCGAAGGATACATAGTTAAAGGCCAAGAAAATAAAGTATATAGGTTGAAAAATCCTTATATGGCCTTAAACAATCACTTCGTTAATGATATTTGATTTTTTAAAATACCATTATTGATCTTGAGTTTGTATCTAATGAACTTGATTACTTTGTATATGTCTGAAATAGTAAGAGCCACTTTGTTATCTTATCATTATATGTAGATGACATAATGTTGACTGGGAATGACAATGATATGATTGTTAAAACCAAGTCATTATTAAACTCAAGATTTTAAATGAAGGATATGGGAAAAACATCTTACATCCTGGGTATAAAGATTTCTCGAGATAGAGAATCTAAACTTCTATGCCTAAGTCAGGAGAGATATATCGATGATATCCTCAAAAAGTTTTAAATCGGTGGATGCAAGTTTGCATCTACACCCGTTGCAAAAGGGGTAAAACTTAGCAAGTCTGATTGTCCCGATGAAGGAAACAATAAGCTTAATGTTTATTATACATAAGATATGGGTAGCTTGATATATGTTATGTTATATACAAAGCCTCATATCAGCTTCACTGTTGGTCTTTTGAGTAGATATCAAAGTAATCCTAGATAGCAACACTGGATAACTGTGAAAATGATTCTAAGATATCTTAAGGGAACAAAAGACTTGAGAATATGTTTTTAAGCAGATGAACTAAAAGCGGTAAGATACTCAGATACTGACAACAAATCAACCTTAAGACAAATATTCTTATTTGGAGGTGGAGTTATTCCTTGGGTATGTAAGAAACAAAGTTGTGTAGCACTCCATACATAGGAAGCTAAGTATATGGCTTATTGTACAACTACAACTAGTGCCATTTGGATAAGTCGCTTCATACGTGATTTGAAGCTGGATATAGCCAACGAGTCACTTGTTATTTATTAACAATGCAATAATTACTCTAATTAATAGTGGAGTTGATAACTCTAAAAGTAAGTATATAATGGTTAAATACTATTATGTTCATGATATGGTTATTAGAAAGGAAATATCCATCTCATATATGCTAAGAGATGATATGTTGGCAGATCCCTTGACTAAAGACATAACAAAAGATATTTTCTCAAAGTATGTTACAAACATAAGTTTGAGATATGTTTGAGTGTTGTATAGGTAAGAAACCACACAATGAGTAATGATTGAAATGACAATCATATATGATATAACTTAGACCCTACATAAGTGGGAAGCAAAACCAATATGTCAGGATACTTGGTTCAAATGGCCAAGTGAGAGATATAATGAAAAATGATCATTCTCGGGCTCTAAAATGTTACATAAGAATAATAAAAATGGTAACATTAAATGAATTAAACCAAAAACGTTACAAACTCAAAACGGCTTGTAACGCAAACTTAGACGTGAAAACCAAAAAGATAAAGCCGTCTATAAATACTGTACAAAGAGTACAATTATATAGAATTGAGAAAAGAAAACATTACAAGATCTTCCTATGTAACGAGTATGAAGGAAACCATTTACGATCACCCTCTCCTTATTCCCTTTTTTTTTTCTGTAGATCTATTGAAAAGAAAGATTAAAAAAACTTCATTATAAAAGTTTAATTAAAAATTTTGCATCTCAAAAAGCTAGAAGAATTAAATTTTAAAATATATAAAATTTTAAAAGTTGAATGTAAAGTGGTAAGGCCTCATTTCAATGTTTGGCTTTAGGTTTTAACTTGTGGTGAGTCATCCATGTGGAAGAAGGCACCAACAAAGCATTGTTTTTGTATACGGTGGGACCGCTCGTGCAATAAAAAAGCATCTTGTTGGTGTTGTCTCTCATGGGTCATGCACAATCGGGCAGCTATGATCCATCTCTTTCTCTCTCTCTATATATACATATATATACATATACATACATACATACATATACATATATATACATACATATACATATATATACATACATACATACATACATACATACATACATACATACATATATATATACACACACATGTGTGTGTATGTTTGTATGTATAGTGTGAGTTCTTGGGGTGGTCTTGGTTGAAACTCCACATTGGAACTGGCACACGAGTGAGTCCTTCGCCATATACCCTTTTGATTTTGGGTTCTCACTTTGTACGTCGTGACAAATCGGCTCATCTTTTGGTCTTGATGGTTGTTCTTTCGGTGGGCAATTTGGACTTGAATTAAACACCCTTAAAGAAGAAGAAAAACTTATGTTGTACTCCACGTCTCACTTGATGATGACATCTTCCTTTTCTTCTTTGTGATGAAAGGTGATGGGGTTTTAACCTGGTTATCATTAACCAAAACTAAAATATTTACGAGATACACTTGACAATGGAGCTGGTGTTGATCTCTCCAAACCACAAAATCAACAATCTTGAAATGATTTGAATACAGAAGCAAGGAGCAAGGCGCTCAGCATCAGCATGTCAATGTGCACTCATGGATAATGAAGAGGAGTTGGCAAATGGCCCAAGACTCTGCCTATGACCCACCCCCAAAACTTGTATCCAACGTCTCACACTATAAAGCCTACCCTAGACGCTTCCATACTCGAACCAAGCTTTAGAATAGATCTACTTTAGACCAAAAGTTTGATTCCACAGATTCAAATTCATCTAACGCTGTTCAATTAATACTCCATATACCAATATCCATAACTACCACATGTAAAATAAAAACCATCTTTGACAGACCCAGCTCATAAATTGATCATACCCTACATCATCCCTTGAAGCTGATTATGGAGGAGCCATGATAATATCCTGAATAACTGATCTTCTTGAGTGGTTCCGTTAATTGGTTTCTTTTAATATGCGTCCAGTTCAACTTTTATGAAGTCATAACTGATCTTCTTGATGGTTCGAGAAGGGTCTTTTGGTTTTACATAAATCGTGTTCAAACTTGTTTTCTTTTCTTTTGTTTTCAAAGTTCATAGTTGCAAGTTCAACGTTTCCTACAAGGCGTTTATTTTCACGAATATCTTTTTATCTTTGACATGTTTCATTGCAATGTCTAATTGGTTCCGGTTCTTCATTTATTTAGCAAAACATATGCTTTAGCTGATCATATGTTAGTATTTAATCATTGCTTAAATAAATCAACCACCCAAAGCAAAGCCTTTTGTGCTAGTGATTTCGATATTGAAAAGATCAAATCTAGATATTGGTTTCATCTAAAGTATATGACAGGCAGTTCGTTCAATCTCTACTGTTTTATTGACGAAAAATTCTTGTGTTGATTAAAAGTTTCCCCTTTATTCGGGATTCATTCCGTGTTCTTAATCCCTTGTTCACTCTTGTAGCAGCACTTTTGGGAGCTACCTGATGGCGCGATTAATAACTGATAATTCCCATTGGTTGCATTTTATTGTTATTTGTATGAATCTATACTGGGGAAGCAGGCGATGTTAAATACAAGGGTCGGAAACAGCCACCAAATGTTAGGATCAAGGTCCTTATGAAGCGGATGACTCGGGCAAAAAGATGGACAGATGACTGCGTGTAGTTGTTGTGAGGTGGTTATTTTCATTAATTGTCAAAGCTATTTGACTTCTAACCGATGCATTTAATACACTCAACGGTGTGATGGATTGTAAACGGAAGAGCCAGCTTAAACAACCACATATGCTTGTACGTGGTCATGAACTAAATAGTCATCAATGGCTTAGCGGGCAGTATAGATTCTTTAACCCGTTCAGCTAATTCAAGCCACTTTCTCAAGTATTTAAAGTATAGATAGTAACACATGGTTGTTTGAAGGTGTAACCATGAGTGGTAGAACAGGTTTGGTTACAATTTGCAATATATTTGTGAGTAACTGAAAAGCTAAAACATGTTCACTTCGGTCAAGCCACGAATAGTTGATTGCCATATGATGTTCCGTCATTCAGAGAAGCTGATTTTGTCCTTGCCTGGTTTCTGCTGGAACAAAGAAAATACAAATGACTCTGTAAGGTGTCTCCAAGACACCAATTGGGTTGGTGCATAACACCCACATACATCAGGCATTAAGAGCCAACCTTTCAGCGACCGGGCCTTATGAAAAGTTGTATGATAACGCATAGTGTTAATCGGTTTCATGGGATTATTCACGAGTTACGTTTTTACCATGTCCTTATAGTGATTTAACTTGTAGATATGCCTTGATGATTTGAGATATCGAGTGATCGTGTGGCATGGATTTGTCATCTCAGACAGGGCGGGCGTTGACAAGATCCCCTCCCCTCCACATGATAACTATTCATTTCAGTTGAAGCTGGAATTCGTCCCGGCATTGACATGGTAAGGTAAACTTGCTTCTACAAATGAAGTGTTCCCTTTTATATAGTTAACTATGATAAGCCAATGGTTGTACCTTAATATGTTACCAGATTTGTCGAATTTCTAGTACGTGTATAGTCCACGTATGAGTTACGGGATGCATGTAACTCGTGAAAATCTGTCCTTTGTATATTATGTTGAATAGGACCATCTGTGCTCTTAATATTTCTCTTCTATTTCGTCTGACCTAATTATGCACCTGCGGGTCCTGGTTCCATACGACAACACACAATTTGTTGATGAACTAACCTTTCAATTACAGAATAAGGAGATCCCAACGACCAGAATCGATGATGCTATTGAGAGGATCTTGAGGGTCAAATTCGTGATGAGCCTATTTGAGAATCCCTACGCTGATTACAGTTTTGTTGATGAAGGTGGTGGTGAGGTATGTGCGAAAGAAATCAGAAAATAGGATTCCTCATATTCGAGGAGTTAATGGCGATTCAGATGCTATGCAAGCCGGTTATGCAGATTCAAATGAATTTTGAATGCGAACAGGGCTACTTGTTGATCAACCAAACGAATATATAAAGTGATGAATAAACTATGACTGTGAACATGAACAGTAGGGGAGAAAGAGAAGTTTATTACCAAATTGTGAAGCAAAATTTCCTCCATTTATTAAGACAGGTTTACTACATTACTGATCCTTTATATCACTACAAAAGTACAAACATATAAAAGCTAAACAGATAAACCCCCTTTTAACTGAAGAACAGTACTCTCCAGAGTTCGTTATTCTATTGTTACCGTCTTGAAGTTTTCTTTAGCTTCCTCCTTGGTAGGCCCACCTCCCGGTTTCGGTTCCACCATATTCTTGATCCCCATGTCAGGCTTGCATTCCTCCTTGGCCTTTTCAAGATCTTTGATTACCTTCAAAATCTCTGTCTTCTTAATCAACAAAGCGTCTATCCTGGCATGGATCTTTTCTAATTTATTTTTCATCTTATCAACGTCCACCATCTTCTCTTTCTTCTCTGGTTTCCTCTTCTTCTCAAGTTTCTTGTCCTCCTGCTTCTCGTTCACACTTAATTCCCCACGTTTATTCTGACTCGGACTCATGGCCTTCGATTTCCTTCTCTTCTTGCGCATCATTAGAAGCACCAGTGGCCTTAGTTTTCTTATCTTTCTCCTTTAAGCTTTTGTCCTTCATTTTGCTCTGCTTTTCTTCCTCAACTTCCTTCTTCCCTTCATCTTTATCGCTCTTTTTCCCCTTCTTTTTCATTGACTTCTCTTTTTCTTTCCCTCGTTGCTCTTGTCTTCCTTCTCAATGTCTCTATCCTTTTGTTTCTTACTCCCCCTTTCCACTTGTTCTCCTTTCTCCTCATAACTATCCTTGGCTTTCTTTGCGTGCTCGCCTTCCTTCTCCTTCTCACTCATTTCGCTGTATCTATTCTCCTGGTGCTCATGGCCTTCAGTTTTCTTCCCCTTTTCTTTGCCCCCCTGCTCATCTTCTTCACCTTCTGTTTCCTTCAGCTTCTTCTTTTTCTTGGAGTTCTCCTTTTTCTTTCCGTCTTCAGTTTTCTCTTCCTTCTGCTCAATATCGCCATCCTTGGGTTTCTCATTTCCCTTTCGCACCTTAATTTCATCATCATTAGTCTGCAACTCCTCCTCCTTTGCATGTTTGTCTTCCTTTAACTTTTTATCTTTTTTGTGCTTTTCCTTCTTTCCCTCGCCTTGGGATCCATTATCAGTTTTGTCATCTCCATCTGTTTTCTTCTTCTCTTCTTTATCTCCTTCAGGTTCACCATCATTAAGTTCATTCTCCTCCTTGTTCTTCACCTCACTTTCTTCATCCTTCTTATCCTTTATCTTGTGCTTCCCATCCTTAGCTTTGTCCTTCATTTTCTTCTCCTCTTTGTCTTTCAATTTTATGCCTTTTTCATTATCTACTGTTGGTTCTGAATCCATATTCTTGTCTTTATGCTTCTCTCTGTTCTTCGCTCCCTTTGTCTTTCACTGCAGATTTTTTTTTCACCACCAATTCCATTTCCTCCTTATCTTCCTTATTCATTTCTTCTGAGCGACTCTTAATTTTTATCTGAAGGTCTTCTTTATCCACTTCTTTCTCCCGACCAAATTGTAATTCAGAAGTCCCTTTCATATACACAGCTCAAAATAGTTCAGAAATTCAGAGTTGCTGTCAGCTTATCCCAGTAGCCCCTGAAAGTTGAACAGAAAAAAAGGAAAAAGCCTCAGCAGTTGGATCATTGATTGACACCAAGTTTTAAAAGGGTATAAATATAACAAACTTCACAGAAAAGCAATCAACACAAAGCTACAAGATTAGGATTTTCTAACAAGAGAAGATCATTGTAATCAGTCGAATTATCAGATGAGTCACGCAGTTAAAAGGCAAGCACTTCCATTTTACCTTTTTATAGAGAGGCAGGCTGCATTTGCATTACAAAAGAAGAGTAGTCTTGGAAAATATATACCATCTGTTTAACAAAACAATGCGAAAGCACGTGCAAAATCACACACTATTTGCAGAAAGTGAAAACGGGAGAAGAAAAAGAAAAAGGAATGCAAAGATTTACATTGTTCAGCAAGATGATCCTACTCCACGGGCAAGGCCAAGAAGAAGATTTCACTATGATGAAGAAGAACAGCATACAATCAGTGACATCTTAGAGAATCTCATTGACCATAACTCCCAAGTAACACCCTCTCCTAATAACAATAGGAGACAACTACAAAAGGAAACTTTCCTAGTAACACTAAGTTCCCAATAACATGTAGAGTCCATACCGTGGGGCCATGGGCCTAACCTAAGTAGTTAATAGCGTGCTATAGCGTATTAGCGGCCAGAGAACCACTATATCACTGGAAGATTAGCGGGCGACCTTCTTGACCGCTAATAGCGGTGCTATGACCGTTATAGTGGTCTGTTATATCAAGAATAGCATACAAGATGGTTTATCAATGCTTATTTTGTTATATTTTAACTTGATTTACTTGCACATGTTGATAAATGCTTATTTTGTTGTTTGTTTATTTGTATAATGTTTTATCATAATAGCTAAAAGATGTATTTTCAAAATAGTAATGTATATCTCACCAAGTATTATAGCTGTCAAAGCTATGTTAGTGTCCTATAAAGGGATACATATGGTGACTCTTGGAGATGTGAAAAGTCATTTGAGTAAACATGTTAGCTTATTTTGTTATATTTTGACTTGATTTACTTCCACAAGTTGATAAATGCTTATTTTGTTGTCTGCTTATTTGTATAATGGTTTATCATAATAGCTAAAAGATGTAATTTCAAAATAATAATGTATATCTCATAAAGCATTGTAGTTGTTGAAGCTATGTTAGTGTCCTAGAAAGAGATACATATGGTGACTCTTGCAGATGTGAAAAGTCATTTGAGTAAACATGTTAAATGAATAAAATGGTCATAAGAAAACCTCTATATGGGGAGGTAGTATGCCAAATTGAAATATAAGATCTTAGCCTTAATTTAGAAAGCCTTGTTTATAAATCCTTGCATGCAAAAAGAGTGTGTAGAAGTTTATCATAGTGTTTGTTCTAATTATGTCGAAGAGTTTACCTCTCTTTTTTTAAGATGATTAAGAGTTCTTTTACAGGCAATTGCCAGTGTCCTTTGTATCCACACTTGAGCCGATAAGTATAATATATATTAGTTTCTTTTACTTATTTTGCCTAATGTAAAGAATAATTTGGTTACATTTATGTTTTTGTTTTTAAATATAAGTTTAACAATTCAATATGCATATGCCCCGTGAAATTTATTGTTTGTTTTCTTAAAATTAGTTTATTTAGTTTGATAAAGTAGTAGTTATGTGTTTCTTGATACTTCTTAGAAATTAGAGAATCCATTGTATATATATATATATATATATATATATATATATATATATATATATAATTTTTTAATCATAAATGAAAGTGTACCACTATATCCCCGCTACCGCTATATTAGGGTCAACCGCTATTGATAACATAGGGCCTAACATCATGCTCTCCACAACCAACCCATATCTCATATTTTCATGTCTATTTCATGATGCTCTGCAAGCTTTTAAGGTCAGGTCACTTTCGTGTCAACATGAATTCAAGCCACATCAACACCAGTGTTCATGAATCAATCAGTTGAATGCATCATTAAACATAATAATAAACCACTTATCATTAATTATAAATGCAGAACCACTAAATATTCAAATGGTTTAAGATATTAAAACTACCAGAAGTATTTGTCCTCTCATTCAAGGAATCACTGCCACTGTATTATCATATGAAACAATATGATATTATTTCATGTATTGATACTGACGTTCTTTTGAAGTTTTTCATCATCAGAAGCGACTACTGGGAGGGAGGAAGGGATTTTAAGCCCCTCAAAAACGTGGAAAGACTTGTTTTCAACCTCTGTTTCTCACACAAATACTCCTCAACTCATGTTAGTTTCATGAAATCACCCTAAAATAATTGGTTATGCAGTGAAAGCCGAACACTTATTGCAAGTTCATACCTTTTTTTGTCATTTTATCTAGCAATCATGTAAAAAGAATGCAAAGTTCGTACATAACCATTCATCTATTTAAACTATCTTGCATTAGATGAGGACACATACTATAAACAAAAAATGATTCAGCCTGTAGTGGCAAGGTTTGTTACAAATCTTACTAGTGTTGAAATTTTTTTTGATGCATCAAAAAATGCATTGAAAGTTTGAAACAAATATTTGCTTCTAAAGGGTGCATTCAGTAAGATGGTTGAAGAATATTGGAATTGATATACTGATATAGTTGATATAATATTTTATATTGATCCTGGGAGAAAGTGTAACATGTTCTTAAAGATAACCGTTACGTTCAGGAATACTGTTTCAGAGACATCTTGTGACTGATTGTTATTTGAGAACAACTGATAATTTGAAAGTTCCGTTCATCTTTTCCCTTTTGTGGTTTTCTAAACCAATCAGCAGGTTTTCTAAAGCTCTGTTCAGATAATTCTATGATTCTGTAACTTTTGACATTTCCCACCGCTAAGTCAATCCACTCCCTCTGGACTGACTTTAAGCATCTCTTTGTTCAGTTTTGCTTCAGTTGTTCGGTTTTCAGAGCCCACCCCAAAAGAGAAGATTGCCATTCCATAGGATCATTTGTATCCCAGATGATTTGATAATTCTAGCACCTAATCCCAAAATAAAAATATGGACCTCTAGATACGATAACCAGAACTCGGAAACTAGAGACGAGAGCAACCAGAAAGAAAGATGTAAGCAATCACCAGATAACCATATCTCTTCATGTCTTTTGAACAGCTTAATCATCTTATATAAAAAGACAAGAAGCTAACTGAAAATCGTATGAATCATGGATCTCATACTCTGTTTTCTTACATACAGGTACCTAAGCTACAAACTGAACTCATGTTCGCCGGATCCAATCTACAAACGGTTTCAGCTAAGACATGGGGGTTCCATCACAAGTCGTTCCACACCAAATGCTTCACTTGGTTCTGAAGCAAAATCTTCAAATTGTAGGTGAAGGCATTCACTTAAATGCTCAATTTCACACCAAATACAGGAAAGTTTCCGTGCTAATGGCCAATTCTAAGAATGACCCAGAGTAGATCATAAAAATGCAGAAGAAACTCGATCTCCGTTGAGTAACCAACTCCTCTCTCCAGATTGTTCTCATGTTCATCAAATCTTGGCCCGAGCCCGCCAGTTCGTCGGATACCCAAAAGCCAATCTCTCTCTCTCTCTCTCTCTCTCTCTCTCTCTCTCTCTCTCTCTCTCTCTCTCTCAGAGGGAAGAAAGTGAGAAGGAAATAATAATAGATTAGGGAAGAAATTGACAAGGAAGGAAGCACAAACAAAGCAACGAACCTCTTGTCGTCTGAGATTACCTCTGTGCGCTACCGCTTCGGTCCCTTTCCTCTTGTGTTGCGCTCCGCATTGACAACTCACGCCCATGCAAGGGCGGAACAGAATCCGGTATTTGGACCTGGAGACTTCGTTAAAACTTTTGTGTCCGACCGACTGACTGAATCATCATCATGGGAATCACGTCCCTCGCTCTTGCAATAAACATGTCTGTGTATGTAGAAGAAAGATGGATGACAACTTTTCCCTTTCTTGGGGGGCGTACAGTCTTGGTGCAGGTAAGGTTCGAATCCTGCTGGCCTCGTACCATCTCATCTCAATTGAATTTTCAAGTCCGCTTTTGCATATTTCTGCCTAAACTTTTTGTTTGTCTTTTAACAATGGTTACCTTTTATCACTTTCTTTCTCCTCGTACTTTGTTCTAACATTTTTCTCTCTCTCCTATCTCATCCCAACAAGAGTCTCTCTCGTCAGATCTCTCTACTTCCATAATCGATGTTTTAATTGGTTTTAGTGTTATTATCTTTTTCACATCTCAACAATATAAGAATCTCATCAAAAAAATCAAGAATAAGATAAATAAAACAATAAAATAAGAACATGAAACAAAACAAGAAGAAAAAATCAACAAACATACAAAAATAAAAAAATCTAACTTTGATTTTATTTTGCACTACTTCACTCCACCACCAAGTTTCTTTTTGTGCCATTATACCTCTCTTAGATACACCTAATACATCTTTCGCCACTTTCCTAATATGTATAGTCATATTGTTTCACATATCACAAGGTGTATCAATATAATTCCAAATATCTCCTTGAAGGACTTTATGTGTAAATATATCTTCTTTCTTGCTTTTGAGGTTCCATCATTTAGTCTGAATAGCTCAATGCACTCTTTTCTTCTTTGTCTATTTTTTTATTTGTAAATCCATAACTAAAAGCTCATGTTGGGCAGTTAAGTCTTCTCCTCTCTATCTTTTTTCTACAAATAAAGTAATCAATTTGTGTTTGTGATAAGCCACTCTCATAAGTAATTCAATGTTCATCTCATTTTTTGAAGATTGTATTGCACTGCACCCAATAAGAAGGGTACGAGCAACTTCCAACATATGTTTATTTTTTCTTTCAGTAACCCCATTTTAGTGAGGAGAATTTAGATAAGTAGTTTAATGAATAATGTCATATGAACAGAGATAATCCTATAATTGGCCAGTAAGATACTTTATCATTGTCAGAACGAAGAATTTTTACAAAGGAATTAAATTGGATTGTGATAAACTTGTTGACAATTGAAAAAATAACTGAAACTTAGCTTTGGATTTGATTAAATATACTATTGAAAGTCAGATACAATCATCTATGAAGTACACAAAGTACTTTTGACCACTAAGAGAGTTGATTGGACTAGGACCCCAAACATATGAATGAATTAATTCAAAATGTTGTGACTTTCTAGACTTGCTACTAGAATATGAAACCATTTGATGTTTTGCCTTTTGACAGGCATCACATTCTAGGGATACATTATTTCACTCAAGAAGAAAACTAAGAATTACATGACTAATTTTAAACACAAGTAAATGTCCTAAATGCTCATGCCATAATCTAGTATCTACTCCACTTGTTATCATAGCTGAAGTAGTACTCGAAGAACCATTGGCTGAGTAGTCATCCAGTACATATAGTCTCATTCGCAAGCTACCATGACCAACAACTTTCTTATCTTCAAATCCTAGAAAACACAACCAAATGGAGAATATAACGAAGCAATTAAGAGATCTTGTTAATGAAATAATAGATAACAAATTTACGTTAAAGCTTGGAACATTAAATACTCGTCAATTGAGTTTGCACACTTCCCTTTCCTATCATTCACGTATGAGTTTGCACACTTCCCTTCCCTTTCCTATCATACACTTCCCTCTCTCACGGAAATAATGAAACTCATTTTTCTCAAAAAGCATTGTAGTCATCAATGAGATTGTTCTCCTTTTCGAGTCCCCTCCTATCTTCTTCTCTAAGAAACAGAGAATACATCATTCCAAGGGAAAACGATTCTTCTCGTCTTAGAATGTTGACTTTCACAGCTTCTCAGGATTAACTCTACAAAGTAAATCAAATACCTTCTTTTTTCAGACTCTTCATTTCTTTCTTTGAAACAGGCTGAACATTTTATAGTTATATAGAATTATAACTCATCCCAAAGACCATGGAGATTTGTATAGTATTCACTAACAATTTTAGTACCTTGTTTACACTTTTTTATTTTTTCTAGGATTTCATATTTCCTTACAACATTTTTCTGCCAAGAATAAGCTTCAAAAACAGTGCTCCATATTTCACATGCTTACTCAAGATACATGAATGTTCTTCCGATTGATTGAGTCATATATTGTAATAACCACGAGGATACCAAGGCATCTTTCTTTCTTCATCTTGGATAATTGAGGTCAAGTTCTGTTGGATAAGGTTGTTGTTCAGTCAAGTAAGGCCATCTTCTTGCTAGTTCAATTGATCTAGACCATTCAGGGAAATTCTGCCATCTAACTTGATATTTGTGATTTAAAATGTATCTATTTTCTCTTCGGGTAGAGCATTTGAAACTATAAACAAAAATCAATGGATTTACCTTTATCTGTCATGTTACCCCTCTAATACAAAGTACTTTTCTGCATAGTAAGACACCAGTACAACATCACAACAACTGGGTATGGGCCCTCACACTTATATGCCCGTGTAGATCTTCTAGCGCAGCAATAGAATGATGAAATGTCTATCCCTCACACGAATGTGGCCAACGCAGATCTCACTACGCAACAATAGAATGATAATTGTTGAAGATTGAATTAATATTTATGTTTCTGCAATATTTTTATGTTTCTATAATTAGAATTATATAAGTGGGTCGTATGAATCCCAATGGATAAGGGCAGTTTAGTATTTCAAGTTAGAAACCAGTATAATTAATGCCCTAAGTGTACTTAGTGAGAAAAACAAAGAAATAAAGAGAGAGAGAGGTTGCGGCAACCATGGTGACGTTGACTTCTTGTTTCTAATATTTCATTCATTGATGAAAGTGTTAATGATTTTTTAGGTATGTGAGTTAATTTTCGACATGATATCAGAGCTTAGTCACATGAATTAACGTGTGTGTGAGCAAGATTTAAGCCTAGAATCATCTAAGACAGCAAAAAAAGTTTTTTTGGAACAGATTTGTGTGGTCTGATTTTCAATAGGTCAATTTATTTTACTATTTTTAGCATTGTCTGTGTTCTAAGAACAAGAAAAAATGGGTTATGATCAACCCTAGAAAAAAGGGATAAATCTGATCATGACGGATAAAGCAAAGATGGGAGATAGTTGTGACAATATTTCCTCAGACAAGGACGAGGTGTTTCAAATCACAAATCTTAAGTTAAATGGCAAGAACTACTTTCAATTGGTCAAATTCATTGAACTAGATGTGATGACAAGGGAGCATTGGAACTATCTAATTCGAGATATTCTCCAACCCCCTACAACGGATCCTCTCTATTCATAATGATATAGGAAAAATGCATTGGTCAATGCATGACTTATACAATCAATGGTACCATCGATTGTTAGCATGCTCATGTTTTTAAAATCAACAAAAGATATTTGGTTGGCAGTTAAGGATGCCTATGATAAGAGAAAGAATATAGTAAAAAAAATATGATATTATTGGGAGGATTCAGAAGTTTAGAAAAGGAGATAGATCCATAGGTGAATATTATACAGAACTTAAAGGTTTATAGGAGGAATTACAAATTTATTTTAAGACAAAATGTCAAAGTTGCATGCAAAAATGTAATGAGAAATTTGAAGAACGAAAAGTGTTTGATCTTTTGTGGGGCATCCCACCTGAATATAAGATTGTGAAAAATAACATTCTTAGTAGAGGAGAATTTACTTCTTTTAGCATAGTATATTCTCTTTTACTGTGGGAAGAAGATAGGAAGCATATAGAGAAAAAAACTAAGATTAATTCAAAGACAACTGCATTTGTAGGTACAAATATTTCTAACTCCTCATTATCTCATGGTAGAGGAGGATACGAAGGATATGGACATGGCAGAGATAGATTCTGAAGAAGAGACAAACTCACTTGCTTTCATTATGAAAAATCATGACATACAAAGGAGACATATTGGAAATTGGTGGGTAGACCTACTTATTATCAGAATAGGCCCAATAAGACCTACTTCAGCTATAACCAAAGTGAAAAACATAATACTGAAAGTAATGCAAATTCATTGGCCAATATGAAGAAAGAGATTGAGATGCTTAAGGCTCGTCTAATTGATTTGCAAACTACATCCACATCTTCATTGGTCAATATGAAGAAAGAGATTGAGAAGCTTAAGGCTCGTATGATTGATTTGCAAACTGCATCCACATCCTCTAATATTGATTCTCAAGCTACTATGGCATAACCATTCTCATTTATGGCTAATTATTTCTCATTCCAGGATATGGGTCATTGACTCTAGTGTCACATATCACATGGTTGGTAGGTGAGATTTTTTTGATGATTATCAGTTGACTCAAGGAAAAATTAATATTAGGTTGTCGATGGATCACATACTCCCATCATTGAAAAAGAAAGTATCATTACGCCTTTTGGAATATTAAAAAATATCTTACATGTTCCAAACATTTCAGTCAATTTATTATAAGTTTTTACCATGATAAATGATCTAAAATATCGTGTAATCTTTGATTCTACTGGATGTTTCTTTGAGAAACTGGGGACGGAGAGGATCTTTGGTTAGGGTAGCATAAGGCATTGTCTCTATATTTATGAGAAAGCCACAGAAACAGCTATGCAGTTAACAATAATCACATAAAAGCAAAAGAAAGAACTACCTTTATGGCACTAGAGATTATGATATTTACCTTTATCTAAAATTAGGATGTTATTGCCTAAATTTTTTCATTGTAATAACTTAAAATTGAACTATGAAACCTCTCAGAAGGCAAAACAAAATCGTATTTCATTTCTATTGAAGGAAAAAAATCATCTAAACCTTTAGAGATTGTTGATACTTGCGTTTGGGGCCCGTGTTCTATTACTTCTCTACATGATTACAAATACTTTATTTCATTCATTGATGATTGTACTAGGTTCACTATCATATATCTTATGAAAACTAAGGATGAGGTGAGAAATATTCTTCTCATATATTATCTGTTTGTGAGTATCTAATTTCAGTGCACCATTAAAACATTTCAGAGTGATAATGGAGGTGAATTTATGTTTCAATCACTGCATTCATATTTCTTAAACCATGGAATTTTGCACCAAACTGCATGTTCTTATTTTTCACAACAAAATGATGTTTCTGAAAGAAAAAACATAAACATTTTATAGGTGGCTGGAACTTTTTTCATTGATTATGATGTTCCAAAATCTTATTGGGGGAAGCAACCTTAACAATTTCTCATAAACCCTATGCCTATTAGGGTTGTAATACTTCATTTCACTCCTTATGTCTTTCCAAGAAAAAGTTTCATCTACCACCAAAAGTGTTTGGGTATACTTGTTTTGTTCGGCTTGAGAGATAAATTAGATGTTAGGGTTGTTAAATGTATCTTCTTAGGATATTCCTCTATTCAAAAAGGATATAAATGTTATGACCCTAAAAAAGGTCATATGTTATGATGGATGTTATATTTCATGAAGATACACCTTTTTATGGCAAGTAACAAGTTCAATCAATAGATCTTCATTCACCTAATGTGATGCCTCTTCCACCAATTGAAAGCTTGGAAGAGAAGAAGAGGAGGGTATGAGCGTGTGTTGGGCTTTCGCCAGGTTCGGTTGTAGTGATCACACAAGAATCAAGATTCATGAGTTGGATGATTGTTTACTAGATCAGAAGCTATTCATATTTTGATTTCAATGCATTCAAATCCAATCATGGCGAATGGGAAAAAGTGGGAAAGTGCTGCAAACGGCATTTGTATACCAGTTGTTATTCAAGATAATAAGTAATTGGATTCGGAAGGCCCAAAATCATCTCCAGCAAAAGTGCACTTCCATCGGATCCAGATATCAGATGCTACATGGATACCAATTCTACTGGCACAGACTCAGATACGAGTCAATGTATCCCTCTCATATTACTGGACAAAGAATTGTAGGATATGTATGTGCTAATTGTTACAGTTAATCTCGTTTCGTGGCGTGGACCTAAATATAAGTTATTAAAGAACTTGCTAATGGCGGACTCCTATAAAATGTGCTTAGTTCAAATATCTTCTTCTCTAGAAAAAGAATGCATATCATAACTCTATCTTTTTGTCCTTGTAATTGTTTTATGGCTCCCACCATTTTTCGATCGATGGACTCGACAATTTTGCTTCTGCTCCTATTGTTCGGCTTATCGCTGCTACAAACACCATCTTCGTGCATGATCCTGACACAACTTTCCCAGCAATGGTTGCAAGACTCTCAGTGTGTGCAATTCTTGGGGAAGATTTTTATGTTGGGTGTTGGTAAACCTATACTCACATTCACTATACATACAGGCCTCATTTTTTTCTTTCTAAAATTGCCTCTTACACCCATTCACTCAATTTTCTTTTCCATTCGCTCCCTAACTGTTCGCACCCACGTTTGCCATATTTCTACACCTTCTCACTTATTCATCCTTGCCTGTGTTTTCTCTTGTCGATCTCCTCTCCCCTCTTCTCACGAGTCTTGGTTTCTCCCTCTCACATGCATCCACAAGAGACCATCGGCCACAAATGAAGGAGAAAAAGAAGAAAATCATCATTGATACTTCTTCTCTCTTCATTCTGACAACTGGTTTGCCAGAGACATCAGGGAAGAGTCACGACTTGGTTACAACTGCTCTAAAGGAGGACTCGCAACCAAGCTACATTCTGTTATACAAAAAAAAACACAGCTCAGCCTCGCACTCACTCGATTTGAAGATAATGAAAGAGGAAGGCAAAGTTCGTGATATTATAGACGGTTGGTGTCTTGTAGCAATCCTCTCTGAGCTGAATCTTTCGTGGTATTGCCACAACTTAACTTTTGTTGTGAACACTGTGCAGGATCCTCGCCAGAGTTGCAAAAATAGTTGTGCAGCAGAAAGATAAAAGGAGCGAGAGGATGGCCCGAGAACACAGCAGGAAGAAGAGAGATGGGCGTTCAAACATATGGTTTTCCTAGGAAAGGTTTCTTTTCTTTTCACTTTATACATTGTGTTCACTGTCATCATATTTATAACGAAAAAAGTCCATTAATGTCCGACCTCATTTTCTCTGTCTTACTGTTATGGGTTTCCATTACCGACCGTTTGTATTAATCCGGGATCTAACGTACAATGCTTTTTAATGAAAATTGCTTTTTTATTTTTTTATAAATAAAAATCTCGTGAAATTTAGAAATGGGCCCTCTTTCTAAATTTCATGCTAACTTACATCTCCCACTTCACCACTTGAGTTGAACAAGTATGACACTAGTTTTACCTCCCACTTTTGAGAGTTTTTAAGGTTGTATCTTTCATACTTATAAGTATAAATCCAAACTATACATGTTGTGGAGTTTTCATATCCAATATATCATTTCCTACACAACAATCATCGTAGTATAATTTAATACACTAAGTAAACTCTAAGCAAATCTCAAGCACATGTTCACAACATGCTTTGAAAAAAATCCTCTTTTATGTCTTTTAATCAATGGGTTAGCTAACTTATCATTATTTGACATATAAGATATAGATATCTTATTTCTTTTAACCATATCATGAAAATAGTGGTATTTAGACATTATATGCTTGCTTTTACAGTTATCCAATCCACTCTTAATCATAGTAATTATTGCATTGTTGTCACAATAAATGACAATAAACTTTTTGGTTATATTAAATTTCAAATAATGTATCAAGTGACTTATCCAAATGGCACTCGTTACAATCATATCGTAAGCAACATACTCAGCTTCTTGTATATGCAATGCTACACAACTATGTTTCTTACAAGACCAAAAAACAAACTACCTTCATATAAAAATATTTGTTCAGAGGTTAATTTGTTGTCATCTTTACTTATAACAAAGTTTGTATCTCATTATCCTACCACTTTTAGTCTTAAAAACACAGTTTCAAGTCTTTTGTTCCTTTAAGATATCTCAAAATCTTTTTAGTAGATATTCAATATTGTAAATTAGGATTACTTTGATATATACTCATAAGACCAATAACAAAGTTGATATCAAGTTTTGTACACGATATTTCATAAATCAAGCTACACACACAGCTTGTGTAGAAGGAACATTAGGTTTGTTATCTTCTTAACTAGGATAATCATCCTCACTAAGTTTGAGCCCTTTTACAACAGGTGTAGTTGTAGGCTTATACTCACACATTTTAAATTTCTTAGGATATAGTCTATATATCTATTTACTTAAGCATAAGAGTTTATATTCTCTATCACGAGAAAACTTTATTCTCATAATATATGATGCCTCTCCCATATCCTTCATTTCAAACCTTGAGTTCAACCATGACTTGTTTTGACAATCATCTCATTGTTATTCCTAGTCAATAATATGTCACCTACATACAATGATAAAATGAAGAGGTGACTCCCACTGTTCCAAACATATACACAGTGGTCAAACTGATTAATCACAAACCCAAGTTCAATTATGATATTTTTAAAAGTCAAATATCATTAACAAGGTGAATCTTTAAGGCCATATAGAGATTTTTTTAGCCTATATACTTTATCCTCTTGACCTTTAACAATGTACCATTTTCGTTATTGCAGATGTATGATTTCATTTAAAATACTATTTAAAAAAATAGTTTTTACTTCTAACTGATGTAAATTCAAATCATAATATGTTGAAATTGCTAGAATTATCCTTATGGATCCAAACTTTATAATAGGAGAATATATTTCAATGTAATTTATCCCCTTATTTTGCAAAAATCCCTTTACAACTAACCTCACATTGAACTTATCGATATATCTAATGACTTTATATTTCTTTTTTTAAATCCATTTATAACTAAGGACTTTCCTTTTTTGGCAAATCAATAAATTCTTAGACCCAGTTTTTTTCCAATGGATTTAATTTCTACATCTATCGCTTTTTCCCAGTCTCAAGATTCAGATAATCAATAGCCTACTGATATGTTAAGTTATTAGTAAGCTCATCTAAATTCACTGAATTGCAAACTTACTCTGTGAGGTAAGTGTGATAAAAAGTAGGACGGTGTAACCCTAGGTCCTTTATATATACTTAAGGTTTCAGTTTGTTCAAGAAGATTATTTGAATAATTGTCCATAGGTTGAAATGATGATGGATCTTGATCAACTAGAACATAAACACATTCATCATCATTTTGAAGGATGTCATTCTCAGTCTCTTTTAAGAATTCAACATATGTGCTTTTTATTAATCAATAGTCATTGTAATAAAATCGATATCATTTATAACCTTTAGGATATCCAATAAAAACACATCTAAAGGACTTGTTGTCTAGCTTATCCCTACACTAGTCGAGAATTTTTACATGTGCAATAGATTCTCACCTCTTTAGATGACTTAGATTTGGTTTTCTTTCAAACTACATCTCGTATGGTATAGAGAATACAACCTTACAAGGTACTCTATTTAGTATATTCATAGTTGTACTTACCACTTCTCAAAATACCGTGAGTTAAGAAGCATTGATTAATATGGACACTGTTATATTCAATAAGGTCCTGTTATATTTTTTTGCTACACCATTTTGGTCATGTGTCTTAGGCATGATATTTTGTTTTGAAATATCAAAAACTTTATAGTATTATAGGAATTATGTTGAAGTATATTCTCTACCTTGATCAGACCTTATGACTTTGATTGTATGTCCTAGTTAGTTCTCAATTTCTTTCTTATATACTTTGAATACCTTAAATGCCTCAACTTTATATGGTAAGATATATATGTATATCTTGAATAATTATTGATAAAGCTTATGAAATAAGTCTTGCCTCAATGTGATATCATTCTAAATGATCCAGATAAATGAATGTAAATGATCTCTAATACGGTTGTTCCATAGTTATGTCTTTGAAATTTGATTTTTTTTGTCATTTTTTCTTTTATATAAGTTTCATACTTACTAAAAGTGTTTTCCTGAAATCTAGACAGTAAATCAAAGTTAAATAATTTCCTCAACTTTTCAAACTTATATGTCCTAGGCTCTTATGTCATATATTTACATAAACATCAAAGGCACAATCGATTTAAGAAAAAGAACCATCATTTTTATTTATATTCAGTTTGAACAATCTTTATTCAATGTCAAACAATTTAGTAAATGTTATCCTACCATACTTTCCTATGGTTACCTTGTGAGGGACAAACTTGACTTCAAAACCTTTCTCAACGAAGACAGAGATCAAAACTAAATTACGCTCGATAGAGAGTACAATCAGTACATCAATACTACTGGTTAATCTTGTACATATATTATAGAGGACCCAAGACGAAGGACATCTTAGAAAGTGTTATTTTCCATACATACTCAATATTCTCCTAATTTATATTTATTTAGGTCCATATACCTTTTTTGCATTTAGAGATATGTCGAGTTGCTCTTGAATCGACTACCAACCAATCACCATGTGGTCCATATAAATGCACACTGAAACTACGTAGATTATACCCCACTTCTCCATTTGGCCGTGACTCTAGATGTTTTCACTATTAGTCTTTTTGTTGCGATAATCTCTCTAATAGTACCCCATTTTACCACAATTGAAGTATTTGACCTGAGAAGTGGTTTCCTAAAAGGTTGATTATATTTCTTGTTATTTTTACCAAATTTCATGTTTGGTTTATTCTTTTCTGGTTGTGGTTTGAGCTAAACCCTATCCCATCTTAAGCTACTATTAATTTTTCTTTTTTCTTTTTATTCATGTGCTCTTGTTCAATTTCTAATTTCAGAGATAGTTTAAAAATGTTTACTTAAGCTCATTTAAGGGAAGTGATAACCAAATTCCATTATGGGAGAGACTATTTAGGATAATGTATATTTTCATAGCTTCGGGGATGATTTACTTTGTTATAGCTAGGTCTCTTCCCATTACCAACATTTGGTTCACATGTTCTACTACATTATCTCCTTCTTTCATTTTGCACAGGAGTTGTATTTCTAGAGTAATAGTTAGACATAGAGTAATAGTTAGACATATAACTTTGTTTTAGTATCATACTTAGCTATTATAGAGTCAAACAACTCCTTAGCAGTGTTGAATTCCTTGAAGACCTAATTAGGTCATCCTTCATGTATATCATCATGATGGTTCTCGTTATTTATTATCTTTGAGGAATGTTTTGTATATTTTCTTTTCTTATTTAGTTGCATTGAGAGTAGAGGAAAAATTGTTTTCCTAGGTTCATAATATACACCCTCTATTGTAAGGGCTAATAAAATATGTTTTTTTCACGTTTGAAAGTTTAAACCGTTTAATTTTTCAGTTTTTGTCAATTTGGATACGCAAATTCTGAAAAACTTTTTTAATTGTTTGACAAAAAGAATAGTAAGACAGTTTAAAAGGAAAACATTCAACATGCAACATATAATAAATAAAATGTCTCATAACTAACCATCAAAAAAATAATTTACTAAATATCCATGTACTGAACTTTAAATAATTCTATGTACCAAAAAGTAATTTCAAGTAAAGCCTAGGTACCATTTGAAATAAACCTTAATATGATTATATTATTTTAGAACCAATTTAGGGATAAATTTGTAATTTCCCCTAATTATGGAAGGGCACATCATTAATTTTGTTTGTCTGATTTGGTAATTATCCAAAAGGACCAAGGACAAAAGTTTAAAAATTATGTCCAGTTTTTTAGTAACTTTTGAAATTGATTGATGATAAAATAGTAATTTTGTACCTTAGTTCAAATATGTAATTCTATCTGAACAGAGAGCGAAAACCATCTTTTCATTCAATAACAAACCTGTGCAAATCCTACATGTTGAGGGGCAACAACATAATTCAACAAGTCAATTTTTGGTAATTTTCAGAACTATGAATGGACATAAATGTCCTTTCATCCATATAAGGGCAAAACCATCTTTTGACTTTAAAATATCTGGACTTTTTGGTTAATTTGTCTTATGACAATTCATTTTTTAATGTGTATTAAGGGCAAAATGGACTTTTTAGTCTAATGTACTCAAAATAGTTATACGTAACCGTAGAGGAGAGAGAAAACTGAGATGGAGAGGAGACTGGGAAGAAGAGGGGGGGTGATGGACAACCTTTGTTCACCTCTTCTGCCCTCGATTGTCGGTGATTGACAGGCCTTCCTCTTTATAGGTATTTTTTGCCTCCTTTTTTACGATCACAAGCCACCGAATGGGTGATTTCTGATTGTTTTCCCTTTTTGTTGTGAGGAGTATTTTTTGTTTTCCCATATCGGGAGTTAATCCGTGTTCTCTATTTTAATTTTTTGTGGAATGCAAAAAACTTTTTCAACGTTTTGTTCCCCTTTATCTTTTTCATACACTTAATTACATTTCTTTATTTTTTCTTTTGCATATTTCAATTAACCTCACTCTAATACCACTATTGGTGAATATTGTGTAGAATCCTCACCAGAGTTCCAAAAACAATTGCGGAGCAAAGAGAAAAGGGGCCGAAGAATGACCCCAAAACATCATGAGGAAGAGAAATGGGTGTTTGAACGGTTTCCCAAAGAAGGTTTTCTTGGGAAAGACTTCTTTTCTTTTCAGTGTATTCACTATCATTATATTTATAATACAAAACCTTCATTAATGTCCGATCTCGTCTTTCCTGTCTTACCATTCTAGGTTTTTTGTTACCGACTATTTGTATTAATACGGGATTTAACATACACTACCTTTAATGAAAAATGTATTTTTATTTCTCATAAATACAAATCTCCTAAAATTTGGAAAGGGGATGGATACCTCCTCAAGTGGCAATGTTTTCTCACTCGACACCCATAAATCATCATCCTCACTTCAATCTATTCACCTCACAAAATACTGCATGGACTCGAACCTTCAACTTCAGTGTCACATGGCCTCCTTGACATCCTTGCTTCCGAGTAAACTCCACAATGTGTTTGTATCCTTGCCCATAAACCCAACACTCCTCAGGCTAGCAGTGTTTGCTTGCAGTCCATGGTGCGACTGACTTCTCTCCCACAGGTGGTGCGGTGATCACCCCATGCCTGACGTACACTTTGTAAGAAAATAAGTGGTCATTCTCGACAATCCAATCACATAAACGACTAGACTGACCATCCAACCATTATTTGTGGAAGGGATATAGTAAAGGAGACCGTAACGGCCATCACTAACTGAAATCGTCGGGCAATTACAAAGCTTATTTATAACTGATTAGATAAGGGTTAAAGGAAAGGAAATCCCAATAGGGAATCCAACGGGAAAGAGGAGCAGACACTGCTCTATAAATATAGATCAGCTCAAGAGAACGAGATCATCACAATTAATCGTATAAAAGTAGACATTCCTCTCAGGTAAATCCTATTGAGAGGAAACCTTAAAATACATATACATGTTCATCCGCTATTGCGTACCAATCTGAAACTCTAAAGAGCTTAAAGCAGAGGATGCCAGATAAGTCAACCAGAATCACAGAGGATGCCGAAAAGTCGACGGAAAAAGCCAACATTTTGTATTAGGGTGTGATTTGTCTCTATAAAAAGGTACGCATTAGTAAATAAAATAGAGGGAGATACAAAGAAAGAAAACTCCTTTGCCGATATGAGAAGAGGCGGAAGTTGCATGCCTCAATCGAGACAAGGCAGAGACAACAAACAACCTAATTGAATTGAGATAGGGCAGAAGCGACGGCCCGATAGAACCTCGGTGAGAAAGTTAGAGGGCGGCCGCAAGAGAACCAATGGCAGAACTCCGACTAGAAGGTGAACAGGTGGCCGCAGGCCAGGAAATGTTGGAGGAGAGGGAGACGATTGCCCTCCAGTGCCTCTTTCTCTCCTCTGCACTTGTACTCCCAAGAAAACTGTAGTCGAAAACCAACGGTTTTCCAAAACCGCCTAAGGTTTTGGAAAATTGCTTCGGGCAGTGGACTGAAAAAGTCCATTTTCCCCTGATCGGTTTTTAAATATTATGAATTGTCACTATATAAAATTACCAAAATATCTAGTTATTTTTAGGTAAAAAGACTATTTTGCCCTTATTCGGGCGAAAAGTGAGTTTTACCCTCTTACCATTTATGAAAATTACGAAAAACCAGGAGATTGAATTATTTTCCTGCCCTTACCAATTAAATATTTTATAGCGTTGCCACTATATTAAAAGACAAATCTGTCTCTATCTTTTTATGGAAATTACAAATTCAGACTAGGAGGCAAAATTATGCATTTACCCCCGATGAGTGAAGAATTTTTAGAAATACCAAACACCAATTTTACTATTCTATCCTTAGTCTTTCTGAAAAATTACAAAATCGGACAAAGAGATAAAATTATAGATTTACCCCTAGTATTTTGGGAAATTAACAAAAATAGGAATTTTTGGGGAAAAATTATGGATTTATCCCAACCTATTTTTATATTATAAATGAGTTATTTTCAGCTCATTTTTTGGATATTGTGCATCATGCTAATTAGAGTTATGTTATTTGTGGTTTGTTGTTTGGTGAATGTTTTTTTTTTTTAAATGTCTTATGTTTTTCTTTATCATTCTTTAGAAATATCTTATATTTTTCTTTCTCTTCGTTTGTTGCAATCATAGTAGGGGGTAAAATAGTTTCCCTAAGTACATAATCAAAACCCTCTAAATTTAGGGTCAATGAAAATTTTCTTTTCATGTTTGAAAATTTAAGTCATTTAACTTTTATGTCTTTGCTAACTGAGAAACACAAATTCTACAAGTCATTTTTAGTAATTTGGCAGAGACAACAAGTAGAGGGTCTTAACATTTTAAACGAAAAACACAAAACAAGCAACAAATAATTAGTCATAAGACATTTTCTAAGAAATCAACAATAAAAAGTAGTTAGACACTAAATTGCAGTATCCACATTATCTAGGTACTAAACTGTAAATATTTCAAAGCACATAATAACAATTTTATATAACAAACAAGTACCATATTATAAATATCTAAAAATTTAGATAATTTTTATAATTTTAGAAAAAAGTATAAGGACATAACAGTAAAAAAGTCCTTCAAATTACTTGTGTAATTTCTTTACAAGTAGAAGGCATACCTATAATTTTGACTTTATGTCTTTTTGATAATTTATACTAAAAACCAGAGACAAAAAAATAAGCAGTGAAGGACATGACAATAAATATGTCTCATGAGATTGTGTAAAAAATAAAAGGGTACAAAAATACTTTATCAGGTGGCATAATGGAGAATATCACAAACAGTGAGGGAGGTCCCATAAATCAATAAATTAAATAGGGACAAACTCATAAATCTATAGTATGGTATTTTGTAACTTTAACTAACTATAAAATGGCATATATGTACATTAAGACGTACAAAGATATTTCATATATTTTACTTTAAAATATCTAGATATTTTTATAAATTACAGAGTGACAGAGTGTAATATTATGAATTGATAGTGTTATTTTGGTTTTTTAACTTAAATATCTAAGCCAAACTAGAATTATGCACGATGGTAGACTATAATTCTCATTACAGTCATTGGCAGAGTCATCTTTTCATATCAGTTCTTGAGGTCATTTATTGAAAACCACTACTAGTAGGGGTGTTTTGTTCGCCCTTGGTTTTAGCAAAACCATGGTTTCGTCGTGGCTATTAAAGCATGAGGAGAGAGAGAGTTATGGAAACCCCTCTATTCCCTCTCTTCTTCTTTGTGCTCTCATTTGTATTTTGTTCTTGAGAGAGTGAGACTATTGTCTCTCTCATTCTGGTTTCCTTTGCTTTTAAAGAAGCGAAGATAGAGAGGGAGAGAGTCAATCCTTCTATTTTTCTCTGATCTTGTTTGGCTCCTCTCTCTGTCTCAGTTGTCAACTTTAGGTTGTTTCAACAAGGACAACTTTCGACCGTCAACTGCAACCTTCCTTAAGCCACCTCATCAGAGGTGGCTTTCGACCGTCAACTATGACTTGCCTCATGCTATCTCATCAAAGGCGATTTTTCGTTGTCAACCATGATAGTGAGTTCTCTAACTTGTCTCATGCCATGAGAGTTGGCTCCTCTCTCTCTCTCTCTCATTTGTCAGCTTTAGGCTGTTTCAATAGGGACGACTTTCGATCGTCAACCGCAACCTTCCTGAAGTCACCTCATCAAAGGTGGCTTTCAACTGTCAACTATGACTTGCCTCATGCCATCTCATCAAGGGCGGCTTTCCATTGTCAACCTTATGCCAATTTTTTTCAGCATTGTTTTCTATCTCACTGTTTTTGTAACAAGTATTACATAGCTTAAGAGTTGGGAGGCAAAAAAATAAGCTTTGATACCAATGTTGGCATAGATAATGCAACAGAGTCACAATAGACCTAAGAACGATACGAAAGTAAGGCCCTAAAAGGAAGAAGAAAAAAAAAGAAGGAAGAAGGGGAGGGAGGCACACAATTACCTGCAAAAGGTTTTCGCAGGAAGAGAGTTTTGTTTATTATTGTGTATCACTATTCATTTATTTTTTTATTTTATAAATACTTCGCTTTTTCTTCTTTCTTGTTTTTCTTTCTAGGCTTTTTGTTAAAGTCATTTTATATGAGACATGATTGTAACCTTTTTAAAAGCAAACACTGTTTTTTCTTTAAATCTTTTGTTTTTATAAAAGCAATTCATGAAATCCACAAAAAAAAACCCTTCTTCTTGTATTTCATGGTTGTTATTATTGGGGCTGAAAGTGACCACCAATAACTTACAATAGAAACATTATGCATAAAATTATTGCATGTTGACTGATGATATAATAGAGAAAGGCTTCTTTAAGTGTTTGAAGGAAACTATAAAGTGTATGGATCTTTCTTCCTAGTAAAACAAAAATGTGGTACAAGGAATCCATGTACTAAACCCCACTTACCATGGGAAAAGGCCCAATTTTCATTAGTTTTTGTTTAGCTTAGTTAAAATCAAAGTATTGTTAAGGATAAGAAGAAAATTGAAAGGTAGATACTATAAAGCAACAACAATGCCAATTTTTGTAATCCCAAACATTAGAAAGCCTAACATGTTTAAGAAAAACAATGTTAGAAATAAAAATGTTGATTTTGGATTTGAGTCCATGGAACATTCCTAATGAGATTATTAGAAATGAAGGTATATATATATGTTGAGAGAGATAATCACATCCCAAAATTGAAAAGAGGACCAGAGAAAATGTACACTCCAAGAAACCTTAATGCTACAACTTGATCAAATGATATTGAAGGTGCTCAAGGATGGAAACTAAGTCCTTACACGAAAAGAAAAAACCAAAAGGGTAAGGAGCTAAAGATGCAAATCATGGTGAACAAGGAACAATACTACCAAGATCGCAAATGTGAAGATAATGAGCGCAATTGGGATCGTACCTAAATGCGATTGCTCACAAGGTTGCAAATGCAGGTCAACCTTTTAAATTCAATTGTGAACACGGTGGAGCGAACGGAGCAATCCGGGAAGCAGCGGGTATGACGAATGACACCAACGGGAATATATAATATAATAATTGTAATTGGCCACATTCCCCTACCATCTCCGCATCTACTTTATTCAATATATATATATATATATACCAACGGGAATATATAATATAATAATTGTAATTGGACACATTCAACTACCATCTCTGCATCTACTTTATTCAATAAATAAATAAATAAATATATATATATATATATATAGAGAGAGAGAGAGAGATTCAAAAGAAAACCAGAGAAATCCTGTGGTCCAAGAAACCTTAATCCTAAGGTGCTCACGGATGGAAACTACGTTACTCGAAAAGAAAAAGAAAAACAAACACAAAAAACCATCCGCTTGGGCGTGGGAGATCTCATGCTCGTAATGTCTTCGGTCCGTAGACTTTGTGGTCTCATTTGGTCCTGAGGCTTCGAGGAGGGCAATTCAGCTTACAGTCTACACATTGCAGTCGACAGTTGTTTGGGTTTGGGAGACCTCATGTTCATAATGTCGTCTGTCTCTAGACTTTATATGGTCTCATTTGGTTCTCACTCAGGCTTCGAACTGAGAGGAGGGGAGGAGGGCAATTCAGCTTCGGAGAGAGGGTTGGGCTAGGTGGCATGATATTCCCTAATTCGAGTTGAGATTGTTGAAAATTCAGGCTCTTCGAGCTATTATCATCGGTTGAAGGTTTACGGGTTGTAGGTTGTGCTGGTGGGTCATGAGAGGCTGATGAGTGTGGTTGGGATGAGGAAGGACAAGTAATTGAAAGTTTTGACAGACTCTTAAGAGATTAATTGGAGTAGAAAGGTTTACGTTGATGGGCTGGAAGAAATAGGATCGATGGCGGGATGTAGATGTTGCATTCTCCTCCACTCTCATGACCATGATCTTTGCTCGGATATCTTCAGTAATGCTAGGGATTTCTTTGCTTCCCTACAACTTGTCTTCCAAGAGTTTTTTGTAGACTCTCTCCTCATAGCCTGGCAACCCGTAGTAAGAGCAGTAAACTCCACTTTTCTCATATCGGAGGCCTAGAGTCGGAATATTGTGACGAGGACCAGTAGTAATTCGGAGATTTTTTCGAAGGATTCGGGATGCATCGAGTTGGACTTTAGCTTTGAGGATCCTTTCCTCTGGCCCCAAAATTAAAGACCCACCTCTTCAACATTGCCTTTGGGTAAGCCCCATAATTATTAAATCTGTCACGAACCCTGGAGCGCGCACCTGCGCGCCACCTGCCTGAGTCCATGGCGTGCGCGCCCGCACGCTACCCATCCGGAGCTTCATAGTGATGCGCCATGTAAACCCCTCTTGTACACGTTTATGTGTTTTACGTTTATGTTTGGTCCCTTGTAAGCCCGAGTGTGTGCTTGTAAACTTGGGTGAGTCAAGTCATGAAACTAGCTTAGGTTGTGCCTTCGTAGGTTAGTTGGAGTTGGTTAGGGTCAGTTTGGTTCCATTCGATTGCTGGCCAAGTGTGGATATAACCAATTGATGGCATGGGGAGCAGTTACAGCAAGTCCCAGCCATGTATGCTGCAGTTACAGCAGCAACCGTGTTGGGGTGCTGCGGTTACACGGTGAATGGAAGCTAAAGAGTCAGCTGCGTCCGTGGGATGGAAACCGAAGGGGCAGTTGCGGCAGGAGCTTTGAAGCCGAGGAGGCGCCTTGGTGAGTTGGTGCGGGAGCTGAAGAGGTGCGGCTGGAGTTGGACAGCTGCAGCGGAAGTTGAAGGGTCCTCGTGTGGAGCTAAGGGACTGCCGAAGGTGCTAGTTGTGGCAGGCGTTACCCATCATGCCAATCGTTTCATGAAGAGGTAGCCGAACCAACATGTAAGTTGAAGAGTTGGCCCAACATGCTATAAAGTGGTCGTGCCAACCACTTGGGAGGGGCTGGTTCCCTAGAGTCTTGTGAGTGTCTTGTACCTTCACCGTGAGGCTAGGCGAGTGAGTGAGTCTCTGTTTGGTTCTTGAGAAGAACCTTAACTGGCTAGGGTGAGTGAAAGGGTCAAGACCGTGTGAGTGTGTGCAGTCCCTGCGTGCATGTACATGTTCGGTTTATATCAAGTTGGGCATAAATGACAGCCGACGATCTTGCTCCTCTTCGTAAGCTTGCTTGTGTTTGAACCTAAGTAAGCGTGTGTGTATGTGAGACGTGCACCATTGAAGAAGAGGTCTCGCTGAGCACTTGGCATGTGGCTGAAGATAGAACGTACAACAACCCCGTGTGTGTCGAAGGGGAGGCTGAAAGATTAAGGCATTGAATCTTGCCATCACAGGTACTGAGTTTTGAAAATTTTGGTTTTGAAATTTGATCCATAACAGTTTGGTATCAGAGCCTAAACACTGGATTCCAAGCCATTTGATCCGTTAAATCGATCAAACACGCGTTTGAAATCGAATCGAAAGTGGATAGAAAATTATATTGAAATTTTTTTCTTTCCGATTCAATTGCGGACTGTAAAAGTTGATTGAAACAAAGGAAAAACTGTTTTAATTCAATGTGAGTCTATCAAAGTATGATAGAACACACTCAGTTTGACAAAATCACAAGAGGATTTGCCGAAAACTGTAGTGAAAGTAGACCGAAAAACCAGAACTTCAAAAACTGAACTTCTACTGAAATTCGTAAAGAACTGAACGTTTTCAATGAATTCTTGGACTAACGAATTGCTTCTTAGTGATAAGACATCAAGAGGAGGTTCAGGTGGATACGAGACAGTTATATAAAATCCTGATATGGTAATCGGTGTGCACATTCTCTGTATATGAGACAAGTTCACAGTGGTTTTGAATTTTGTAATCGGTGTCTGTAAGGGTTTGATTTTAGGTCTGTAACTCAGTTAAAAATTAGTTGTGCAGAAGTATTGTTTTCTGCAAAAAGTTAATTTGGGTCTCTACCTGTGTTTCAGTTCGAGTCTGTTGTGTTCCAATTCTGTGTCTGTCCTTTGTAATAAGTCTAAACAATACAAGAATGGGAAAGACTAGAAGAGGAGTAGGGGAAGACGCCGGTTCTTCCCATCGAACAGAAGCCGACGACGTGTTGGTGCACATTTTGCAGAAACTGGACTCGATGCAAGTGACATAGGCTGAACTTCAACTCAATCAAGACTCAATGAAAGAAAGTCAGGCCCAGCTTGTCATGCAAGTGGCTTGACTGCAGAAGCAGCAAATGCAGACTTTCACTGAATCGGAGGTCCGACATCAGGAACACAGCCCGGGTTCCTCAATAGGCTTGCGTGAAACAGCACGCGACTCTAGCCTTGCTTGTTCAAAACTCAAAATTCCCGAACCAGTCCCATTTGAACGGGTTCGAGGTAGGAAATCCCTAGAGAACTTTCTATGAGATTTGGAGAGATACTTGAGTGTATCCCAGGTAGTCTAACATAGCAAAGTGATAGTTGCTACTTTGTTTTTGAGGGACGATGCAAAGGTATGGTGGTGCACGCGAGAAGTTGTTGCCGCTAGTGGTGGTGCCACTCTTCCTTCGACTTGGGAAGAATTTCATAATGAACTTCGAAATCAGTTCACGCCTACGAATAGTAGTCATAGGACTTTGAGAGCTTCTCATGAAGCTTTAAGTGCATGCATACTCTTTATGAATATGTGCAACGATTCAACTCTTTTTGCTTGTGGACGTTCAAGACATGATTGAAGTAGACAAGTTATTCTACTTTAAGTAGGGACTTCAGCCTTGGGCTCAAGTTGAGCTTAGACGAAGGTGTCCTTTAACCATATTAGAAGTTATTTCAATCATGGAGAGCTTTATAGACCTTCGATTTGTAAAGAGTGACGAAAATTCTAAGAAAAAAGATAAGAAAACTGAATCGGGAAAAGGCAAAAACAAGAGATGGAAAAAAAAGAAAAATAGTTCAACTAAGGGTTCGAAAGAAGGATTGGGTGAATCCAAGAAAGGTAAGGATGGTCAACGTAAGGAGGCTAAACCGCAGGGCACTTGCTTTATATGCCAAGGGTCTCACCTTATGAAATTTTACCCCAAAAAGGCAAACATGGTGGCCATACTTACCGAAGAAGAGACGTTGGGTGCTAACACTAGTACCACTGCCCAGGCCACATCATTCCAACTCTTGGGCCTAACTTGTGTGCGAGATGAACCGTGTCGAAGCTTGATCTTCGTCGAGGCACGTATAGGCGATGTCGTAGTGCGCACCTTGGCAGACACTGGCGCTTCCCATTCGATCATCTCCACGATGCTAGCCACACAGTGAAGTTTGAGGCTAGGGCAATCTAAACAGAGGTTGAAGACGGTCAACACGAATGCAAGAAGGGTAGCTGAGATAACGAGGGCTTGCCGTGTCCAAGTTGGGTGTTGGAATGGTAGCCTGGATTTCATAGTAAGTACATTAGATGACTTTGGAGTTGTGCTAGGTTGGGTTTCTTTCGTGCAGCCAAAATGATGGTCACACCACACCTTGGTGGATTGGTGTGCGTGGATCCTACACAACTAGGGTTCATACCTCAGTGCAACCCAGGTAAGGCTCCCAACATTCCGACCTATGGAGCGATTTACTTATCGATTATGTAGCTCAAACCAGTCTTTGTAAGAGACACCCCACATTACTTGTGGTTTTGAGAGAGGATGAGATGAATTTGGGGGAGAAGAGGGTTCGACAAAATATAGAGTAAGTGTTGCTCATATTCCAGGACGTTATGCCACCAGAACTCCCTAGAAGTTTGCCACCTAGGTGGAGTACCGACCACGAGATCATGTTGGAACCGGGGGCAAGAGCGCCATCCCGAGCCACTTATAGGATGAGTCCTCAGGAGTTAGAGGAGCTTCTGAAAGCGGGGATGATACAACCATCGAAATCACCCTTTGATTCGCCAGTACTTTTCTAAAAGAAATCAGATGGTTCACTACAGATGTGCGTAGATTATTAGCTGACCTATTTAAACAAAGTAACAGTGAAGGACCGTAACCCTATCCCATTAGTAGCTGACCTATTTGATCGTCTCGGAGGAGCGAGATGGTTCATGAAGTTGGACCTTAGATCAGGCTATTAACAGGTGAGGATAGCACTTGGGGATGAGGCCAAGACGACAATGATGACGCGGTACAGGGCGTACAAGTTCCTTGTGATGCCTTTTGGGCTCACAAGCACGCCTACAACCTTCAACAAAAGTATTGGCAGAGTTTGTGGTTGTATATCTCGATGATATTGTGATCTATAGTCGGAGCTTAGAGGAGCATGTCCGACATCTCATTGCAGTGTTTGAGAGACTTAGATCACACTCTCTCTATGTGAAGAGGGAGAAAAACGAGTTTGCAAGGAACACTATCACTTTTCTTGGGTACATCATTGGCGGAGGTGAGATCCACATGGACCCCAAGAAAGTCTATGCTATTAAGGGGTGGGAAACTCCGAAAGATGTTGGTGATTTACAGAGTTTTCTTGGTCTAACAAACTATTTTCGAAAATTCATTCGAGACTGAAGATTGCTGCACCCTTAACCGAGCTATTGAAGAAAGGGAGAGCTTGGAAGTGGATGCCCAAGTGCGTAGAATCCTTCAAGGCCCCCAAAGCCTTGATTTGTTAGGAGTCACTGCTACGTCTTCCAGATTTTAGTAGGCCCTTTGAAGTACACACAGATGCGAGTGATCGAGCACTCGGTGGTGTTCTCACTCAGGATGGACATCTGATAGCTTTCGAGAGTAGGAAGCTAAAAGACGCGGAGACTCGGTATCCCTCTCATGAGAAAGAATTGCTCGTAGTCGTACATTGCCTTTAGATCTGGAGAGTTTATCTTCTCGGATCCCACTTCTTTGTTCTTACAGATAATGTGATGAATACCTTCTTCAAGACTCAGAAGAAGCTCAACATGCAACAGACACATTGACTTGAGATTTTAGAAGAGTATGATTTCAACTAGGTATATAGGTCAGGCAGAGAGAACGCCATAGCCAATGCAATAAGTCGAAAGAGGGTAGAGACCTTTGCGCCATCACAAGAGTATGTGGGGAGATGATTGATCGAGTAAGGCAAGCCATTGACCAAGATACCTCGTATATGCACATCATGACTCAAGTAAAATCTAGTGTGATAGACAGATATGAGATTAGAGATGGCTTGGTTTGGACCAAGACACGTCGGTTGTTTATACCCAAAGCTGGTAACTTGAGACGAACGCTTATGCCTGAGGTACATGACGCAGAGTACGCAGGACATAAGGGATAGAGCATACCGTCGCCCTTCTTGCACGTTGGTATTACTGGCCCCGCATGGTGGCGATGTAGGAGACTAGAAGAGTATGATTTCAACTAGGTATATAGGTCAGGCAGAGAGAACGCCATAGCCGATGCAATAAGTCGAAAGAGGGTAGAGACCTTTGCACCATCACAAGAGTACATGGGGAGATGATTGATCGAGTAAGGCAAGTCATTGACCAGGATACCTCGTATATGCACATCATGACTCAAGTAAAATCTAGTGTGTCAGACAGATATGAGATTAGAGATGGCTTGGTTTGGACCAAGACACGTCGGTTATTTATACCCAAAGCTAGTAACTTGAGACGAACGCTTATGCCTGAGGTACATGACGCAGAGTACGTAGGACATAAGGGATAGAGCATACTGTCGCCCTTCTTGCACGTGGGTATTACTGGCCCCGCATGGTGGCGATGTAGGAGACTACATACAGATGTGTCCTACTTGTTAGCAAGATAAAGTTGAGCGTCAACAACCAGCTGGGTTGCTCCAACCTCTTCCGATTCCAGAGAGATCGTGGAAATTTGTTTCTATGGACTTCATTTCAGGCTTACCTCGAGTGGACGACTTTGAGATGATTCTCGTTGTGGTGGATCGATTCTTGAAGTACGGTGTCTTCATGCCCACACTACGAGAGTGCAATGCGAAAGAGACTACACGCCTCTTCTTTAAAAATGTGGTTTAATATTTTTGAGTGCCGAAAGAGATAGTAAGTGACTGCGATGCTCGCTTTACAAGTTAGTTTTAGATTGAGTTGTTTAGACTGGTGGAAACGTGTCTCCTATTCTCAACAGCATAGCATCTGCAAACCGATGGATAGATGGAGAGACTCAACGTGATGCTTGAAGAATACCTATGCCACTACGTCTCAACGAGTAAGAGAAATTGTGGGTTACTTTTAGAAGTGGTGCAGTACAACTACAACTCCTATAAGAGTTCAGTCACTGGGAAGAGTCCCTTTGAGCTTACGTTGGGATGACAACGCTTAGAGTTGGTACTAGGGGATGGGATAGGAAATTGTCCAGCATCCTTACGTGAGGTACGCGATAGGCAGACCCTATACAAATAAGCGAAGTCTTCACTTCAGAGAGCGGGGGCCCAAATGGTGAGACAAGCAAATAAGCATGAGCATGATTTTGAGTTCGAGATTGGAGACCAGGTTTGGCTTCAAATACTTGAATATATCCAGAAGTAGGTATACAAGGGCAGTCACATGGGGTTGAAGCTGAAGTACGATAGACTATTCAGAGTGATACAATGTGTGTAAGGTTGCTTACAGACTGGAGTTGCCAGATCAATTATAGATTCATCCATTTATCCATGTATCCTAGTTGAAGAAGTACTTCAAAGATCCATAGAGGCTTGATCGCAGATCACCACCGTTAGTGAGATAAGATATTCCAACTGTCGAGGCAGTGATCGCGCACAGAGTGTATGGTGTAGGACCGCGACGGTAGACACAATACCTTATATGGTGGATAGGTAAGAGCACTAACGACGATTCGTGGGTGCCATGCACACAACTTTGGTAGTACGAGCAGATGCTACACGACTATCATGCGGCCTCGGGGATGAGTCCAAATTCTGTTGGGGGAGAGTTGTCATAGACCTTGGAGCGCGTGCCTACACGCGGTCCTGCGTGCCACCCATCCAGAGCTTCATAGTGATGCACCATGTAAACCCCTCTTATACACGTTTATGTGTTTTACGTTTATGTTTGGTCCCTTGTAAGCCCGAGTGTGTGTTTGCAAACTTGGGCGAGTTAAGTCATGAAACTAGCCTAGGTTGTGCCTTGAGTCAAGTCATGTCGTAGGTTAGTTGGAGTCGATTAGGGTCAGTTTGGTTCCATCCAATTGCTGGCCAGGTGTGGATATAACCAATTGATGGCATGGGGAGCAGTTACAACAAGTCTCAGTCGTGTATGCTGTGGTTACAACAACAACCGTGTTAGGGTGCTACGGTTACACGATGAATGGAAGCTAAAGAGTCAACTACGGTCGTGGGATGGAAATCGAAAGGGCAACTGCGGTAGGAGCTTGGAAGCCGAGGAGGCGCCTTTGTGAGTTGGTGCGGGAGTTGAAGAGGTGCGACTGGAGTTGGATAGCTACAACGAAAGTTGAAGGGTCCTCGTGTGGAGCTAAGGGAATGCCGAAGGTGCTAGTTGTGGCAGGCGTTACCCATCATGCCAATTGTTTCATGAAGAGGCTGCCGAACCAACACGAAAGTTAAAGAGCCGGCCCAACACGCTAGAAAGTGGTCACGCCAACCACTTGGGAGGGGCTGGTTCCCCAGAGTCTTGTGAGTGTCTTGTACCTTCACTGTGAGGCTAGGTGAGTGAGTGAGTCTATGCTTGGTTCTTGAGAAGAACCTTAACTAGCTAGGGTGAGTGAAAGGGGTCAAGATCGTGTGAGTGTGTGCAGTTCCTGTGTGCATGTACATGTTCGGTTTGTATCAAGTTGGGCGTGAATGCAGCCGACGATCTTGCTCCTCTTCATAAGCTTGCTTGTGTTTGAACCTAAGTAAGTGTGTGTGAGATGTGCACCATCGAAGAAGAGGTCCCGTTGAGCACTTGGCGTGTGGCTGAAGATAGAACATATACCAACCCCGTGCGTGCCGAAGGAGAGGCTAAAAGATTAAGGCATTGAATCTTGCCATAACAGTTACTAAGTTTTGGTTTTGAAATTCGACCCGTGACAAAATCCAGATGGAAGTGAAAATACGATTTTTGAATAACGACGGAGAGACAAGGCCGATGCGGCAGCATGTCACGATCGTCTTCAAACAAGAATTTGAAGAGGTTGTCACCTAGGCTTTGGACATGGAAGCCTCGAGGGCGACCCCAAATGGAAACTAAAGCATTGTGAATTGTTCCATTAACACTGAAACCACGATTAACAAATTATTGGCCTACCAAACTTCGCTTTGCAGTGCTTAAGGGCCTCTTCGATATCTTCTTCATCAGGAAGCCCACGTGATGTGTGGGCTGTCATCTTCCTCCGCCATGAGACTTCACAAGGAGAACCAAAGTGGTTGTGTTGGATAGAAAACATTATGTACTTTTCCCATCTCCAGGTAACATTGTCATCCCCAAGCGCCGTCACCAAGGCCCTCTCCATGATGTCCACGGCTGGCTAACTGTATAGCTTTGTAAGAGGTCTAGAGTTCGTAATCCAAGCGCCTGTCTAAAACTTGACACATCACCAATAGACCACAACTACGACTACTACTACACTGTTCCTTTATCAAAGGACTTTTGGCCAAACATTACCTGCCTAACTATTTCCGGAGGAATAGCATCATCTAGTTTTATTGGACGTGGGAAGAACGTACTCTTTTGACAAGGCCTAGGACATATTGAGCAGATCGACCAATTCCGTATGTAAAAAAGGCGATTGTTTTTGTTATTCCAGTTCATTTTAATAGAGATAGTACATTAACATCATCGTTTCAGGATTTTTGCTTTTCTCAAAGACCTGAATGCTAAGCAAACAATAGTGATTTGTTCTATCCGAAGGAGACTCACCAAATCGGTCCAAGAAGAGGGGAGAGGAGAGGAGGAGCGTCCGGCCGCCGACCGAGGAAAAGGAACAAAAGAGGAGTCAGACTGGGCTTTTGCTTCTTATAAAAGAGGAAGCACCCCGAAGATCTCTTTCTCTCTCTCGTTGTGCACAATTTGGTGGTATATTGAATCTGAGTGGGTGAGAGCGAGGAGGGGGAAATCACAAACACAGACTCGTCTTAGGTGGTGCGTGCGTGCGTGTGTGTGTGAGAGAGAGAGAGAGAGAGAGAGAGAGAGAGAGAGAGAGAGAGAGAGAGAGAACGCGTTTTTCTTTGCGGATTTCGGGAGTCACAATGTTCAACGGTATGATGGATCCGGAGATCATGAAACTTGCGCAGGAACAACTCGGCAGAATGCCCCCTGCTGAGTTATCCAAACTCCAAGAGCAGGTTTGCATCTCTTTCTCGTCTTCTTCGTTTACCTTTTCTCATTTTCAATTAATTTTCGGGGACAACTTTGACTCCCTTCTTTATTACCTTCCGTTCAAGGGTCCATATGTTGATTTCCGCCTATGGGATTTTGCTGTTGTTAGCGATGCGTCTCTATCCTTTCTCTTTACTGGGATCTGCCGCTGGCTTGATTTACGGTTTCTTGTAGCAGTACGTTGATAAATTTATTTTCTTTGATAGATTTGAGGACTGAGCTTGCTGTTTGAGGGTTTAGAATTTTGGGGATCTTGCCTAGTCGATTTAGTATTTGGTTGTACTCGGTTATGCAGGGTCTAATTGGTGATTGCAATTTCGATCTCGTTTTCTCCGCTCGAGTGTGGTTGATGAAAACCGTCCCTCTCTTTTTCTTTTCTGGTGGATTTGAATTTTTTGGGTTATTCGTGCCTCTGAAAAAGGAACTTGTTGTTTGTCCCGTTATGGTCGTTATGGCCATTGAAAGATCAAAATTCGGAAATCGTAATGCCGGGGATGATTTGTGGTTGAACGAGGTTCCCGATGGTTTCTTTTGATGGGCTGATGAAGTTGGCGACCACTGTTTGTTACCATCGTGTTTAACCTTCTCAGTGATTTTTCTCTCGGCCAAGTTATTTTTCAGAAATCAACTGCATGTGAACATTCATGAAAGATTTACCTGAGAACTGATTTTATGCGTACTCCACCGTATGCGACTGCGTTTCCTTGTAAAAAAGTGAGAGTGGGGCCTTTTGACCCCCTATTCAATCCCATCCTTTCATTCAAACTCTGTCAAAACCCCTCATAAATTACTCCTATATGTATAATCCAAACGCATAATTCCAATCCAGACCAGTTTTCCGCTGTTTCAATGCAAGATCCCCTAAAGAATTTGGGGATTTGTGAAACAAGAGTTTTCTTGCCTATCCAAACATTTTACTCTTGCTTTTTTGCTGCAAAAAGGCAGACGGAAAAATCTGGATCTTTTGTGAAGGCCATATTATAAATTTGAACTTTTTTCTTGTGAGAGGCTGAAAATTATTTCGTGACCTCTAACAGAGTTCCAAGTTTGAAGAATTGCATGGTAGGCATGCTTTTTTATGAGGGGAATCAAGTGATTATCTTTTGCTACTATTGTAAAGTTTCCTGTCATAGGAACGTATGCATGAGATACTACTGGTTGGGACAAAGAAATATGTCAAAAGGCAGAACCATATTACACTGTTTACGACTGTTGCATTTTTATAATGAAAATGATTTTGATGATTCCGGTGACAATGATGGTTATCATTTTAATCCATAATGGATTGACTCTGTTTAGGCTACCGATAGGTGTTGTTCATCATACTTCAGAACATAGAGTTACAATATGATTAGGTAGATGGTTAAAAATTCATAAATTGGTTGTTGATGTTTTGTATTTACCCTTTTTCTGATAAAATGTTTCTATTTTTTCCCCCCTTAGTGAAATGCCAAGAACGTGTGTCATACAATATAGAATGATACTAGAACACAACCACACATTGGTAGCCCTAACAACAGTGAGGTCCAAGACTGTGTTTGCAACATTGATCTCGTTTGTAGAAGAATGATCTAATGTAATTTAACAACGAGGCCTGAGAACTTTATAAGAACATATTAAAATTTTCAGCAAACAAACTCAATTGATGAAGGGATCCTATCCAACATGTGCAAGAGTCCAACTTATTGCCTGTTTATTGCTGCTATAATTTTCTGCCATTGTATTGGAAAAAAGAATAGTTGACCTAGTTTTTCCTCTAACATTCATCCCATATGATCCTATAATTGTGATAATTACAATGGTGGACAATGAGAGTTCTGTTTGTTTGTTTGTTCCTCACTGACAGTCTCTCCATGTGTTTTGTAGTTGATGTCCAATCCAGAACTTCTGAAGCTAGCCACTGAAGGAATGAAGAACTTGAGGCCTGAAGATGTCAGAAATGCTGCAGAGCAATTGAAACATGCACGCCATGAAGACATGTCTGGGATTGCCGAGAAGCTTGCTAAGGCCAAACCTGAAGAAATTGCTGCTATGCGTGCTCAGGCTGAAGCTCAAATTTCTTATGAGTTGAATGCATGCGAAATTTTGAAGAAACAGGTGGCCTATAATGTCATCATTTCTTAACTGTCTAGTAAATTCCACTTCATTGTTCCTTTATATGTAAAGTATGACATTGTTCATTGTTTCCATTGGCACTGAGTTTATTTTGAGGTCAATGATGTATTTCATCCATTTGTGCTCTTGCCTTTGTTCATACTAGCAATGTGCTGGTGAATTTCACTGAATCAAAGGGAGGGAGAGAGAGAGAATAGAACATCACCCCAAGAAGCAAATATTATCCTGATACTCTCAAGGAGATTTATTGCTTCCAAACCATGTAAAATTTCAGTGATCCTGGCTACTCATATTCAGCTAAATTTATTAGCTTACTTTAACAAGCAACTAAAGGAGTAAAACAAAGAAGCCTAAATATGGTCATTCTGCTTCAACTCCTTGAGGAACCCTCAAACACAGCTCCTTTGGTTTCTCCAGACCTTGTTAAACACAAGGATCTAGTGTCCCACTAAATGCAAGAAAGTGATCAACAATGAAACTGTTAGGAAGCGACTGCCAATAAGATAAAGAAGAAAAGAAACTACCAATCACTACTTAGTCTCTTAGTCTCACCGGAAATGTTATAGTCGTGGATCGTTCTGTTTACACATATATAGTACAAATTGATACTACATTTTCATTTTCTTTTATGTAATTTTGTACCCTTTGCTACTCTCTATGTCATAGTGCACAAATGTCATTCAGAAACAGGAACCATAAGCAAGAACCAAACTTTGGACATCTCATATTGGACTGCCATAGACTTTCTTTGAGCTTTTGTATTTTGAATCTCTAATGCATGAGCTCGCTGTGAGATGTGGGATGAACAACCATGTGAGTACTGGAGAGGTTGTCATCATGCATATATAGTACCTCTTCATATTATGGAGTAGAGCATGTATAATGATGGTTACCATCAACTGGTATCAAATGAAAACAAAAATCCTGCAACAAGGGCCTTTTTTGTCTTAGCACAGTTTCCCCCCATAGAGTTTATTAAAAAGAGAGCAGCAGGAGAGTCTTTCATTAACCTGCTTGGGGGCATGACTTTCAAATGACAAAACAGGAGACTTTGCAGTCGTAATTAATGACTTGTGTTAGTACGAATATTTGTTGAGAATTTAGGTGTATACAATAGGAGTAACAATTAAACATAAAGCAGTGACAGAATTTCTGGTGATCAGCGTTTAGGAGAAAGTGGAGTGTTCTATTGGGGAGAGAAAAATCTGTGGAGAATGGAGTTTAGCCAACTTACCGTTTTTGGATAGTTCAAAACTTCAAATGACAACAGGAGGAGGCCTCTATGCATGACAGTGTGAAAAGTTATCCAAGTAAAAATTTATAACAATTGAAAATTAGGTGTTTATATTTGTTAATAATATATACTAGACACTTAGTAAATAAGCAAGCAGGTTCCACAGGTCATGGCATTCACAATTCCTTAAGCTTAACCTTAATAAAACGTTTCACAGAACTAGGTGGGGTTGTTAGAGGTCTAACATGAGGACTTCGTCTCCTTTACTCTTTTCTTGCACATTCTTTCTGCAAGAAATTTTTAATAAACTCCCGAGGTGTTATACATGATAAGCTTTTGAAAACTTGGAGGATAGGTGGCGTTGTGATGGAACATATTATGGATACATATATATAGGTAAACCATAGGCCTGACTTTTTAATTATGCATGTCTAGGATAGCTTAGTGTATAATCAAGAGAAACTTGAAAACAACAAGAATCCAATCCAGGACACTGTCCTGCAAAGCGCAAATTCATGAAGAAGAAGGAAGTAAAGAAACATAGACATCAAGTTTAACATGCTACATTGGCTGGCCAAATCCAACTCCTCCTCCAGAAAACGACCTTATTCAATGAGTTGCAATACTCAAAGGCTGAATCATAGGAACTTAACATTTTCACAATTTAAATTGAAGCATCCTTTTATTGTCTTTCTACTATGTCCAAACCATCTTAAACGATTTTGCTCCCAATTTGTTTCTAATAACCTCATTACATATATGGTCTTTCCTTGTGTGACCACTCATCCATCTCAATATTTTCATTTCTGTCATAAACACCTTTTCTACATGTTGATGATTAACTGCACAACAATGATAATCATAATAGATTGTATTAGCGAAGCACTTACTAATGCATTTTCTTTATACCATCGAGAATATGAATGATCTGAAATTGGAAGTCGAGGAAGATCACCTGTCAAATAATTCCATCACCCCCTTGCCATAATAGCCAGCTTAATAGATCTGACCCATTGTAAATAATTCTTTCCATCAAGTTTCAAATTTGTGATTTGAAAACCTTCACTTTTGTTTGACGAGAGTTCATTACTTTCTACCATCTTTGCTCTTTCCATATTCGGATTGATATCTCATTGAAGGAATACCTTTAAATATGCCCCAATCGGTTGACCACTGAAAAATCGATTTTTTTAAAATGAAACAACTATTAATTCTATGCCTAATATCTCTATCAATTTTTTATTGCTCTGAAAAACTAACCCTAGGTATTTAAAACTTTCTTATGAGGGATGCAATATGTGCGGATCTTAATTTTTGGTACACATTTTGAACAACAATAACTAAGCCTTTTCCCATACTAGAGGGGTCGGCTACATGGATTCTTTGTTTCCACAGAGCCCTATCATGTGACATGTTAGCAGTTAACTCACAATAAGCTAGTTCATTCTTTATTGTTTCTTTCCAACACTTTTGTGGTCGTCCTCTACCTCTTACAAATTTAGTTTTTCATACTTTCTTAGAGGTTCTTCTTTTGATCTTCTTTCTATATGTCGAAACCATCTTAAACGATATTATCTCATTTTAGCCTCTATTAGTGTCACTCCTAATTTGTTTCTAATAACCTCATTATGTATACGGTCTTTTCTCGTATAACTACTCATCCATCTCAACATCTTCATTTATGTCACAGACATCTTTTGTACATATTGATGATTAACTGCCCAACACTAAGAACCATAAAACATGGCAGGTCTAATTGTTGCACTATAATATTTACCTTTTAACTTTAATGGTATCTTCTTATCACAAAGAATGCCTGATGCTCCTCTCCATTTTAACCAACCAGCATTAATTCTATGTGTAACATCTCCATTCTTAATCACTTTGAAAAATTGACCCTAGGTATTTAAAACTTTCTTTTTGGGGATGCAATATGCCAATATGTGCCAATTTTAATTTTTATGTCCTCCAAAGTAACCAAATAATCAAACTTACATTCCATATATTCTGTCTTTGTTCTAATAAATCGGAGGCCTTTGCTTTCTAATGTTTCTCTCCATAGTTCCAATTTTCTATTAACTTTTTCCTTAGACTCCTCCACTTACACAATATCATCTACAAATAAGATACACCAAGTTACTTCATCTTAAAGTTGATCCTTGATGTAACCCAATATTAACTTCAAAAAAGTTTGTCATTTCTTCGTGAGTCCTCCTCACACATGTTTTTGCACCATCATACATGTCTCTTATAAGGTTAATGTATGTCAATAAGATACCTATTTGTTCCAAGGTTCTCCAAAGAACCTCTCTCGGTACTCTATCGTAAGCTTTTTATAGATTAATAAATATGATGTGAAGGTCTTTCTTTTTTGCTCTAAAATGTTCCTTAAGACGTCTTAAAAGGTGAATCGCTTCAACAATAGATCTACCTGACATGAATCCAAATCGGTTCTCTATTGTACTTGATACTTGTAGTAACCTGCGTTCGATAATTCTTTCTCACAATTTCATAGTATGACTCATTAACTTATACCTCGATAATTCACACAATTGTGAATGTCTCTCTTGTTCTTATATATGGGTATAAGTGTACTCACTATCCATTCCTCGGGCATCTTTTGGTTTCTCCATATTTCATTAAATAGTCTTGTGAGTCAAGTGATTTCTATTTCTCGTAGTATTTTCCAAATTTTTATAGGAATATTGTCTACGCCTACCGATTTACCACCCTTCATATGTTTAAGAGCTTCTTTGACTTCATTCTTTTGAATACGTCTGTAGAAATTGTGGTCTATATACTTTTCTGATTTGGCTAACTCTCCTAAGCTAATACTAACATCTTTTTTTCATTAGAAAGCTTATAAAAATAGTTTTTCCATCTATTTCTTATATCATCATTTGCCACTAGAATTTTTTCCTCCTCGTCCTTATGCATCTAACATAATTAAGATCTTTAGTTTTCTTATATCTAGCCGTAGCTATCCTAAAAATATCTCTTTCACCCTCTTTTGAGTTGTTTTTTTTTTATATAAATCCTCCCAAATTTTAGTTTTTGCTTAACTGACGGCCTTTTATGCTTCTTTCTTTGCTTTCTTATAAGCCTCTAAAGTTTCCCTAGTTTTCTTAGAATAATGTAATTTATAACATGCCCTCTTTGTCTTTATTTTATTTTGTACTACTTCACTCCACCACCAAACTTCTTTTTGTGCCGGTATACCTCGCTGAGATATACCTAACACATCTTTGACCGCTTTCATAATATGTATAACGATATTGTTCCACATATCACAAGGTGTACCAACATAATTCCAAACATCTCCCTGAACGACTTTCTGTTTAAATATATCTTCTTTCTTGCTTTTAAGGTTCCACCATTTAGTCCGCATAGCTCGATGCACTCTTTTCTTCTTTGTCCAATGTTGGGTGGGTAAGCTTTCTACTAGAATTACCTTACAATCTTTACAACACGTTCTATCTTTTTTCTACAAATAAAGTAATAAATTTGTGTTTGTGATAAACTACTCTTATAAGTAATTAAATGTTCATCTCGTTTTTTGAAGATTGTATTGACTATAAAGAGATCAAATGCCATAGCAAAATTTAAAATCTCCCTACCTTCTTCATTTATATCCCCCAAACCAAAGTTTCCATGAATACCTTGATATCCTAATGCCTCTTTGCCGACATGTCCATTTAAGTCTCCTCCTAAACAAATCATCTCCCTTTGTGGAATCCTTTGAATCACCTTATCTAACTCTTCCCAAAAAACTGTCTTTATACTATCTTCTAGTCCTACTTGGGGTGCATAACCATAAACTATATTCAAAACTTATGCTCCTAATACTAATTTCAACGTCATGATTCGGTTAACATATCGTTGTATGTCTACTACACTATCCTTTAAATCTTTATTTATGATAATACCAACTCCGTTTTGAGTCTTTTCTTTACCATGTATCCTCAACCTCTTTTGTTTTTTCTCCAACCTACTTTGTCTCATCGAATATGAATCTTTCTTCGAATCATAGTATCTACCACCTCCATTAGCTTATTGGATAATGTTTCAATATTCCATATTCGAAGAAATTTCATATTCGAATAAGATACGGGGTCCATGGAATATTGAAAATGCATAGACCCTCTCTGTAAATTATTCACTACATTCGGGTGGAAATATAACGGGACTAACTTCTTTACCCATACCCATCCATGATGTGGGAACCCTCTCTGCAATTGATTCATTATATCCAAGCGAAATTATTGTGACCCTTTTACTTATCACTGCATTCGGGCTCTACAACGCGTCCCTAGGCAGGAACGCCCCAAAGTAATGCTCATAATTTGTATGATCCATGGTATAAAAATATGATAAAGTTTTATGCTGGCTGTCGAAAGCCTAACACAACCTTATCCGAGCTTGGGACCGGCAATGCAAGTGTGATCCCTTACATGGGCGAAATTTTTGGTACACATTTTATCCCTCATAAAACTAATCCCTAGGCAGGAACGCCCCAAAGTAATGCTCATAATTTGTATGATCCATGGTATAAAAATATGATAAAGTTTTATGCTGGCTGTCGAAAGCCTAACACAACCTTATCCGAGCTTGGGACCGGCAATGCAAGTGTGATCCCTTACATGGGCGAAATTTTTGGTACACATTTTATCCCTCATAAAACTAACCATGTAAGGGATCATCCTTACATGGCCTGTCCTGCATGGATAAAGGAGGAGGGTTGCGTTAGGCTTCCGATAGTCAACTTAAAATTGTCGGATTTTTATACCATGGATTACACAAATTATAAGCATTGCGTTAAGGTGTCTCCTCTTAGTGACGTGCTGCAGAGCCCGAACGCAGTGAAAAGTAAGCAAGGGCCACTACATTTTCGTTTGAATGAAAATCAATTCCATAGAGGGTTCCCACATCATGGACAAGTGTGAGTAAAGAAGTTAGTCCTATTACATTGTTGCTCGAAAGTAGTAAATAAATTATAGAGAGGGTCTCCGCATTTTCAATATGGATGGATGCGGGGGTAAGGAAGCTAGTCCTAGATAATAAGACTCGTATTTGTTCTTGGAATAAATAAAGATTTAAATGATAGTGTAGTAGACATACAACGATATGATAACCGAATCATGACGTTGAAATTAGTGTTAGGAGCATAAGTTTTGAATATAGTTTGTGCTTATGCACCCCAAGTAGGAGATTTTAAATTTTGTTATGATATTTGATCTCTTTATAGTCAATACAACAACAACAACTAAGCCTTTTCCTATACTAGCTTTATAGTCAATACAATCTTCAAAAAATGAGATGAACATTTAATTACTCATAAGAGTGGCTTATCAAAAACACAAACAATAACAACAACTAAGCCTTTTCCCATAGTAGACGGGGTCGGCTACATGGATTCTTTCTTTCCACAGATCCCTATCGTGTTTCATGTTAGCAGTTAACTCACAATACGCCAGATCATTCTTTATTGTTTCTTTCCAACATTTTTGTGGTCGTCCTCTACCTCTTTTAATACTTTCCAAATTTAGTTTTTCATACCTTCTTAAAGGTTCTTTTAATCTTCTTTCTATATTTCAAAACCATCTTAAACGATATTCTCTCATTTTATCCTCTATCGGTGCCACTCCTAATTTGTTTCTAATAACCTCATTATGTATACGGTCTTTTCTTTTATGACCACTCATCCATCTCTACATCTTCATTTCTGTCACAGACATCTTTTGAACATGTTATGATTAACTGCCCAACACTCATAACCATAAAACATGGCAGGCTTAATTGTTGCTCTATAATATTTACCTTTTAACTCTAATGATATCTTCTTATCACAAAGAATACCTTATGCTCCTCTCCATTTTAACCAACCAGCATTAATTCTATGTGTAACATCTCCATTCTTAATCACTTTGAAAAATTGACCCTAGGTATTTAAAACTTTCTTCTTGGGGATGCAATATGCCAATATATGCCAATTTTAATTTCTATGTCCTCTGAGGTAACCAAATGATCAAACTTACATTCCATTATTCTGTCTTTGTTCTACTAAGCTGGAGGCCTTTGCTTTCTAATGTTTCTCTTCATAGTTCCAATTTTCTATTAACTTTTTCCTTAGACTCCTCCACTAATACAATGTCATCTGCAAATAACATCCACCAAGGTACTTCATCTTGAATATGTTTTGTTAACTATCAATCACCATTATAAATAAGTATAGACTTAAAGTTGATCCTTGATGTAACCCAATATTAACTTCAAAAAAGTTTGTCATTTCTTCGTGAGTCCTCACACATGTTTTTGCACCATCGTACATGTCTCTTATAAGGTTAATGTATGCCAATAAGATACCTATTTTTTCCAAGGTTCTCTAAAGAACCTCCCTCTGGACTCTATCGTAAGCTTTTATAGATCAATAAATATCATGTGAAGGTCTTTCTTTTTTGCTCTAAAATGTTCCATAAGACTTCTTAAAAGGTGAATCGCTTCAACAGTAGATCTACATGAATCCAAATCGATTCTCTATTCTACTTGATACTTGTCTTAACCTGCGTTCGATAATTCTTTCTCACAATTTCATAGTATGACTCATTAACTTATACCTCGATAATTCACACAATTTTGAATGTCTCCCTTTTCTTATATATGGGTATAAGTGTACTCGCTATCCATTCATCGGGCATCTTTTGGTTTATCTATATTTCATTAAATAGTCTTGTGAGCTATGTGATTCTTATTTCTCCTAGTATTTTCCAAACTTCTATAGGAATATTATCTGGTCCTATCGATTTACTACCCTTCATATGTGTAAGAGCCTCTTTGAGTTCATTCTTTTGAATACGTCGGTAAAAATTGTGGTTTATATACTTTTTTGATTTGCCTAACTCTCCTAAGCTAATACTAACATCTTTTTTTCATTAAAAAGCTTATAAAAATAGTTTTTCCATCTATTTCTTATATCATCATTTGCCACTAGAATTTTTTCATCCTCGTCTTTGATGCATCTAACGTAATTAAGATCTTTAGTTTTCTTATCTCTAGCCCTCACTATTCTAAAAATAGTCTGACTAAATAGTGGAACCTCAAAAGTGAGAAATAAAGTATATTTAAACAAAAAGTCCTTCCAGGAGATACTTGTAATTATGTTGGTACACATTGTGATATGTGGAACAATATAGTTATACATATTAGGAAAGTGACGAAAGATGTGTTACGTGAATCTAAGGGAGGTGTACCGGCACAAAAAGAAGCTTGGTGGTGGAGTGAAGTAGTGCTAAATAAAATCAAGGTAAAGAGGGCATGCTATAAATTACATTATGGTAAGAAAACTAGTGAAACTTTAGATGCTTATAAGCAAGCAAAGAAGGAAGCGAAAAAGGCCATGAGTGAAGCAAAAGCTAAAATTTGAGAGGATTTATATAAAAAAACTCAACTCAAAAGAGGGTGAAAGAGATATTTTTATAATAGCTAGGCTAGAGATAAGAAAACTAAAGATCTTAATTATGTTAGATGCATCAAAGACGAGGACTAGAAAATTCTAGTGGCAAATAAGGATATAAAAAATAGATGAAAAAACTATTTTGTAAGCTTCTTAATGAAAATAAAGATGTTAATATTAGCTTATGAGAGTTAGCCAAATAAAAAAAGTATATAAACCATAGTTTCTATCGACATATTTAAAAGAATGAAGTCAAAGAGGCTCTTAAACATATGAAGGGTGGTAAATCGGTAGGATCATATAATATTCCTATAAATGTTTAGAAAATTCTAGGAGAAATAGAAATCACTTTGCTCACAAGACTATTTAATGAAATATAGAGAAACCTAAAGATGCCCGAGGAATGGAGAGCGAGTACACTTATACCCATATACAAGAACAAGGAAGACATTCAAAATTATGCGAATTATGAGGTATCAAGTTAATGAGTCATACTATGAAATTATGGGAAAGAATTATCGAATGTAGGTTAAGACAAGTATCGAGTACATGAGAGAACCAATTTGGATTCATGTATGATAGATCTACTGGTAAAGTGATTCACCTTTTAAGACGTCTTATGAAATATTTTAGAGCAAAAAAGAAAGACCTTCACATGATATTTATTGATTTAGAAAAAACTTACGGTAAGGTACCGAGAGAGGTTCTTTGGAGAACCTTGAAAAAAAAAGGGTATCTCATTGACATACATAAACCTTAGAATAGACATGTATGATGGTGAAGAAACATATGTGAGGACTCATGAAGGACTGACAAACTTCTTTGAAGTTAATATTGGGTTACATCAAGGATCAACTTTAAGTCCATACTTATTTATAATGGTGATTGATGAGTTAACAAAACATATTCAAGATGAAGTACCTTGGTGTATGTTATTTGTAAATGACATTGTGTTAGTGGAGGAGTGTAAGGAAAAAGTTAATAGAAAATTGGAACTATGGAGAGAAACATTAGAAAGTAAAGACTTTCGACTTAGTAGAACAAAGACAGAATATATGGAATGTAAGTTTGATCATTTGGTTACTTAAGAGGAAATAGAAACTAAAATTGGTACACATTGCATCCCTCAAAAGGAAAGTTTTAAATACCTAGGGTCAATTTTTCAGAGTGATTGAAGATCATAACATGTACAAAAGATGTCAGTGACAAAAATGAAGATGTTGAGATGGATGAGAGGTCATATAAGAAAAGATCATATATCTGATGAGGTTATTAGAAACAAATTAGAAGTGACACAAATAGAGGATAAAATGAGAGAATATCGTTTAAGATGGTTTGGACATATAGAAAGAAGATCAAAAGAAAAACTTGTAAGAAGGTATGAAAAACTAGATTTTAAAAGTATTAAAAGAGGTAGAGGACGACCACAAAATTGTTGGAAAGAAAGAATAAAGAATGATCTTAGCTTATTGCGAGTTAACTGCTAACATGACACATGATAGGAATGTGTGAAAACAAAGAATCCATGTAGCCGACCCCGTCTAGTATGGGAAAAGGCTTAGTTGTTGTTGTTGTTGTATTATATCCCTCATAAGAAAAGTTTTAAAACAAAAACTCTCTCCGTCATCATGACTTATCTCATGAGCTTAGATAGTATTTGTAAATGAGAGAGACCAAAAGAAGCAACTAGGATTCCTGAATCAGATAGGAGTCTTAACAAAATGGAAAACTTTGTGAAAATGTAGACAATGTCAACATTTTGGACGTTTAATTTTGTCAATTTTCTTGCTTGGAGGGTGATATATCTAAAAGAGACCTTCATGCATGAATGGATAAGTTAGCAGAAGCCTACGTGCTCACAGGAAGTGGTTTGCTGAACTTTTTTTTAAAGGATTTTTGCAATATCCTGTTCACCATTTGTCAGTGGCTGTGTAATCTCATTGGAAATGTCAAGCGTGTTTCCATTTCCATGCATATTCATGTGCCTTCGTACTCTTTGCAGGGAAATGACCTTCATGGACGTGGAAAGTATAGTGATGCTGCACAGAAGTACTTGCTTGTATGTGGAAAGACATTCATTTTCAATTTGTTATCATGTCCCATGTTCCCTACCACAAGAGTAATGGGGTCCCATATTGGATTTTCAACCATGTAGGCAAAAGACAACCTGAAGAACATCCCATCCTTGCAAAGCAAAACACTTCGCTTGGCATGCTCCCTCAACCTTATGTCATGTTTTCTTAAAATGAAGCAGTATGAAGATTGTGCAAAAGAAGGTTCAGAGGTATGGCTAGGTTTTTCTCTTTTGTTTTTATTGGTCACTGTATCGGTTTTGGATTTTGAATGTGGGATTAAGGACAGTTTTCCCCTAATTAATATAGTTGTATAGTGTTCCCTTATTTCTTTTAATTATTCAGGTGTTACAGTATGACGCAGAAAATTTGAAGGCTTTATATCGCAGGGGTCAGGCATACAAAGAACTCGGAAATATAAAAGTACTTTCTCTCTCTCTCTCTCTCTCTATATATATATGTATCTATTTTTATCTATCTATCTATCTATCTATAGATGCATACATATGTATATATATATATATATATATACATGTATGTATGTATATGTATATAGTACCTGATAAAGAACATAACTGAGGGTATTATGCATAAAACTAATGCCACTTTACTTGAAGAAATGTAAGGTTGTTCTCACTTTTGTATGTTTTGTTTTAATCATGTACAACAACAACAACAACAACAACAACTAAGCCTTTTCCCATACTAGACGGGGTCGGCTACATGGATTCTTTGTTTCCACAGATCCCTATCGTGTGCCATGTTAGCAGTTAACTCCCAATAAGCTAGATCATTCTTTATTGTTTCTTTCCAACACTTTTGTGGTCGTCCTCTACCTCTTTTAATACTTTCCAAATTTAGTTTTTCTACCCTTCTTACAGGTTCTTCTTCTGATCTTCGTTCTATATGTCCAAACCATCTTAAACGATGTTCTCTCATTTTATCCTCTATTGGTGCCACTGCTAATTTGTTTCTAATAACCTCATTATGTATACGGTCTTTTCTTGTATGACCACTCATCCATCTCAACATCTTCATTTCTGTCACAGACATCTTTTGTACATGTTGATGATTAACTGCCCAACACTCAGAACCATAAAACATGGCAGGCCTAATTGCTGCTCTATAATATTTACCTTTTAATTTTAATGGTATCTTCTTATCACAAAGAATACCTGATGCTCCTCTCCATTTTAACCAACATCTCCATCAATTCTTCCATCACTTTGAAAAATTGACCCTAGGTATTTAAAACTTTCCTTTTGGGGAATGCAATGTGTGCCAATTTTAATTTCTATGTCCTCTGAAGTAGCCAAATGATCAAACTTACATTCCATATATTCTGTCTTTGTTCTACTAAGTCGGAGGCCTTTGCTTTCTAATGTTTCTCTCCATAGTTCTAATTTTCTATTTTCCTTAGACTCCTCCACTAATACAATGTCATCTGCAAATAACATACACCAAGGTACTTCATCTTGAATATGTTTTGTTAACTCATCCATCACCATTATAAATAAGTATGGACTTAAAGTTGATCCTTGATGTAACCCAATATTAACTTCAAAGAAGTCTGTCGTTCCTTCATGAGTCCTCACATGTTTTTGCACCATCATACATGTCTCTTATAAGGTTAATATATGTCAATGGGATACCTCTTTTTTCCAAAGTTCTCCAAAGAACCTCCCTCGGTACCCTATCATAAGCTTTTTCTAGATCAATAAATATCATGTGAAGGTCTTTCTTTTTTGCTCTAAAATGTTCCATAAGACGTCTCAAAAGGTGAATCGCTTCAATAGTAGATCTGCCTAGCATAAATCCAAATTGGTTCTGTGTTGTACTTGATACTTGTCTTAACCTACGTTTGATAATTCTTTCCCATAATTTCATAGTATGACTCATTAACTTGATACCTTGATAATTCGCACAATTTTGAATGTCTCCCTTGTTCTTATATATGGGTATAAGTGTACTTGTTCTCCATTCCTCGGGCATCTTTTGGTTTTTCCATATTTCATTAAATAGCCTTGTGAGCCAAGTGATTCCTATTTCTCCTAGTATTTTCCAAACTTCTATAGGAATATTATATGGTCCTACCGATTTACCACTCTTCATATGTTTAAGAGCCTCTTTGACTTCATTCTTTTGAATACGTCGGTAGAAATTGTGGTTTATATACTTTTCTGACTTTGCTAAATCTCCTAAACTAATACTAACATCTTTATTTTCATTAAAAAGATTATAAAAATAGTTTTTCCATCTATTTCTTATATCATCATTTGCCACTAGAATTTTTTCATCCTCGTCTTTTATGCATCTAACATAATTAAGATCTTTAGTTTTCTTATATCTAGCCGTAGCTATCCTAAAAATATCTCTTTCACCCTCTTTTGAGTTGAGTTTTTTATATAAGTCATCCCAAATCTTAGCTTTTGCTTCACTAACGGCCTTTTTCGCTTCCTTCTTCGCTTTCTTATAAGCTTCTAAAGTTTTACTAGTTTTCTTAGCATAATGTAATTTATAACATACCCTCTTTGCCTTGATTTTATTTTGTACTACTTCACTCCACCACCAAGCTTCTTTTTGTGCCGGTACACCTCCCTTAGATACCCCTAACACATCTTTCGCCACTTTCCTAATATGTATAGCCATATTGTTCCACATATTACAGGGTGTGCCAACATAATTTCAAACATCTCCTTGAAGGACTTTCTGTTTAAATATATCTTCTTTCTCGCTTTTGAGGTTCCACCATTTAGTCCGAATAATTCGATGCACTCTTTTCTTCTTTGCCCACTTTTTTATTTGTAAATCCATAACTAAAAATCGATGTTGGGTGGTTAAGCTTTCTCCTGGAATTACCTTACAATCTTTACAACACGCTCTATTTTTTTTTCGACAAATAAAGTAATCAATTTGTGTTTGTGATAAGCCACTCTTATAAGTAATTAAATGTTCATCTCGTTTTTTGAAGATTGTATTGACTACAAAGAGATTTTTTGTTTTAATCATGTAACACAATATTTTAAGATCGGGTTATGAGGAGAGCATCAATGAGTGGAAATGATGGTAAAAAAGGAAGACATTCAGAATAGTGTGTATTATCAAGGGTATCAAGTTGATGAGCCATACTCTCAAATTATGGAAAAAAATTATTTAACATAGGTAAAGAAAGTATGCATTTTTATTGAATTGAATAGTTACCATTTTACATATGAATCAATCATTTTTTATAAAGATAGAGAGAGGAGAGAGAGATTCTCCAACGGCTATCCAACTAGTCGTTGGAGGACCTGTTTGGTCCCAGTGACCAAGCCACATTAACCTGGTCCTTGAAGTCAACAAGGTTGGGCCCTATTGGCTTACATTATGTATATCGAAAGTTTGTCTAACAACAAAAAAACGTGAATTTGAGAGTGTCGATTTTATAGAACCATATGAGAGTATTCAAAAGAATGAAGTCAAAGAGGCTCTTAAACATATGAAGAGTGGTAAATCGGTAGGACCAGATAATATTCCTATAGAAGTTTGAAAAATACTAGGAGAAATAGGAATCACTTGGCTCACAAGACTATTTAATGAAATATGGAAAAACCAAAAGATGCCCGAGGAATGGAGAGCAAGTACACTTATACCCGTATATAAGAACAAGGGAGACATTCAAAATTGTGCGAATTATCGAGGTATCAAGTTAATGAGTCATACTATGAAATTATGGGAAAGAATTATCGAACGTAGGTTAAGACAAGTATCAAGTACAACAGAGAACCAATTTGGATTTATGCCTGGTAGATCTACTATTGAAGCGATTCACCTTTTGAGACGTCTTATGGAACATTTTAGAGCAAAAAAGAAAGACCTTCACATGATATTTATTGATCTAGAAAAAGCTTATGATAGGGTACCGAGGGAGGTTCTTTGGAGAACTTTGGAAAAAGAGGTATCCCATTGACATATATTAACCTTGTAAGAGATATGTATGATGGTGCAAAAACATGTGTGGGGACTCATGAAGGAACGACAGACTTCTTTGAAGTTAATATTGGGTTACATCAAGGATCAACTTTAAGTCCATACTTATTTATAATGGTGATGGATGAGTTAACAAAACATATTCAAGATGAAGTACCTTGGTGTATGTTATTTGCAGATGACATTGTATTAGTGGAGGAGTCTAAGGAAAAAGTTAATAGAAAATTAGAACTATGGAGAGAAACATTAGAAAGCAAAGGCCTCCAACTTAGTAGAACAAAGACAGAATATATGGAATGTAAGTTTGATCATTTGGCTACTTCAGAGGACATAGAAATTAAAATTGGCACACATTGCATTCCCCAAAAGGAAAGTTTTAAATACCTAGGGTCAATTTTTCAAAGTGATGGAAGAATTGATGGAGATGTTACACATAGAATTAATGCTGGTTGGTTAAAATGGAGAGGAGCATCAGGTATTCTTTGTGATAAGAAGATACCATTAAAATTAAAATGTAAATATTATAGAGTAGCAATTAGGCCTGCCATGTTTTATGGTTCTGAGTATTGGGCAGTTAATCATCAACATGTACAAAAGATGTCTGTGATAAAAATGAAGATGTTGAGATGGATGAGTGGTCATACAAGAAAAGACCGTATACATAATGAGGTTATTAGAAACAAATTAGGAGTGGCACCAATAGAGGATAAAATGAGAGAACATCGTTTAAGATGGTTTGGATATATAGAAAGAAGATCAAAAGAAGAACCTGTAAGAAGGTTAGAAAAACTAAATTTGGAAAGTATTAAAAGAGGTAGAGGACGACCACAAAAGTGTTGGAAAGAAACAATAAAGAATGATCTAGCTTATTGGGAGTTAACTGCTAACATGGCACACGATAGGGATCTGTGGAAACAAAGAATCCATGTAGCCGACCCCGTCTAGTATGGGAAAAGGCTTAGTTGTTGTTGTTGTTGTATATGGGAGGATTAACACAAGGCAACCAAGGAGAGCAAAGTAATCAGTGTTGTCTTTCACCAACGCTATGGGAGTTCAATTTTTAATATTTGAGCAGGAGGCACATTTTCTAAACATCATGAATTCTGCCACAACAATAGTTGGAGTTACTGCAACCTTCGCCATATGATAGAACCCCACACTATTATACTTCAAGCTGACATTAGCGGTTGTTGAGAGACATGATTTGCTAAGGACCAATTTATTCACCATAATACAACTAAGCCTTTTCCCATATTAGACGGGGTCGGCTACATGAATTCTTTGTTTCCACATAGCCCTATCATGTGCCAAGTTAGCAGGTAACTCACAATAAGCTAGATCATTTTTTATTGTTTCTTTCCAACACTTTTGTAGTTGTCCTCTACCTCTTTTAATACTTTCAAAATCTAGTTTTTCATACCTTCTTAAAGGTTCTTCTTTTAATCTTATTTTTATATGACCAAACCATCTTAAACGATATTCTCTCGTTTTATCCTCTATTGGTGCTACTCCATCTCAACATCTTCATTTTTGTCATAGACATCTTTTGTACATGTTGATGATTAACTGCCCAACACTGAAAACCATAAAACATGGCAGGCCTAATGGTTGTTCTATAATATTTACCTTTCAACTTTAACGGTATCTTCTTATCACAAAGAATACCTAATGCTCCTGTCCATTTTAACCGACCAACATTAATTCTATGCATAATATCTCCATCAATTCTTCCATCACTCTAAAAAATTGACCTTAGGTATTTAAAACTTTCCTTTTGAGGATGCAATGCGTGATAATTTTAATTTCTATGTCCTCTAAAGTAACCAATTGATCAAACTTATATTCTATTATTTTGTCTCTGTTCTACTAAGTCGAAAGCGTTTACTTTCTAATGTTTCTCTCCATAATTCCAATTTTCTATTAACTTTTTCCTTAGACTCCTCCACTAACACAATGTCATCTACAAATAACATACACCAAAGGTACTTCCATCTTGAATATGTTTTGTTAACTCATCAATCACTATTATAAATAAGTATGGACTTAAAGTTGATCCTTGATGTAACCCAATATTAACTTCAAAGAAGTTTGTCAGTCCTTCATGAGTCTTCACACATGTTTCTGCACTATCGTACATGTCTCTTATAAGGTTTATGTATGTCAATGGGATACCTCTTTTTTTCAAGGTTCTCCAAATAACCTCCCTTGGTACTCTATCGTAAGCTTTTTCTAGATCAATAAATATCATGTGAATGTCTTTCTTTTTTACTGTAAAATATTTCATAAGACGTCTTAAAAGGGTGAATCACTTTACTAGTAGATCTATTTGACATGAATCCAAATTGGTTCTCTGTTGTACTCGATACTTGTCTTAACCTACGTTCGATAATTCTTTCCCATAATTTCATAGTATGACTCATTAACTTGATACCCTCATAATTCGCACAATTCTCAATGTCTACCTTGTTCTTATATATGGGTATAAGTGTACTCGCTCTCCATATCTCAGGTATCTTTTGGTTTCTCCATATTTAATTAAATAATCTTGTGAGCAAAGTGATTCTTGTTTCTCCTAAAATTTTCTACACATTTATAGGAATATTGTATGATCCTACCGATTTACTACTCTTCGTATGTTTAAGAGCCTCTTTGACTTCATTCTTTTAAATAATCGATAGAAATTATGGCTTATATACTTTTCTGATTTGGCTAACTCTCCTAAGCTAATATTAACATCTTCATTTTCATTAAAAAACTTATAAAAATAGTTTTTCTATGTATCTTTTATATCCTCATTTGTTACTAGAATTTTCTCATCCCCGTTTTTGATGCATTTAACAAAATTAAGATCCTTAGTTTTCTTATCTCTATCCCTAGTTATCTTTCACGCTCTTTTGAGTTGAGTTTTTTTTATATAAATCGTCTTAAATTTTAGCATTTGCTTCATTAATGACCTTTTTCTTTTCTTTCTTTGCTTTGTATAAGCCTTTAAAGTTTCACTAGTTTTCATAACATAATGTAATTTGTAAGATGTCATCTTTGCCTTATTTAGTACTACTTCACTCCACCACCAAGCTTCTTTTTATGCCAGTACACTACCCTTAGATTCACCTAACACATCTTTCGCCACTTTCCTAATATGTATAGCTATATTGTTCCACATATCACAAGGTGTACCAACATAATTCCAAGTATCTCCTTGAAGGACTTTCTATTTAAATATACTTTCTCTCACTTTTAAGGTTTCACCATTTAGTCTGAATAGCTCGGTGAACTCTTTTCTTCTTTGTTTACTGTTTTGCCTGTAAATCTATAACTAAAAGTCGATGTTGAGTGGTTAAGCTTTCTCTTGAAATTACCTTGCAATCTTTACAACACACTCTATCTTTTTTCTACAAATAAAATAATCAATTTGTGTTTGTGATAAGCCACTTTTATAAGTAATTAAATGTTCATCTTGTTTTTTAAAGATTGTATTAACTATAAAGCTAGTATAGGAAAGGGCTTAGTTGACTATAAAGCGATCAAATAACAACAACAACAACTAAGCCTTTTCTCATACTAGACGGGGTTAGCTACATGGATTCTTTGTTTCCACACATCTGTATCGTGTGCCATGTTAGCAGTTAACTCACAATAAGCTAGATCATTCTTTATTGGTTCTTTTCAACACTTTTGTGGTCGTCCTCTAACTCTTTTAATACTTTCCAAATTTAGTTTTTCATACCTTCTTTTAGGTTCTTCTTTTGATCTTCTTCCTATATATCCAAACCATCTTAAACGATATTCTCTCATTTTATCCTTTATTGGTGTCACTCCTAATTTGTTTCTAATAACCTCATTATGTATACGGTTTTTTCTTTTATGACCACTTATCCATCTCAACATCTTTATTTTTGTCACAGATATCTTTTGTACATGTTGATGATTAACTGCCCAACACTAAGAACCATAAAATATGGCAGGCCTAATTGTTGCTCTATAATATTTACCTTTTAACTTTAATGGTATCTTCTTATCACAAAGAATACCTAATGCTCCTCTCCATTTTAACCAACCAATATTAATTCTATGCATAATATCTCCATCAATTCTTCCATCACTCTGAAAAATTGACCCTAGGTATTTAAAACTTTCCTTTTGTGGGATACAATGTGTGCCAATTTTAATTTCTATGTCCTTTGAGGTAACCAAATGATCAAACTTACATTCCATATATTCTGTCTTTGTTCTACTAAGTCGGAGGCCTTTGCTTTCTAATGTTTCTCTCTGTAGTTCCAATTTTCTATTAACTTTTTCCTTAAACTCCTCCACTAATACAATGTCATCTGCAAATAACATACACCAAGGTACTTCATCTTGAATATGTTTTGTTAACTCATCCATCACCATTATAAATAAGTATGGACTTAAAGTTGATCCTTGATGTAACCCAATATTAACTTCAAAGAAGTCTGTCGTTCCTTTATGAGTCCTCACATGTTTTTGCACTATCATACATGTCTCTTATAAGGTTAATATATGTCAATGGGATACTTCTTTTTTTCAAAGTTCTCCAAAGAACCTCCCTCGGTACCCTATCATAAGCTTTTTCTAGATCAATAAACATCATGTGAAGGTCTTTCTTTTTGCTCTAAAATGTTCCATAAGACGTCTCAAAAGGTGAATTGCTTCAACAGTAGATCGGCCTGACATGATTCCAAATGGGTTCTCTGTTGTACTTGATACTTGTCTTAACCTACGTTCGATAAGTCTTTCCCACAATTTCATAGTATGGCTCATTACGGCCTGCACCCTTGTCGTAATTGCCACACAACTGCCGCCCACATTGCATCCGCGCTTCATGGAAGTTCCCCTTTCCAGCAGCTCCGACCAATCGAGTAGCTCTCACCAGTCCAACGACTATAGTGTCGGAGGAAAATGGAAAATCTTTGAAGTGACAGAGTACAAGGTCTACAAGATGGACTCTCTGGCTGAGTTCTACGCAAAGGAATCAAATGCTTCAACGTAGATAGAAGTTAAAAAAACCACAGGTGGAGGAATAATGAGGAGGATGGACTTGTAAATGATGCACTTAAAAGACTAATTTTTACCTTATATTTCAAGAAATAAACAAGAGTTTGATGTTACCTCAATGTTATAACTTACAACATCAAATATGCAATATCACAATTTTTCCAATCTTTGCATGCTTTCCGATGTGCTCGATTTCTTCAAAAAGAGGCTATGATACCATGCAAATATTTGTTGGTGTATGAATGTTGAAGCGACTCAATCACAAATCATCAATGTGTTATCGAATCATCAAGATATCAACACATCCAAATATGGATGTTTAAGTCAAGAATAGAGACAAATCCATAAGAAGTGAACGAGGCTCTATTTATAGAGCATAAGTTACAAGAGAGAGAGAAGAGAAGGTTTAAGAGGGCCTCCAACGGTTGGCCAGCAGGTAGCCGTTAGAGGCCATTGCCATTGAGGATGCTCAATGACTAGTAGCTATTGGCCCCCCCAACGACTATCTCCTGGCAGTCTTGGCCAAGGCTGATTATACATGAGCCCTAGTGGCCCGATTACATCATATTTAACAGGACCGACCGCCTCTGCCCACCTTGTCTAGCCTAGGAATGGACGACAATGATCAGCCATAGACACGTAAAATGTTGATGAACGAGGATGGTTGGCTCTGCATGAATCGCATTCTCGAGGAGCCGATACTAGAGCTCTCAGTCTGAGCGGTGAATCATGCAAGGATACCATATTGATGCAACTCATCTCTTGCGACTCGCTTCCGATCAACTCGTCCCGCCAGCATTGCCACTCAAGAACATTCTCGGTGGGTCTCGCACCGCCTTAGAGTCTGTAGCTGACGATCGTTGGGCGATACCTATGAGTTTCCAGATACACACTTGATCTTTATATTGAGGAACCCATAGCCCATCAACCAATGGGTTCCCGACCGCTACGACAAGTCGTGTCAGCTTCAGTGGTGCAACCAAATTTGCCCCCAAGTCGAGCACCACAACTTCTCCGATGAAGAAGACTAAACGATCATCCACGCCCATGCCGAATATGACAATCGGTGGGCAATCATCACCCGACTTCTCCTCGGTCGAACATACAATGTCGTTAAGAAGTAAGAACCACTGGAATTTTGCTCAAAAGCAGAGGAACTCCTGCCTGGAGCACCAACTGTTAAAAACCATTGCTTAAGGCCATCGACAACCTTCATCGACATGCCGTTTCTCTCGACCATATTAAGAGCCAATCGTCGTCACACTACCGATTAGGCTCTGATTTCCTAATAAGAATCAAGTATGCATTTTTATTGAATTGAATATATAGAGAGAGGAAAGAGAGTCTCTAATGGCTAGCCGAATAGTCGTTGGAGGACATGTTCTGGTACCAGTGACCAAGCCCAATTGGCCCGATTCTCGAAGTTAACAGATCCAACCAATCCTATTAAGATATAATATTGAGTACAATAGGGAACCAATTTGTAGTCATGCTAAGATATATCATTTGAGACGTCTTATGGAACATTTTAGAGCAAAAAAGAAAGACCTTCTCATAATATTTATTGATTTAAAAAAAGCTTACGATAGGATAAAGAGGGAGGTTCTTTGAAGAACCTTGGAAAAAAGAGGTATCTAATTGATATACATAAGCCTTATAAGAGACATGTCCGATGGTGCAAAAACATGTGTGAGGACTCATGAAGGAATGACACACTTCTTTGAAGTTAATATTGGGTTACATGAATGATCAACTTTAAATCCATACTTATTTATAATGGTGATTGATGAGTTAACAAAACATATTCAAGATGAAGTACCTTGGTGTATGTTATTTGTTATGTGGAATGTAAGTTTAATTATTTGGTTACTTCAGAGGACATAGAAATTAAAATTGGCACACATTGCATCCTTCAAAAAGAAAGTTTTAAATACCTAGGGTTAATTTTTTAGAGTGATTGAAGAATTGATGGAGATGTTACGCATAAAATTAATGCTGGTTGGTTAAAATGGAGAGGAGCATAAGTATTCTTTGTGATAAGAAGATACCATTAAAGTTAAAAGGTAAATATTATAGAGTAGAATTAGACCTGTCATGCTTTATGATTCTGAGTGTTGGGCAGTTAATCATAAATATGTACAAAAGATGTCTGTGACAGAAATGAAGATGTTGAGATGGATGCGTGGTTATACAAGAAAAGAAGGTATACATAATGAGGTTATTAGAAATAACTTATGTGTAGCACCAATAGAGGATAAAATGGGAGAATATCGTTTAAGGTGGTTTGGACATATAGAAAGAAGATCAAAAGAAGAACCCGTAAGAAGGTATGAAAAATTAGATTTTGAAAGTATTAAAAGAGGTAGAGGACGACAACAAAAGTGTTGGAAAGAAACAATAAAGAATGATCTAGCTTATTGTGAGTTAATTGCTAACATGACACATGATAGGGCTGTGTGGAAACAAAGAATCCATGTAGCCGACCCCGTCTAGTATGGGAAAAGGCTTAGTTGTAGTAGTTGTTGTTGTTGTTGCTAAGATCTACCATTAAGACTATTCACCGAGGATTGGAGCGAGGACGGGATAGCAGGTCCCCGTCCCCTTTTCTCATTGGTTTGTCTATAAATAAAAAATATCACCTCTATTTTGAATTCATGAATTGATTGTCATTTCCTCACACATTCATTTGTATTAGTATGCCCGAATTTGAATGCATTTTGCAAAAAATAGTGTTTTATTTCAGATGTAAAAGTGGGCTTCGATACTCCAATATGTGTTTGAGTATTCTTCTTTTCTTTGTTGGGTCCCCGTAGGTACTTATGGGGGACACGGGAGCGGGGATGGGGCTTTCTTGGTTCTCGTTGCACGAATGGAGATGGATTTTGATCCCACGTCCCGCCTTGCCTCATAAACATCCCTAATTAGACTCGCTATGATTCTGAGTCTTGGTTAATTAATCGTTAACATGTACAAAAGATGTATGTGACAGAAATGAACATGTTGAGATGGATGAGTGGTAAAACAAAGAAAGGCCTCATACATAATGAGGTTATGTGAAACAAATTGAGAGTGACACCAATAGATGATAAAATGAGAGAAAATCGTTTATTTGAACACGTAGAAAGACAATCAAAGGAAGCTTCATAAAAGATATGAGAAACTAGATTGTGAAAATGTTAAAAGACGAAGAAGAAGATCATAAAAGCATTGGAAGGAAACAATAAATAATGAACTAGTTTATGTTGAGTCAACTGTTAGCATGACACGTGAGCAAGCTCTATGAAAATAAAGAATCTAAGTAGTCGACCCATCTAATTTGGGAAAAGGCTTAGTTGTTGTCTTGTATATTTGTGATCTCAAGCTTATATTCCATGCATTCTGATTTTAAGTCAAAATCTCTTTACTTTGTAGGTTTCTCTCTTGAGTTTAAGTTTTTCATAAACTCCTTTTGCTTCATCCATCAGTAGAATATTGTCTTTAAATAACAAGCAGTAATGCACTTCATTTCGGATCTACTTTGTTAGTTCATCCATAATCGAGGTAAAGAGGCACAGACTCATGAGGTGACCCTTGGTTTATTACAACATTAATGTTTGAGGACTTGGTTGCCTTTCGTGAGTCCTTATACAAGGTGTTGCTCCATGATAAATGTCCTATGTAAGAGTGACGGTCATGAGGTGTGCCTTTTTTCTCTGGTATTACCGAAGGACACCCTTTTAATCTGTCACTAGCTTTGTTAAAGCCTGAACATCACATGTAGGTTCTTGTTCTTAAAGTGCATTAGTAATCACCTTAGTAAGTTACTAGGCTTAGTAGTAAATATACATGGCATAAAGCCACACTAGTTCTCTGTTATAACAAATGCTTGTCTGGATCTCCTTTTGGAGTATACTTTCCTAAAGTTTTATGATATGTCTTGTGTACTTGACATTTGTGCGATTGACAGTATTAGATGTCCTTTTTGTTCTTTATATGGGTCTGTTGTACTTTTCCTCTAATCCTCCTACACCTTGATCTTTTTGTAGTATTAACTAATTTTGTAAGTCAAGTTGTGCCTTCCACTCCTTGCACTTGACAAATTTCATTAGTTTCGAGGCCTCCTTGGATGATGAGCCTTGATTGTGTAAAAATTATAACAAACCACACCAATATATGTGTATGTGCATGTGTGCAAACATGCTCCTTCCATGGGCTCAGGAACCTTTCCGACTCATTTTTACCCTACACCTGCATTACTTATGATTTGTTTGCTAAAATCCATGTATTTCTTAGTAAGATCAAGACCTGATAGCGTGTGGATTTTGATATTCATCTTGGATGAAGATGCTCTGTGCTTGTCATATTTTGTCTGCTTCACTATTTGCTTGACGATCTTGGGTTGCAATGGAAATAGTACATATGGGAGGCAGGGCATAGGGTTAGTGGTACTCGATACTTTTGGAATGACTTTGTCACGAATTATACTTTTGATAATAGTAAAGTCTATCATGTTTCAAATAAAAAAGATTCTCCTGGTTCATTAAACAATTTCTATTTCGATGTCAGATAAGTTTATCAAAAGGAACTATTGATTGTATGCTTTTTTGGCATAAAGACATTCTAAGATTAACAAATCTTGGCAATTTGTTACTTTCAGCCCCTTAAAGAATTCTTTTTCCATATCACAATAATGTGATAAAAATTCAAGTTGATCACGTTTGATTTTTTTTATCATGTGAACATCACATTTGTTGAATTTACCATCCGAATATTAAACTGGATGCTCCAGACATTAGGGCGGTGCACATAAAAAATGGCACTCTATCAAAAAAGAATAACCTGAACATCGTTACTCAGGAATCAAAAATGAAAATTCTGCTATATTTTCGCTGAAGGTTTTATTCAATTTTCTATGCACAGTTTTTTAAAAATTTCTTATTGTATATAAGAACACAAAATTCTCAGAATGCTGAAACTCCCAATTACTTTTAAATTCTGAGTAAAATCCTTTACTGTATTCTGGCTGATATTGGTGATGACAACTGTGATAGGACTAAAGAACTTGGGTATTTCATTGGTGTCATAGACCTATGATGAACAGAAATGGCTGTGCAACAGTTTCCCTTTTCCAAACAACATGGAAACCGAGAACAGTAATGAAACACATATCTTTGGTTGAAATAAACAGATTATATCTAAAGAAACAGACCATATCCCATGCATTAGCATAGCTCGGTCGGTTGGAAACTTGGAATACCATAAGACAGGGCACTGTATCGTAAAACCTAACGTATCGTGTCGTATCGTGTGATACGGCCCGTATCGCCCGTAGCGGTCGATACGGGTCCCTGGTCGAACAAAAACCCCCACTTTTACGGGTTTCTGTTGTTTTTTGGAGCTCCCCACGCTTTCCTTTCATGGTTCTTCTCCTCATTGGGGTTCAAGAATCCAAAAACGTGTTCTACGGTGTTCATGCAAGCCTTCTAACTTAGATTTTGGTATATTTTTAGTGCTTTTCTTTATTTTTTCCTTTGTATTTGTTATTTTTTTGTGTTATTTGTAATTTTCTTTTTTTGAATGACAAAATATGAAGTTATTAAGTGTGTGGATATGATTTTTATTGCATTCATGAAGTGGGAGACACTCTATTTGAGTGTTATTTGAAGATTTGGGATTTACGAAGTGCTTTTATTTTCAGGGTTTTTATTGAATTAAAGTGTTCAATTGAGATGGCAGAAAGGGGTGTTACAGACTCCCATTCTCGGTCTGATGATTCGGCATGACAGTGGAGTATACCAATTAAGGGTTCAAGATTAAAGATCAGATGTATGTTTTGTGAGAAGATAGTTAGTGGTGAAATTTTATGATTGAAGCATCACGTAGCAGGGACTATAAAAGAAGTTGCTCCTTATAGGTAGAGTTAGAAGTTTGACAGGGGGCATTAAATAACAATGTCTTCAGATGATTGAGAGTATAAAGAGTGGAGACAACAAAAGGATGATTTAGGACAGTTTGAGGAAGATAATGATGCTATTGGATTCTTTAGATGCTACAACAAAGATTGGTAGTAGCAGTTCACAACCACCAAACAGGGGAAAGAGGGTTGCTGAAGATTTTGGAAGTGGTAGAAGAGGAAGCTCAGGAAGGAGTAGAGGAAGAGATGCTTCTAACATATGTTCATTTTTTCCTCCTACCACACGTGGTGCTCAACTTGGAATTTGGGTTGCTATGGCTTCAGAACAACTGCATGATCAGGCAGACCTTGCAGTGGGCAGATGATTTTATGATGCATGCATTCTATTTAATGCAGCAAATAGTTTTCATTTTCAAGCAATTACAGATGCAATTTATAATATTGGTCCAGGATACAAGATGCCCTCTTATCAAAAATTGAGAGAAAAGATCTTAGATAAGACCGTCTTTAAAGTGTAATAATATTGTTCGACTTTGAGAGAGTCATGAAAGGAGACATGATGCACTATCATGGCAGACGGATGGACAGATAGGCGAGAAATGACCTTGCTAAACTTTTTTCTCTATTGTCCTAAGATCTGTAGATATGTTAGAAGAGAGACAAACTGCAGAGATCATATAAGAAGAGTTTGATAATGTGATATACGAGATTGGGTTAGAGAATGTAGTCCAATTGATTACAGATAATAGAGCTAACTACAAAGCAATTGGGAAAGAGTTAACAGATACTTATAGGACTTTCTATTGAACACCATGCGCAACCCATTGTTTACATCTCATCCTTAAGATATTGGTGAGATGGATGAGATAAAGGCAACAACTGAGTGTTGCCAAGATATCACCAAATTCATCTACAACTATGCATTTGTATTGTGTATGATGAGGAGATATACAGATAGTGCAAAGTCTTTTCGTACAGCTGCAACTCGATTTGCAACTAACTTCTTATCTGTATGGAGTATTGTAAGACAGAAGGAAGCATTGAAGAGAATGTTCTCCTTAGATGAGTGACAACAATTTGCAGAGTTGCCTTAAAATAGAAGAAACAGAAAGTTGAATGAGATTTCAGAAACAGTCTTCAGGAGTACATTTTGGAATGCACGTGTTAGGATTACATGTATTTTGGTAAAGGTTTTGAGATTAGCTGATAGCGAGGAGAAACCATCTATGGGCTACCTTTATGAAACCATGGATAGGGCAAAAGAAGCAATTAAAAATAATTTTAATAGAAAAAAGATGGATTATGTGTCTGTGTGGAAAATTATAGATAATAGATGGAACAAACAATTGCATCAGCCTACTAAACCCATCATTCAGGTACTCAGCAAGCTTCAAAAGGGACGGTGAAGTTAATCGAGGCATCATTGATTATATAGACAGATTAGTTCCTAATAATAGTACAACAGATGCTATACATCGAGAGATGGAGATATATGATAATGCTCTTCACATGATGGGTTTGCTTGTAGCAATTCGCAACCGCACTACTATGCGTCAAGGTAAATTGTTTATCTTTGTATTTAAGTTTCTTAAATCAATACATCTTATATTATTGTGGATTATGTCTCTAATGTTTGCCTTTTTCTATAGATGTTTGGTGGAATAGGTTTGGAAGTGATTGTCCAAACCTTAGGGATTTTGCAGTAAGAGTTCTCAGCCAAACCTTTAGTGCAACGGGTTGTGAAAGGAGTTTGAGTGTCTTTGAACACATCCATACAAAAAAGCGCAACAGGTTGGAACATAAGCGGCTGAATGACTTAGTTTTTATTCGTTGTAACATGCGGCTTCGCGAAAAGTAATCTTGTATTAGTTGGTACTTACAGATTCAATTCAATATATTGTTTGACTTCAATTGTTAATATTATTTACTAATTGCTTATCTTTCTTTCTTATAGGCAATTGAAAAAAGTAAATAGAGAAGAAAGCCAATTTGATCCAATAAGTTTGGATAATTTTGATATATTAGAAGACTGAATTATAGAAGATAGTGAAGAAAATGCCCTTCTAACTGAAGATGACATTGCATGGATTAATTTGTAAGGAGTGTAATAACATTATCAAGGAGATATTGATTTTTAAGTAAAAGGTGGTGATGACGATGATGATGATCTTTAGCATGGAGAAGATTATTTAGTTGATGATCCTTATTACAATATGTAAAATATAAATGTATTTCATTTTTTGCTTCAAAAATATGTAAATTTGGATGCAATTGTTCAATGTTGAATGCTCAATATGTATTAAACTTTGCATTATATGAATTCAAAGCAATTACCAGATTTTTCTTGATTGTTTTTGGATTTTTACTAATATTTCCTAATTTTTTAATTTTTTAATTATTTTTAATATTAAAGTACGATACGATACACTATGATACGCTATAATATGATACGATACGCCCGTATCGTGGAGCTCAGCGACGCGTCAGACAACACTCGTCTCATGTTTTTTTTGTCATTTGGTTTTTTATTTTCTTACATGCACAGGCACACACGCACACATATATTGTGGTTTCCTTGCTTCCTAATTTTTGGAGATTTGCCATTCCCTTCTGTTTCGTTTTTGCTTCTCTTTTTGTGCAATTGTAGATCACGGACACTGAGAGGAAAATGCTACGTTCTTTATGACTAGATAATTACTTTTGGTCTTGAAATTTTGAAACAGGCTGCTCTTTGTGACTTGAGCAAGGCAAATGCTATCTCCCCTGATGATGAGACCATTGCAGATATGCTAAGGTATGTACAAGATGAATGTCAGGTGCAGAACTGTTTGGAGTAGAATGTATATGAGAAATTCTACTAAATTGATGCAGGCAAACTAGGGAGCTGTTGGAAGAACATGAAGTGCCATATGCATCTGGTGTGTGTCGTCTTAATCTTTGTCTCTGCCTCTGAGATCTGTAAACTGAGATTGTGGTCAGTTTTCGGAGAGTTGCTGAGGCCATGCTTCTTTTAACAGGGGTGGAAATCGAGGAAATCATTGAAGAGGTGGAATCAATGGTATCAGATATCAAAGAGAATCATCCACCTGATACCGTTGAGAATCCTCATGGTGGCGGGTCTGGTAGCGGTGGGATTAAGAATAGTGGCTTTAGTGCTGAAGCTGAACGTTTGCAAGAATATAAAGATAATCCAGAAGCAATCAGGTTTGGTTAGTTCAATGTTGTATCACTTTTTTCTTTCTTATCTCTTCATTTCATGATTTTACATCATTGCCCTGGAAGCGCCATGGTGCTTTATCTCAGCAAGTTGTAGTTGTTAATGCAGTTAATGAGTTGTGGACTCATAAACTTGACAAACTTCTTCTGTGAAGGGCATAGTATTTTAGAGTTAAGTTGAAAATACAGTTAGCATTCTCGTTCATGGCAATTTCTTGAGAGATACTTTCAAAGTTATATTCTGATAACAAAACCTTTGAAAAGGTTTAAGAGTTTAAAGATATAAAATAACGAAAAAAAGAGTTTTAAATGAAAAATAATGAACAAAGTAATTTTTTTGATATATCATGAGAATCAATTAGGTACTATTTTATTTCAGAAAATATGGAAATATTTCCCTGATCGTACTGACTACTTTTAAATTGGCAATATTGTCATCATAATTTCATAATTCTCATTGATCACGGTGACTGTGGTTGAAACTTTATAAGAATGGGAGGAACTTTTTCGCAGGTGTTGCTGTGCCTTTATAACTTATTTGTAGCTATTAAGCGGTTGTGGAGAAGTCGCTTATGATGTTATTCACAAAATGAACTGCAAGCTCACCATGGGAAACACTAGAAATATTTTAAAACATGAAGAACGGCATGGTAGCACAACAACAACAACAACAACAACTAAGCCTTTCCCCATACTAGGTGGGGTCGGCTACATGGATTCTTTGTATTTGTAGAATCGATGGTAAGTCTGACAAAGTTTTATGCTGGCTGTCGGAAGCCTAATGCAACCCTCCTCCTTTATCCGGGCTTGGGACTGAAGAACGGTATGGTAGCAAAAGGCATAAATCTTAATTGGTCGTTGTTGTAGGGAAATCTGTTTGTGTGCATCAATATGTATAGACTGATGAATCGTCATATTTTCATTTTCTTTAGCTGATAATCATGAAAGTGCTGCAGCATTCTTATTTTCATTTTCTTTAGCTGATAATCATGAAAGTGCTGCAGCATTCTTAAGATAGGAGTCAACATAAAAAAAACAAAATCGAATCAATGCTCCTTTTGGGAATAATCTGATATTATAATTTTCTTTATATGATAAAACATGAAACGTGCAGAATGAGTCATTAGATAAATATCAAAATTCATAATATTCGATGCACTTATTTTCCTTTTTGTGTATTTCTAAATATACAAATGTTCTGGACTTTTTGTTTCTTTCATTAGAAAATCCTTCTCTTTTATATTTTATGGAAAAGTATATTGAGACCCTTCCCTTTAGTTATTTTGATTATTTTGATTGGTTCATTCTTTTTAACTGTCCAAAAAGTTCCTGAGAGAACACACTTGAGAAGTTGCCAAGACTAATATTGGTGAGTGTTGTATGTATCTATTAGCAATGAAAGTTATGCGCATCAAGTTCTTTCCTTAATCAATTTTAGTGCGTAAATTAGATTATGAAATACTTTGTTATTTAAGTACACATTTTCTAGTCTTTTTTATTTTCCAAGCATGTCAATTTTATTCATGTAGCTTCCATGCCTGGACATGTATTGATTTGAGATGCTTGCTGATCTTGCTGTCACATTCAATTTTCAGCATCCCTTCATGTTTAACATGCGCTTCAGTCTCAGTTTACATTAAGTCTTACCAGCTTTCGGAATTGCAGTTGATATTTATCCCCCTGTTAGATTTCTACCTTAGAATACCTTCATCTCTGTTATTCAATGCAGCCATAATTCCGGTGTCGATATTTATCAGCAAAGCAGAATCAGCTATCCTTTGACAAGGCTTCAGGAAATCATTGGACATATTTAATATGAAAACTGTGAAATTTATCAAATCAGTAGAGAAACAATCTACTAAGAGTTTATGGTTGCATGCATATTCAAAATCATACAAGAAAATTGTCAAAGTACCATTTGGTTAGTGTCCCTTCTGGAGCGGATCTTGTTTGTTTATATAGTTATGTGAAGATCGAACGTTATTTCTTAGAATCTTATCCTTGGCCCTTCTCTTTCCAGATCATTTCATAGATTTCTTGCTAATGCAAACCCTGAAGCCTTAGCCGCTTTAGGTGGCTCTGGAATGTCTCCTGAAATGATAAAAGCCATGTCAAATATGACGAGCCAGATGTCCACAGAAGAACTTCAGAAAATGCTGGAGTTTGCAACCTCCATGAGTGGGCCAAACCCACTTTTCAGGCCCACCGCCCCAGAGACCGACAACAAGAAAGCTGCTGTCGGTTCTCAAGAATCCGAATCTCCAGTCTCAGCTTCTTCTAGAAGAGGAAATCATGAAGCTTGCACCAGCAGTTCCCAGAGCACGCCTTTGAATTCAGAAATGCCTTCATCTTTTTATATGCCATCCCCAGCTGGCCATATGCAAGAACAGATAAAAAACCAGATGAGAGATCCAGCCGTGAGACAGGTGAATTTTGTCCTGCCCAGCTTATGTGGTCTATGTTTGCTCCTTTCTTCCGCTCTGTAACTTTTTGCAAGAGCTCTCCGTGTGGCAAATCAAAAGTGCTTTATCTTCAGCGATGTTCACATCAATGTTTAAAAATATGAGCCCAGAAACGGTGGCAAACATGGGTGAACAATTTGGTTTCAAGCTTTCACGAGAAGATGCAGCAAAAGCTCAGCAAGCAATGTTCTTGGAGGCCATGTGCTTCTTCTACTAACTCAGAGCAAGCAACTGAGGTTGAAGGACCAGATGTGTGAAAAACTTGATAAGAAACAGTATGTAGAAAATCTGTTTGCGATGCAAAATTTGTGTCGACCTCGATTCATATTTTTATGGCGTCTTGGGATTCTGGATAACTGTGGCAAACAGCGACAGTTCCATTTGTTTCTCCTTCATTCCTTTAATTTCTGTAATGCCTCTTATTTGTTTTGCAAAGCCTCTATTTTCCTTTTGATCAATGGCTGTAGCACACCACTTTGAGCACAGCTAATAACTGGCATGGTCAACCCTCTTGTTATGAATATGACCCTTCCCCCACGGTGCGGTTCAATAAGGTGCTCCCACGCCAACTGACGGGAAGTAGTGGATCCCGCAAGGTACGCTACCCTATAGTGCCGCTCCCGCACTATAGGCCTGAACAAAATGAAGCGCTGAATAAAGCGAAGTAGTGGAGAGCTTAGCAAAGCGAGATATTAATTAAGCTATTTAACTTTCCCGAAGTTCAACGACTTTACTAATGGGCTGAGCATAACGAACAGATGGAGGGCTGAATGAAGTTCAGTGATATTTCAAACTTTCCTAAGTTCAGCGACTTTACTATTGGGCTGAGTGTACTGAAGAGGTATTAACTTCACGATAGTGAAGCTTCAAAAGCAAGAGCTAAATGAAGTTGAGTGGTATTTCAAACTTCTCGAAGTTAAGAGACTTTAAATTTCAAAAGATCATCTACATATACTTGAAAGAGCTCATGAATTTGTTCATGAAAAATAGTTGTCATTGCTCTTTGGTATGTGACACCGACATTTCTCAAACTAAAAGGCATGATCGTGTAACTGTACGTGCCTCAAGGTGTAGTAAAAGCAGTTTTAACATGATCTTTTGAAGTTAACTTGATTTGATTATAATCCGAATAACCATCCATCAAAGAAAACAATTCATGATTTGCACTGCCGTCCACTATCAAATCAATGCTGGGTAGTATAAAATTACCTTTTTGAGTGACTTTTTTCAAATTTTAAAATCAACGTAAATATGATTTTTTCAACTGAATTTGCAAACAACAACAATATTTGAAAACCATTTAGAGTAAGCAGTAGGTATTATAAATCCAACCTTTAAAAGATCTTCTAAACCCTCTTTGACTTGGGAGTGAACATTGGGATGGATTTTCCTAAGCTTTTGTTTCACGGGTTTGACATTTGGTTCTAAAGGTAAATGATGCTCTACAATCCTAGAGTCTAAGCTGAGCATGTCTTTGTAGGTCCATGCATACACATCCATATACAATTTCAAGAATGCAATGAATGATGCTTTTTCATGCTCATGCTTAGAAACCATAACCATCAAGGGTCGCTATGCATGTAGTTTAAAAAGAATTTAGACAAGCAATTCGATAACACAAAAGGTCGACCTCTACATGCGGAGAGTTCAAAGGCAATCTGTTAGTAAGCGTTATTTCTAATTCTCCTTTCCCAAGCACGCTGTCTCGCGAGTCGAGATTCCTTGGAACCAAGAAATCACACAAACTCTATCTTGGCACGCCTAATGGAAACATGGTCTCTAAGAAATGCCCGTGACATGAGTATGTACATGTGTGTGCTTCTTCGTCCTTTGATCAAACCCCAATTAGGCAAACTGCTATCCAATGGAAAAGAAGATTCATAACCTTATCTCGAAGAGCAATGACTCACAACGATAACGTGACGAGCTTGATACCCAAGGCATGAATTTGGCTTTGGCCTCCCCATTGTACTAAAAGAGAAATTATACGCAGCACTCATGGTGTCCCACTTTTCAATATATACCTGGCACGTGATAATTTAACAAAATTGCAAATTTGCTTGGATAATGCCCGGCATTTAGGGAACCTAGATCTCTCCAGTGCAATACTTGGTCGATCAGGTCGTTGCTTGTTCATTGCATCGATCTTTTGCAGTTTGACCAAGTAATCACACGGACACACATAGAGCAGTGGTCAGACGGTGAACTCAAACCACCGTTGGTTTAGCATGAACACATGGATATATCAATTGACCATCAAAATTAGACATCAACCGTGACGACCTCGCTAATGGTTGGAGGTTCCTCATCTCCTTCGTAATCAGCTCCACGGATGGAATAACAGTTACTCATCGATTTCACTGGCGAACGGAGGCGCCAGTAATGCATGCAAACACTGGCGCACACTCACAGTAAATGGGTTTAAACGACGGAAAAGCCGCAAAATGGAAGTTCACTGACGCACACACCCGTCAGAATATGTTTCCGTCGCCGTAGATAATAAACACTGAGGGTCGTCACCGTCAGTGAAACCACAAACCGACTAACGCCACCAAACCCGTACATAGATCCTTAATCGAATTGAAAAAATACTTATAAACACAGTGTTTCAAAAACCAACATTTTATGTGACTGGGTTTTCTCATCTACCAGCATCCTATTCGCCCCATCTTTCCCATACAACAACTAAGTCTTTTCCCGTATTAGATCCCATATTTCCCATATCGCATACAAAACTCAAACTAGTTTTAACTTGCACCACTTTCCGTATCCACCAAACGGTTTATTTGCCCCGACTTTCCCATCTTCCCTAGTGTCCTCGGTCATCATCAGTCGATCACCTGTTTAGCATTCTCAACGTTGACACGATGGTCGGATGTTCCTTCCCCTCACGTAGAGAACAACCATGCCGGCATCTGCTTTTATATAATCGCACAATCTTCAACATCACACCGTTGTTATCACTGCAAAATATAACACCTTACGTCATTTCATTCAAATGAAATCACCTACTACAATAAATTCGTCATAATAAGAAACGAAGGTTATAACTCGGTCGACCAACACAAAGGTGCCCACAACACAGCCAGTCACATTACACTCAGCTTGACCGAAATCCAGAACCCGTTCACGAAAGAAATTTGACGAGGACCGACCCGTGTGATTCAGACATGTAAAGACCCAAAGGTGTGCGCCCTCATGTTCGCCAAGCATCACTTACCCGATCTCTGTGTTACAATAAAAAAAGGCCCATAAACATTCTTTCTGGACAAGTCTTGAAGAGAATACATATAGAGCTTTCAAAGAGAAAGGGATTAGTCTTGAAGAGAGGAAGGGGTATACATGCAAGACAAGCCAAAGAAGTTGGCCTAGACGGGATTAAACTTTGATTTATAAAAAATAAGATTTTTAATACAATACCTGTAGCACTTCCTATCGTATGATAGGAGTGCGATAAATATTGTTTAGTGAAATAGGTACCTAAATTCTATCGGTTCAAGTACCGATATGCATACGATACGGTTTTTATAATATTATATACATAAAAGATCTATACTGCACTTGATTTTTAAATGAAAATGAATTTCACGTGCACTTGATTTTAAAATAACAAATTTTGAAAAAAAACACAAGATGATGTCTTAAAATGCCAAATCTCTGAAGATGGAAACATAGCTCATATTGAGCCCCAAGCGGAAACGCTATGTTGCGTTGAGCCAATCGCACTGGAGCATAAAACCGCACTTCTTGATTTTAAATTTCTAGCCTAACCAATATAGCCTGCCCACATGCAGAAAGAAGAATGTTTTGTCCAGATACCTTGGAAAGAAAGGAGGAAGGACATCATTCAGCTCCCACAACATGCACCTCATTAACAACTTCTACATCATACACGTCGATGAGCATCACTTACCCGATCTCTGTGCTGCATTCACAAAAGGCCCATAATAATCATTTTTTTTGGATAACAAATCAAGTGATTTATGAGATGTAGTACAAGCTTGTCCATCGTTTTTACTTTGCTTTTACAGTTTCTCATCTAGAGAAATGGGCATCTTTTACATACAAAAAGGCAATCAACACTATAGAAGAAAAAGAACTTCTACCTTAACAACTTGGGCCTTTTCCCGAGCAAACCTTAGGGAGATGTTCGCCCCGCCCGTATGCCTGCAGAGGACATAAATTGTTAGCTAATCTATTCCCTCACTAACTTCATCAGTAGCGAGAACTATTCTGCAGCATCAAACAGGCAAAGAGTCTTCTATCAATTTCTTTCGAATAACCGGAACTCATAAGAGATACATGAAATACTACACGGCAAAGGAGAGAGGAGAACAAATCATCTCTAAGAACATATAACACATGCACAAGAAGCAGAATAGAAGTATCATCTTTAAAGAATCAATGAAGTAAGAGAACATATCAACAAATTCAGTGGTCAGTGATTCAGAGAATAGAGATACTGAGTCTGCAAGTTACATGTTGAAGAATCGTACAATTTCACAAAAATTGGCCTTCCCTAACGAGTTTAAGCTACAACACAATGCAACTAATACATGCTAAAGTTCCTTCTTATTCCTACGAAAATATAAGCAAGATTTCCCCATCGTATATCTGCCGACTAACCAAGCAACCCCAAGATTTAAGATCTCATCTACCTTTTAAGCATATTATTTGATTCCACATGCAAGAACACGGAATCGAATGGGTTAGTCCAATTACACTCGCTAACACAAATTTGTGTATCGCTTCACTTTAGCAACAGAGCAACTACCACGCTAACAAACATTGTGAGCAGGGAATTGCATCAACATTCATATCCATCAAAGTATTCACAGAACAAGGTCCAGAGAATGGGATCATCCACACTTTGAGGTATTGCAACTCATACTCATATTAGGCCGAATGCCAGAAAGCAAAAAACCTCATATATCATCGGCCAGCCTTATATACTCATACGGGCCATATCGCAGGATACGCCCAGGGACCCTTATAAAGGGTTCTCGGCCGAACGGAAACCCGCATTTTTCGCGGGTTTCCTCTTTCTCTTCAAGTTCTCCAAGCTCCCTAAGAGTTATTTTTCGCCTCCTTGGTATTCAAAGCTCCAAAATCATGCTCTCCGGTGTCCGTGCAAGCCTCTTATCTCGGATTTAGGTATATTTTTAGTGTTTTTCTTCAGTTTTTCCTTTTTATTTGTTGTTTCTTTTTGTTTATTTGTATTTTTCTTTTTTTGAATTACAAAATATGAAGTTATTAAGTATGTGGATATGATTTTTATCGTATTCATGATTTGGGAGATACTCTATTTGAGTGTTATTTGACGATTGGGGATTTATGAAGTGCTTTTATTTTTAGGTTTTTGTTTGAATTAAGGTACTCAATTGAGAGGGATGGTAGAGACTCCCATTCTAAGTCACTAGTTGAGGGTTCTAGATTAAAGATCAGATGCTTATTTTATGAGAGAGTGGTTAGTGGTGGAATTTAAGGTTGAAACACCACCTAGTAAGGACTAGGAAAGAAGTTGATCCATGCATAGTCAGAGTTAGAAGTTTGCCAGGAGATATTAAATGGAAATGCCTGTAGATGATTGAGAGTATAAAGGAAATGAGACAACAAAAGGATGATTTGGAGATGTTTGAAGAAGATTATGATGCTACTGCTCAACCTGAAATTCGTGCTGCTATGGCTTCAGAATAGTTGCATGATCAGGCAGACCTTGCAGTAGACAGATGGTTTTATGATGCATGCATTCCATTCAATGAAGCAAATAGTTTTCATTTTCAAGCAATGACAGATGCAATTGCTAACATCGGTCCTGGATACAATATGCCCTCTTATCAGAAGTTGAGAGGGAAGATATTAGATCAAACTGTCATTGAAGTGCAAGAATATTGTTTGACATTGAGACAGTCGTGGAAGGAAATGGGATGCACTATCATGACAGATGGATAGACAGATAGGTGAGAAAGGACATTGCTAAACTTTCTTATATACTATCCTAAAGGACTTATATTTTTGAGATCTTTAGATATGTTAGAGGAGAGACACGCTGCATATATCTTACGAGAAGAATTTGATAAGGTTATACAAGAGGTTGGGCTAGAGAATGTAGTCCAATTGATTACAAATAATGCAGCTAACTAGAAAGCAGTTGGGAAGGAGTTAGGTGATATTTATAGGACTTTCTACTGGATACCATGTACAGCTCATTGTTTATATCTCATCCTTGAGGACATTGGTGAGATGGATGAAATCAAAGCAGCAATTGAGTGATGCCAAGATATTACAAAATTCATTTACAATCATGCATTTGTTTTGTGTATGATGAGGAGATATACAGAAGGTGCAGAGCTTCTTTAAATAGCTGCAACTCGGTTTGTAACAAATTTCTTATCTGTACAGAGTATTGTGAGACAGAAGCAAGCTTTGAAGAGAATGTTCTCTTCAGGTGAGTGGTAACAATTTGCAGAGTTGCCTCAGAACAGAAGAAATAGAAAGTTGAATGAGATTGCAGAGACTGTTTTCAAAAGTACATTTTAGAATGTATGTATTAGATTGTTGAAAATTACATGTCCTTTAGTGAAAGTTTTGAGATTAGCTGACAGCGAGGAGAAACCATCTATGGGCTACCTTTATGAAGCCATGGATAGGGCAAAAGAAGCCATCAAAAATAATTTTAATGGAAAAAAGAGAGATTATGTACCCGTGTAGAAAATAATTGATAATAGATGCAATAAACAATTGTATCAGCCTATTCATGGAGCAACCTATTATCTAAACCCATCATTCAGGTACTCAGCAACCTTCAAAAGGGACGGTGAGGTTAATCGAGAAATCATTGATTGTATTGATAGATTAGTCCCTGATGAGAGTATAACAAATGCTATACATCGAGAGATGGAGATTTATGATAATGCTCTTCACTTGATGGGTTTGTCTGTAGCAATTCACAACCGCACTACGATGCGTCTATGTAAATTGTTTATTTTCATATTTAAGTTGCATCTTATATTACTGTGGATTATGTCTCTAATGTTTGTCTTTTCTACAGATGTTTGGTGGAACAGGTTTGGAACTTATTATCCTAACCTTAAAGATTTTGCAGTAAGAGTCTTAAGCCAAACTTGTAGTGGAACAGGTTGTGAAAGAAATTGGAGTGTTTTTGAACACATCCATACAAAGAAGCGCAACAGGTTGGAACATAAAAGACTAAATGATTTAGTTTATATTCGTTGTAACATGCGTCTTCGTGAAAGGTAATGTTGTATTACTTAAATGTTTAATTCAATATTGTTTAACTTCAATTGTTAATATTATTTACTAATTATTTATCTTTGCTTGTTGTAGGCAATTAGAAAAAGTAAATAGACAAGAAAGCCAATTTGATCCAATAAGTTTGGATAATTTTGATATATTAGAAGATTGGGTTATGGAAGAAACTGAAGAAAATGCCCTCCTAACTGAAAAAGACATTGCATAGATTAATTTGAAAGGAGCGCAACAACAACATCAAGGAGACGAAGAATTTGATTTTCAAGTAGAAGATGTTGCTGCTGATGATGATGAGGATCTCCAACAAGGAGAAGATGAAGATTATTTAGTTAATGATCCTGATTACAATTTGTCAAATGTAAATGTATTTCATTTTTTTGATTCAAAATATGTAAATTTGGATGCAATTATTCAATGTTGAATGCTCAATCTATACTAAACTTTGCATTATATGAATTTAAAGCAATTACCAGATTTTTTCATATTTTTCTTCGAATTTTTACTAATTTTTAATTAAATTTTGTATTATTTTAATATTAAAGTACGATACGGGCAATACAATATGATACGATACGCCCGTATCATGGAGCCCAGCTATATGCGATACGATACACGTCAGATAAAACTGACACATGATACAGACACAACATCACGCATTCAGAAATTAACGAACTGCAAGCCAATCAACAGACGGAGAGATCCCAAGGATGAACTATTTCTTTTATTTTAAAACATGAAACCTCACTACAAAAATGCAAGTATTAAGCCTTCCCTAAATTTCGCGAGTACTAAAGATCTAGCAGAAATAGTTTGCTCAAAACCATTTTATTTCAGGCACATCCATACAAAAATAAGGTAAAGAGTTGGAAACCAGAAATTTAAAAACAAAATCCATGAAAATAATACAAGTGATGGATGGGGATTCCCGGTGTCGAAAGCAACAACCCAAAAAACCATGAAAAATCGATGTAATTGAACAATTTTTAAGGAATCCACGTATCCATCGAAATACAAAAGCTAGACCGGAAGAGTAGAGTTTCCGGCCATCAAGACAATGACTCGAACGAAAGAATGAACTCTACCTGAGTTTTATGCTTTGAATATTCTCCGCTATCATGCTTTTTCCTGAATATAACTCTAAAAACAGATAATGGACTAATATGTTCAGTGTATCTGAAGCTAAACCCATACCATTGACATCTCTACTGCACGCCATCATGAATGTAGGGCATTTTATAAACCTGTATCATGCCTTCATGGGTACATTAACTTGAAAAAAAGAAAGGAAGGGAAAAGCTATATGTGATGACATGAAGGAAAAATGGACTTACTTTTGAAGCTCATAAGCCTTCTTGATGGGAAATATTTGGTCATATTTCCCCCATGCAATCCATACTTCCTGCATTAATAACAAAGGTAGATATTGGAAGCACAACGTGATATCAAACACCCTAGTGTTGCATCCCCAAAAGAGGATACTGTATGTGTGCAACCTCGGAATTGGAGTCGGTCCATTCTGCGACCGCTCAGATAGCTTGGTGAATGAACCAAACTAGGCTGTTCATGGCTTGCTCACTAACATGTTCAACTTGTTAGCCCGTTTAAGCTGAACCAAACATAAGCGAAGGATGAGACAAGTTAGACGAACTGGACATCCACAAGTTGCTCATTACATCGATTTTTCATGGTTTTTTGGGTTGTTGCTTTCGACGCCAGGAATCCCCATCCATCATTTGTATTATTTTCACTGATTTTTGTTTTAAATTTCTGGTTTCCAACTCTTTGTCTTATTTCTTGTAAAATTTGAAGCTTTAGTCATCCTTCATTTTTTAGTTGTTTTTTAGTTGTGTATTGCTATTTTAAGTTATTGTACCCATGAAGGCATGATACAGGTTCATAAATGCCCTACATTCATGATGGCATGTAGTAGAGATGTCAATGGTATGGGTTTAGCTTCGGATATGCTGAACATGTTAGTCCATTATCTGTTTTTAGAGTTATATTCAGGAAAAAGCACGAAAGCAGAGAATTTTGAAAGTATAAAACTCGGGTAGAGTTCATTCTTTCGAGCCGTTGTCTTGATGACCGGGAACTCTGCTCTTTCGTTCTAGCTTTTGTATTTCGATGGATACGTGGGTTCCTTAAAAATGGTTCTCTATTACATCGATTTTTCCGATGCTTCGGTGTTGTTTACTTATGGTTTTTTGGGTTGTTGCTTTCGACGCTGGGAATCCCGATCCATCACTTGTATTATTTTCACTGATTTTTGTTTTTAAATTTCTGGTTTCCAACTTTTTGTCTTATTTTTGTATGGATGTGCATGAAATAAAATGGTTTTGAGCAAATTATTTCTGCTAGATCTTTGGTACTCGCAAAATTTAGGGATGGCTTAATACTTACATTTTCGTAGTGAACTTTCATGTTTTAAAATAAAAGAAACATTTCATCCATGGGATCTCTCAGCCTGTTGATTGGCTTGCAGTTCACTAATTTCTGAATGCGTGATGTTGTGTCTGTATCATGTTTTATAGATTTGTAGGTCTGGTCGTTGCATTTATGCGGATCTATGTGTCCTTATGTGTGTGTATTATATGTTTTCAAAGTTATATTCGGTAAAGAACATGAAAGTGGAGAAATTTCAAAGCATAAAACTCGGGTAGTGTTTCTTAAAAATGGTTTTAAGGCATGGATCTGTGCGACACTTGTTGTGTTGTGCACCTATGATGTGTGGATTCTTCAAAAATGGTTCGATTACATCGATTTTTGAGATGATTCGGAGTTTGTGGACGCAGAAAATTCCCGCTCTTGGTTCTTAGGCCTGAAGCGAATCTTTTCGTGTGTCTAAGTCCTAATTAAGCAAAAGGGCGTGCCAACTAGCTTACTTAAGCTAGCGAAGATATATTTTAAACCTGACTCCTAACGTGGCGACTGTGAGCAAGCAAGCTCTTGTCGTCGCATACCTTCTTGCACCGATGCGCAAGGGTCAGTCTGTACGCTTTTAAAATCGAGTTTTTGGATAAAAACCTACGAAAATGAGTTTGAGGTGTTTGATTCGGTTTGTTTTTGGTATGATTTTCAATTTTTATTTCACATGGATTTGTACGTGCCTAAGTCTTTCTTTTTATCCCTTTTTGGGCCAACTAGGTGTGTGTTATGAACACTCAGCCTAAGTGGGGCAATTTTGAGCGGGAGTATGGGGTTTGCTTTGATGCAATATGCGTCCTAACTCGTGGTATGGCGTATATGCAATGCAAACTCATGCAACTCCAAAGGGAAAACCCGAATTTAAAAGACAATGCCGAAGGGAAATGACTTGTAATGGAAATTGCCGAAGGGAAATTGCAAAAGGGAAATATGGCTATATCTTAAGAGCGGAAAGGCTCAATAGTGCAAGTGTGTGCCGTGTATATATGTAAAGACTACGCACACTGTTGAACCTTAAAACCCAAATCGTAAAGACATAGCCGAAAGGGAAATACGTATATAATATATATGGGCCCTTACTTGGGTCTTGCAAATAATAGCGAAAGCTCAATGTGGGTGCATGCGAGAATTGAAGTACTACACACACAACATGAAATTAAACCCAAATATAAATTGCAATATGGCCTTAACTAAGGTCTTGGGAGTAAGAGCGAAAGCTCAATGTGTGTGAGTGCTAGAATTGAAGTACTACGCACACAACATGAAATTAAACCCAAGGAAAGTATAACACGGCCCTTACTTGGATCTTGCAAATAAGAGCGAAAGCTCAATGTGTGTGAGTGCGAGAATTTAAAGACAACACACACAACTCAAGCAAAACCCTACGCAACTTAAAGTATGTAAATAAACTTATATCTTAAGGGCTGATTAGGCCCGTGTGTGTTCAAAATCGTGCACAACTAAGAGCGAGGTAGGCTCAAGTGCACGTGTGTGTGGGTGTGCCAAGCCACGTTATTACAAGCGGGGAGAGACAATGCTCCGTTATTACAACCCCATATCAAATTTAATTTAACTTAAGTAAGTCTACAAATGAGGATCGAGTTAGGCACTTACGTATAGCTGGTCCGGAGGTGACTTGCTTGAGCTTGGGCTTGGGCTTCGCCTTGGGCTGCAAGAGGGAGCTCCTCGGAATGGCACGGCAAGGGTGTGTGGCCGGGTGACAAGGAGGATGGTTGTGGTGCCTTGGGGACTTGCCGGCTGCTAGGAGGGTGCTACCGTGATGTCAAGGGCTGAAGTGTTTAAGGAGGATCACTAAGGTATAAGGCTGGTGCTAGGGAAGGTGGCGCTAAGGGGTGACTAAAGGGAATGGTTTAAGGAAGCGGGTGTGGCTGGCCGGGTGACTTGGGTGCAGTCGGCTATGACTGGCCGACTAGGGGTGGTTTAAATGGTGGCCGGCTAAGGTAGCTAGGGGATGTCACGAATGGGAAGGTAGGGTGTTGGGGAAGGTGGAGTTAAGGGGTGGTTGAGAGTGAAAGGGGCAGGTCCTAGGGAGCAAGGTAAAGTGGCTGGGGTGTCACTAAAGGAAAAGGTAGAGGATCGGGTGGTGTATGGTTGTGGTGTCTGGCCGAATGGGTAAGGGTGGCGGGAAGGTTGTGATGGAGCTATGTGGTGGTGGTATGGGTGGCTGAGAGTGGAGGGGGAGAGAAGAGAAGATGGAGTTGGGTTGAGGTACTAACCGGATAAGAGAAGGAGTTTGGTGTGTGGAAGGAGGGCAGTCGGGTGGAAGGAAGGGAGCTGGCTGAGCGATTGTGGTGGCGACGTGGAAGGGAGCAGGTCGGGGGTAGTGGTGGCGTGAGGTGGTGCAGGCCGGGGGTAGTGGTGGTGCTAGTGGAAGAAGAGAGCAAGCTGAGAGAGGGCTCGGCTGGCCCAAGAGTTGGGTGGAAAAACCTCAAAAACCCGCCCACTAGGGGAGGGGGGGGTTTATAGATTTTCCAAGGTCGGTTGGGGTTGGTTTTGAGAGGGTGGTAAGGTGGTTAGGTGGTGGTGGTGTGGTGATAAGGTGGGCTGGTTTTGAGGAGGGGCCAGATATTTTGTTTTAAGTGGTTTTAGGAATATGGTGTGCTAGGTTTTAGGTAGGGTGGTTTAGTGGTTTAGGGCTTAGCTAGGTGGGTTGGTTTTGGGGTGAGGTTTAGTGAGGTGGGTTAGGTGATTAGGCTAGGATTAGGTTAGGATTAAGGGAATTAGGCTAGGTTTAGAGAAGGATTAGGGAGGTGAGTTAGGTGATTAGGTTGGGATTAGGGAAGTGGGTTAGGTGATTAGGCTAGGATTAGGCCGGGATTAGGGTAAAAGGCTAGGATTAGGGGTTTTGGCTTAGGATTGGGTTAGGGAGCTCCCTTTGCATAGCCCATAGACTTCATTGCATCATGTTGGTGCAACCCTAGGTTAGGTTTTGGCTAATATAAGCTTAAACCCACACTAATTAAGCTAACCCACATGATTAACCCCAAACTTGACACACAAGTCAAGCTTAATACAATTCCCCTCATGCTTATCCTCCCCATTCTCTCTCATGCCCATAATCCCACGTGAATTTCAAGTGGGCCCCACCTCTATTTATGAGAAGGTGATGTGGGCCATGGATGTGGATATTGGATTGGATTTTTGAATCCAAATCCACACATACGTTTGGATTGGGATCTGGATATATATGGTCCAGATCCAATTCAAACTGAATTCTGACTCCTTCAGGGTATGTTCGAAACGAACGGTTTGTGCGGGGTCTGACAGCATCAGTACTCCGTCTGCGTTGGGTATTCGCCAACATGGTCGTCCGCTTCTGTTTTCACCTTCTGGAGATGATTTCAAAAGATTTCTGATGATAACAGGGACTTGGATGTTCGAGATTGTGGGGGTGGATTCAACATGAGAGTTGTTGAGCCGGGCTCGACATGTGCTCCGGTTCCGGGCTCTATTTAGCCCATTTGGTCCTGCTTTCATCAGACTAAGCCGCTTCGTGGGGTTTCAAAATGTGTTTTAAAAGGTTTTAAAAACATATTATACATATTTTAAAGCATATACACTTTAAACATATGTACAGGGTTGCCTGGAAGACTCCTGGGTTTCCAGACTCCAAATAGCCCTTTGGGGCTGTTTTTATAAAACCAGGTTTATTTGAGAAGTTCGTGGGATTTCGGGGTGTTTACAGCGTTGTGTACCTATGACGTGGTTTTCTTTGGATCATTGCTTTCGACTCCGGTAATCCCATTCGTTTCTATATTATATATATATATATATTTATTTATTTATTTATTTATACGCCTCTGTGTTTGTTTTGTGTGTGTGTCTATGATTCATTTTCTTGATATTTTTTCTGTTTGGTCTCTTTTTGATCAATCTCTAGCTTTTCCGATTCATATTGATGCTTACTTAAAACTAAACATTAATAGCATCTAATGAAGAGAAAAGTGAAAGATATTTTTCAATTATCATGTACATTTTGGGGTACTAGATTCGTGTGGGTTCTTTGTCTTATCCTTTTGTCTTATTCATTGTCTTAACCTTTGTCTTATACTTTTGTCTTATCCTATGTCTTATCCCCTGCCTTATCCCATTGTCTTATCCCTTGTCTTATCCCTTTTCTTATCCCTTGTCTTATCCCCTATCTTATCCTTTGTCTTATCCCCTGTCTTATCCTTTGTCTTATCCCTTGTCCTATCCTTTGTCTTATCCCTTGTCTTATCCTTTGTCATATCCTTTGTGTTATCTTTCTCTTATCCGTTGTCTTATCCTTTGTCTTATCCTTTGTCTTATCCTTTTGTCTTATCCTTTGTCTTATCCTTTGTCTTATCCTTTTGTCTTATCCTTTGTCTTATCCTTTGTCTTATCCTTTGTCTTATCCTTTTGTCTTATCCTTTCTCTTATCCTTTGTCTTATCCTTTTGTCTTATCCTTTGTCTGATCCTTTGCCTTATCTTTTGTCTTATCCTTTGTTTTATCCTATGTCTTATCCTCTGCCTTATCCCTTGTCTTACCATATCCTTTGTCTTATCCTTTGTCGTACCCTTTGTCTTATCCTTTGTCTTATCCTTTGTCTTATCCTTTGTCTTATCCTTTGTCTTATCCTTTGTCTTATCCTTTGTCTTATCCTTTGTCTTATCCTTTGTCTTATCCTTTGTCTTATCCTTTGTCTTATCCTTTGTCTTATCCTTTGTCTTATCCTTTGTCTTATCCTTTGTCTTATCCTTTGTCTTATCCTTTGTCTTATCCTTTTGTCTTATCCTTTGTCTTATCCTTTGTCTTATCCTTTGTCTTATCCTTTGTCTTATCCTTTGTCTTATCCTTTGTCTTATCCTTTGTCTTATCCTTTGTCTTATCCTTTGTCTTATCCTTTGTCTTATCCTTTGTCTTATCCTTTGTCTTATCCTTTGTCTTATCCTTTGTCTTATCCTTTGTCTTATCCTTTGTCTTATCTTTTTCTTTGTCTTATCTTGTCTTATCCTTTGTCTTATCCTTTGTCTTATCCTTTGTCTTATCCTTTGTCTTATCCTTTGTCTTATCCTTTGTCTTATCCTTTGTCTTATCCTTTGTCTTATCCTTTGTCTTATCCTTTGTCTTATCCTTTGTCTTATCCTTTGTCTTATCCTTTGTCTTATCCTTTGTCTTATCCTTTGTCTTATCCTTTGTCTTATCCTTTGTCTTATCCTTTGTCTTATCCTTTGTCTTATCCTTTGTCTTATCCTTTGTCTTATCCTTTGTCTTATCCTTTGTCTTATCCTTTGTCTTATCCTTTGTCTTATCCTTTGTCTTATCCTTTGTCTTATCCTTTGTCTTATCCTTTGTCTTATCCTTTGTCTTATCCTTTTGTCTTATCCTTTGTCTTATCCTTTGTCTTATCCTTTGTCTTATCCTTTGTCTTATCCTTTGTCTTATCCTTTTGTCTTATCCTTTGTCTTATCCTTTTGTCTTATCCTTTGTCTTATCCTTTGTCTTATCCTTTGTCTTATCCTTTGTCTTATCCTTTGTCTTATCCTTTGTCTTATCCTTTGTCTTATCCTTTGTCTTATCCTTTGTCTTATCCTTTGTCTTATCCTTTGTCTTATCCTTTGTCTTATCCTTTGTCTTATCCTTTGTCTTATCCTTTGTCTTATCCTTTGTCTTATCCTTTGTCTTATCCTTTGTCTTATCCTTTGTCTTATCCTTTGTCTTATCCTTTGTCTTATCCTTTGTCTTATCCTTTGTCTTATCCTTTGTCTTATCCTTTGTCTTATCCTTTGTCTTATCCTTTGTCTTATCCTTTGTCTTATCCTTTGTCTTATCCTTTGTCTTATCCTTTGTCTTATCCTTTGTCTTATCCTTTGTCTTATCCTTTGTCTTATCCTTTGTCTTATCCTTTGTCTTATCCTTTGTCTTATCCTTTGTCTTATCCTTTGTCTTATCCTTTGTCTTATCCTTTGTCTTATCCTTTGTCTTATCCTTTGTCTTATCCTTTGTCTTATCCTTTGTCTTATCCTTTGTCTTATCCTTTGTCTTATCCTTTGTCTTATCCTTTGTCTTATCCTTTGTCTTATCCTTTGTCTTATCCTTTGTCTTATCCTTTGTCTTATCCTTTGTCTTATCCTTTGTCTTATCCTTTGTCTTATCCTTTGTCTTATCCTTTGTCTTATCCTTTGTCTTATCCTTTGTCTTATCCTTTGTCTTATCCTTTGTCTTATCCTTTGTCTTATCCTTTGTCTTATCCTTTGTCTTATCCTTTGTCTTATCCTTTGTCTTATCCTTTGTCTTATCCTTTGTCTTATCCTTTGTCTTATCCTTTGTCTTATCCTTTGTCTTATCCTTTGTCTTATCCTTTGTCTTATCCTTTGTCTTATCCTTTGTCTTATCCTTTGTCTTATCCTTTGTCTTATCCTTTGTCTTATCCTTTGTCTTATCCTTTGTCTTATCCTTTGTCTTATCCTTTGTCTTATCCTTTGTCTTATCCTTTGTCTTATCCTTTGTCTTATCCTTTGTCTTATCCTTTGTCTTATCCTTTGTCTTATCCTTTGTCTTATCCTTTGTCTTATCCTTTGTCTTATCCTTTGTCTTATCCTTTGTCTTATCCTTTGTCTTATCCTTTGTCTTATCCTTTGTCTTATCCTTTGTCTTATCCTTTGTCTTATCCTTTGTCTTATCCTTTGTCTTATCCTTTGTCTTATCCTTTGTCTTATCCTTTGTCTTATCCTTTGTCTTATCCTTTGTCTTATCCTTTGTCTTATCCTTTGTCTTATCCTTTGTCTTATCCTTTGTCTTATCCTTTGTCTTATCCTTTGTCTTATCCTTTGTCTTATCCTTTGTCTTATCCTTTGTCTTATCCTTTGTCTTATCCTTTGTCTTATCCTTTGTCTTATCCTTTGTCTTATCCTTTGTCTTATCCTTTGTCTTATCCTTTGTCTTATCCTTTGTCTTATCCTTTGTCTTATCCTTTGTCTTATCCTTTGTCTTATCCTTTGTCTTATCCTTTGTCTTATCCTTTGTCTTATCCTTTGTCTTATCCTTTGTCTTATCCTTTGTCTTATCCTTTGTCTTATCCTTTGTCTTATCCTTTGTCTTATCCTTTGTCTTATCCTTTGTCTTATCCTTTGTCTTATCCTTTGTCTTATCCTTTGTCTTATCCTTTGTCTTATCCTTTGTCTTATCCTTTGTCTTATCCTTTGTCTTATCCTTTGTCTTATCCTTTGTCTTATCCTTTGTCTTATCCTTTGTCTTATCCTTTGTCTTATCCTTTGTCTTATCCTTTGTCTTATCCTTTGTCTTATCCTTTGTCTTATCCTTTGTCTTATCCTTTGTCTTATCCTTTGTCTTATCCTTTGTCTTATCCTTTGTCTTATCCTTTGTCTTATCCTTTGTCTTATCCTTTGTCTTATCCTTTGTCTTATCCTTTGTCTTATCCTTTGTCTTATCCTTTGTCTTATCCTTTGTCTTATCCTTTGTCTTATCCTTTGTCTTATCCTTTGTCTTATCCTTTGTCTTATCCTTTGTCTTATCCTTTGTCTTATCCTTTGTCTTATCCTTTGTCTTATCCTTTGTCTTATCCTTTGTCTTATCCTTTGTCTTATCCTTTGTCTTATCCTTTGTCTTATCCTTTGTCTTATCCTTTGTCTTATCCTTTGTCTTATCCTTTGTCTTATCCTTTGTCTTATCCTTTGTCTTATCCTTTGTCTTATCCTTTGTCTTATCCTTTGTCTTATCCTTTGTCTTATCCTTTGTCTTATCCTTTGTCTTATCCTTTGTCTTATCCTTTGTCTTATCCTTTGTCTTATCCTTTGTCTTATCCTTTGTCTTATCCTTTGTCTTATCCTTTGTCTTATCCTTTGTCTTATCCTTTGTCTTATCCTTTGTCTTATCCTTTGTCTTATCCTTTGTCTTATCCTTTGTCTTATCCTTTGTCTTATCCTTTGTCTTATCCTTTGTCTTATCCTTTGTCTTATCCTTTGTCTTATCCTTTGTCTTATCCTTTGTCTTATCCTTTGTCTTATCCTTTGTCTTATCCTTTGTCTTATCCTTTGTCTTATCCTTTGTCTTATCCTTTGTCTTATCCTTTGTCTTATCCTTTGTCTTATCCTTTGTCTTATCCTTTGTCTTATCCTTTGTCTTATCCTTTGTCTTATCCTTTGTCTTATCCTTTGTCTTATCCTTTGTCTTATCCTTTGTCTTATCCTTTGTCTTATCCTTTGTCTTATCCTTTGTCTTATCCTTTGTCTTATCCTTTGTCTTATCCTTTGTCTTATCCTTTGTCTTATCCTTTGTCTTATCCTTTGTCTTATCCTTTGTCTTATCCTTTGTCTTATCCTTTGTCTTATCCTTTGTCTTATCCTTTGTCTTATCCTTTGTCTTATCCTTTGTCTTATCCTTTGTCTTATCCTTTGTCTTATCCTTTGTCTTATCCTTTGTCTTATCCTTTGTCTTATCCTTTGTCTTATCCTTTGTCTTATCCTTTGTCTTATCCTTTGTCTTATCCTTTGTCTTATCCTTTGTCTTATCCTTTGTCTTATCCTTTGTCTTATCCTTTGTCTTATCCTTTGTCTTATCCTTTGTCTTATCCTTTGTCTTATCCTTTGTCTTATCCTTTGTCTTATCCTTTGTCTTATCCTTTGTCTTATCCTTTGTCTTATCCTTTGTCTTATCCTTTGTCTTATCCTTTGTCTTATCCTTTGTCTTATCCTTTGTCTTATCCTTTGTCTTATCCTTTGTCTTATCCTTTGTCTTATCCTTTGTCTTATCCTTTGTCTTATCCTTTGTCTTATCCTTTGTCTTATCCTTTGTCTTATCCTTTGTCTTATCCTTTGTCTTATCCTTTGTCTTATCCTTTGTCTTATCCTTTGTCTTATCCTTTGTCTTATCCTTTGTCTTATCCTTTGTCTTATCCTTTGTCTTATCCTTTGTCTTATCCTTTGTCTTATCCTTTGTCTTATCCTTTGTCTTATCCTTTGTCTTATCCTTTGTCTTATCCTTTGTCTTATCCTTTGTCTTATCCTTTGTCTTATCCTTTGTCTTATCCTTTGTCTTATCCTTTGTCTTATCCTTTGTCTTATCCTTTGTCTTATCCTTTGTCTTATCCTTTGTCTTATCCTTTGTCTTATCCTTTGTCTTATCCTTTGTCTTATCCTTTGTCTTATCCTTTGTCTTATCCTTTGTCTTATCCTTTGTCTTATCCTTTGTCTTATCCTTTGTCTTATCCTTTGTCTTATCCTTTGTCTTATCCTTTGTCTTATCCTTTGTCTTATCCTTTGTCTTATCCTTTGTCTTATCCTTTGTCTTATCCTTTTGTCTTATCCTTTGTCTTATCCTTTGTCTTATCCTTTGTCTTATCCTTTGTCTTATCCTTTGTCTTATCCTTTGTCTTATCCTTTGTCTTATCCTTTGTCTTATCCTTTGTCTTATCCTTTGTCTTATCCTTTGTCTTATCCTTTGTCTTATCCTTTGTCTTATCCTTTGTCTTATCCTTTGTCTTATCCTTTGTCTTATCCTTTGTCTTATCCTTTGTCTTATCCTTTGTCTTATCCTTTGTCTTATCCTTTGTCTTATCCTTTGTCTTATCCTTTGTCTTATCCTTTGTCTTATCCTTTGTCTTATCCTTTGTCTTATCCTTTGTCTTATCCTTGTCTTATCCTTTGTCTTATCCTTTGTCTTATCCTTTGTCTTATCCTTTGTCTTATCCTTTGTCTTATCCTTTGTCTTATCCTTTGTCTTATCCTTTTGTCTTATCCTTTGTCTTATCCTTTGTCTTATCCTTTGTCTTATCCTTTGTCTTATCCTTTGTCTTATCCTTTGTCTTATCCTTTTGTCTTATCCTTTGTCTTATCCTTTGTCTTATCCTTTGTCTTATCCTTTGTCTTATCCTTTGTCTTATCCTTTGTCTTATCCTTTGTCTTATCCTTTGTCTTATCCTTTGTCTTATCCTTTGTCTTATCCTTTGTCTTATCCTTTGTCTTATCCTTTGTCTTATCCTTTGTCTTATCCTTTGTCTTATCCTTTGTCTTATCCTTTGTCTTATCCTTTGTCTTATCCTTTGTCTTATCCTTTGTCTTATCCTTTGTCTTATCCTTTGTCTTATCCTTTGTCTTATCCTTTGTCTTATCCTTTGTCTTATCCTTTGTCTTATCCTTTGTCTTATAGTTTTGTCTTATCCTTTGTCTTATCCTTTGTCTTATCCTTTGTCTTATCCTTTGTCTTATCCTTTGTCTTATCCTTTGTCTTATCCTTTGTCTTATCCTTTGTCTTATCCTTTTGTCTTATCCTTTGTCTTATCCTTTGTCTTATCCTTTGTCTTATCCTTTGTCTTATCCTTTGTCTTATCCTTTGTCTTATCCTTTGTCTTATCCTTTGTCTTATCCTTTGTCTTATCCTTTGTCTTATCCTTTGTCTTATCCTTTGTCTTATCCTTTGTCTTATCCTTTGTCTTATCCTTTGTCTTATCCTTTGTCTTATCCTTTGTCTTATCCTTTGTCTTATCCTTTGTCTTATCCTTTGTCTTATCCTTTGTCTTATCCTTTGTCTTATCCTTTTGTCTTATCCTTTGTCTTATCCTTTGTCTTATCCTTTGTCTTATCCTTTTGTCTTATCCTTTGTCTTATCCTTTGTCTTATCCTTTGTCTTATCCTTTGTCTTATCCTTTTGTCTTATCCTTTGTCTTATCCTTTTGTCTTATCCTTTGTCTTATCCTTTGTCTTATCCTTTGTCTTATCCTTTGTCTTATCCTTTGTCTTATCCTTTTGTCTTATCCTTTTGTCTTATCCTTTTGTCTTATCCTTTTGTCTTATCCTTTGTCTTATCCTTTTGTCTTATCCTTTTGTCTTATAGTCTTGTCTTATAGTTTTGTCTTATCCTTTGTCTTATCCTTTGTCTTATCCTTTTGTCTTATCCTTTTGTCTTATCCTTTGTCTTATCCTTTGTCTTATAGCTTTGTCTTATAGTTTTCTGTCTTATCCTTTGTCTTATAGTTTTGTCTTATAGTTTTGTCTTATAGTTTTGTCTTATAGTTTTGTCTTATCCTTTTGTCTTATAGTTTTGTCTTATCCTTTTGTCTTATCCTTTTGTCTTATCCTTTTGTCTTATCCTTTTGTCTTATCCTTTTGTCTTATCCTTTTGTCTTATAGTTTGTCTTATCCTTTGTCTTATCCTTTGTCTTATCCTTTGTCTTATAGCTTGTATCCTTTGTCTTATAGTTTGTCTTATCCTTTGTCTTATCCTTTGTCTTATAGCTTTGTATTATAGTTTTGTCTTATACTTTGTCTTATCCTTTGTCTTATCCTTTGTCTTATAGTTTTGTCTTATAGTTTTGTCTTATCCTTTTGTCTTATCCTTTTGTCTTATCCTTTTGTCTTATCCTTTTGTCTTATCCTTTGTCTTATCCTTTGTCTTATCCTTTGTCTTATCCTTTGTCTTATCCTTTTGTCTTATCCTTTGTCTTATCCTTTGTCTTATAGTTTTGTCTTATAGTTTGTATTATAGTTTTGTCTTATCCTTTGTCTTATAGTTTTGTCTTATACTTTGTCTTATAGTTTGTCTTATAGTTTTGTCTTATAGTTTTGTATTATCCTTTGTCTTATCCTTTGTCTTATAGTTTTGTCTTATAGTTTTGTCTTATCCTTTGTCTTATCCTTTTGTCTTATCCATTGTCTTATCCTTTGTCTTAGTTTTGTCTTATAGTTTTGTCTTATAGTTTTGTCTTATAGTTTTGTCTTATAGTTTTGTCTTATAGTTTTGTCTTATCCTTTGTCTTATAGTTTGTCTTATCCTTTTGTCTTATCCTTTTGTCTTATCCTTTTGTCTTATCCTTTGTCTTATCCTTTTGTCTTATCCTTTTGTCTTATCCTTTTGTCTTATCCTTGTCTTATAGTTTTGTCTTATCCTTTTGTCTTATCCTTTGTCTTATCCTTTTGTCTTATCCTTTTGTCTTATAGTTTTGTCTTATCCTTTTGTCTTATAGCCTTTTGTCTTATCCTTGTCTTATCCTTTGTCTTATAGTTTTGTCTTATCCTTTGTCTTATCCTTTGTCTTATCCTTTGTCTTATCCTTTGTCTTATCCTTTTGTCTTATCCTTTGTCTTATCCTTTGTCTTATCCTTTTGTCTTATCCTTTGTCTTATCCTTGTCTTATCCTTTGTCTTATCCTTTGTCTTATCCTTTGTCTTATCCTTGTCTTATAGTTTTGTCTTATCCTTTGTCTTATAGTTTTGTCTTATCCTTTGTCTTATCCTTTTGTCTTATCCTTTGTCTTATCCTTTGTCTTATAGTTTTGTCTTATCCTTTGTCTTATCCTTTGTCTTATCCTTTGTCTTATCCTTTGTCTTATCCTTTTGTCTTATAGTTTGTCTTATCCTTTGTCTTATCCTTTGTCTTATCCTTTTGTCTTATCCTTTGTCTTATCCTTTGTCTTATCCTTTTGTCTTATCCTTTGTCTTATCCTTTGTCTTATCCTTTGTCTTATCCTTGTATAGTTTGTATTATAGTTTTGTCTTATCCTTTGTCTTATCCTTTGTCTTATCCTTTGTCTTATCCTTTGTCTTATCCTTTGTCTTATCCTTTGTCTTATCCTTTGTCTTATAGTTTTGTCTTATAGTTTTGTCTTATCCTTTGTCTTATAGCCTTGTCTTATCCTTTGTCTTATCCTTTGTCTTATAGTTTTGTCTTATAGTTTTGTCTTATCCTTTTGTCTTATCCTTTGTCTTATCCTTTGTCTTATCCTTTGTCTTATCCTTTGTCTTATAGTTTGTCTTATAGTTTTGTCTTATCCTTTGTCTTATCCTTTTGTCTTATCCTTTGTCTTATCCTTTTGTCTTATAGTTTTGTCTTATCCTTTTGTCTTATCCTTTGTCTTATAGTTTTGTCTTATAGTTTTGTCTTATCCTTTGTCTTATCCTTTGTCTTATCCTTTGTCTTATCCTTTTGTCTTATAGTTTTGTCTTATCCTTTGTCTTATCCTTTGTCTTATCCTTTTGTCTTATCCTTTGTCTTATCCTTTGTCTTATCCTTTTGTCTTATAGTTTTGTCTTATCCTTTGTCTTATAGTTTTGTCTTATAGTTTTGTCTTATCCTTTGTCTTATCCTTTGTCTTATAGTTTTGTCTTATAGTTTGTCTTATCCTTTGTCTTATCCTTTGTCTTATCCTTTGTCTTATAGTTTGTCTTATCCTTTGTCTTATCCTTTTGTCTTATCCTTTTGTCTTATCCTTTGTCTTTATCCTTTGTCTTATAGTTTTGTCTTATAGTTTGTCTTATAGTTTTGTCTTATCCTTTGTCTTATCCTTTTGTCTTATCCTTTGTCTTATCCTTTGTCTTATCCTTTGTCTTATACTTTGTCTTATCCTTTGTCTTATCCTTGTCTTATCCTTTGTCTTATCCTTTTGTCTTATCCTTTGTCTTATCCTTTGTCTTATCCTTTGTCTTATCCTTTTGTCTTATCCTTTGTCTTATCCTTTGTCTTATCCTTTTGTCTTATCCTTTGTCTTATAGTTTTGTCTTATCCTTTGTCTTATCCTTTGTCTTATCCTTTGTCTTATCCTTTGTCTTATCCTTTTGTCTTATAGTTTTGTCTTATCCTTTGTCTTATCCTTTGTCTTATCCTTTGTCTTATAGTTTTGTCTTATAGCTTTGTCTTATAGTTTTGTCTTATAGTTTGTCTTATCCTTTGTCTTATCCTTTGTCTTATAGTTTTGTCTTATCCTTTGTCTTATCCTTTGTCTTATAGTTTTGTCTTATCCTTTGTCTTATCCTTTGTCTTATCCTTTGTCTTATCCTTTGTCTTATCCTTTTGTCTTATAGTTTTGTCTTATCCTTGTCTTATCCTTTGTCTTATCCTTTGTCTTATAGTTTTGTCTTATAGTTTGTCTTATAGTTGTCTTATCCTTTGTCTTATAGTTTTGTCTTATCCTTTGTCTTATCCTTTTGTCTTATAGTTTTGTCTTATCCTTTGTCTTATCCTTTGTCTTATCCTTTGTCTTATCCTTGTCTTATAGTTTTGTCTTATCCTTGTCTTATCCTTTTGTCTTATAGTTTTGTCTTATCCTTTGTCTTATCCTTTGTCTTATAGTTTTGTCTTATCCTTTGTCTTATCCTTTGTCTTATAGTTTTGTCTTATCCTTGTCTTATAGCTTTGTCTTATCCTTTGTCTTATACCTTTGTCTTATAGTTTTGTCTTATCCTTTGTCTTATCCTTTGTCTTATCCTTTGTCTTATCCTTTGTCTTATAGTTTTGTCTTATAGTTTTGTCTTATCCTTTGTCTTATCCTTTGTCTTATAGTTTGTCTTATCCTTTGTCTTATCCTTTGTCTTATCCTTTGTCTTATCCTTTTGTCTTATCCTTTGTCTTATCTTTGTCTTATCCTTTGTCTTATCCTTTGTCTTATCCTTTGTCTTATCCTTTGTCTTATCCTTTGTCTTATCCTTTGTCTTATAGTTTTGTCTTATCCTTTGTCTTATCCTTTGTCTTATCCTTTTGTCTTATCCTTTGTCTTATCCTTTTGTCTTATCCTTTGTCTTATCCTTTGTCTTATCCTTTTGTCTTATCCTTTGTCTTATCCTTTTGTCTTATAGTTGTCTTATCCTTTGTCTTATCCTTTGTCTTATCCTTTTGTCTTATCCTTTGTCTTATCCTTTGTCTTATCCTTTTGTCTTATCCTTTGTCTTATCCTTTTGTCTTATCCTTTGTCTTATCCTTTGTCTTATCCTTTGTCTTATCCTTTGTCTTATCCTTTGTCTTATCCTTTGTCTTATCCTTTGTCTTATCCTTTGTCTTATACTTTGTCTTATCCTTTGTCTTATCCTTTTGTCTTATCCATTCTCTTATCCTTTGTCTTATCCTTTATCTTATCCTTTGTCTTATCATTTATCTTATCCTTTGTCTTATCTTTTGTCTTATCCTTTGTCTTATCCTTTGTCTTATCCTTGTCTTATCCTTTGTCTTATCCTTTGTCTTATCCTTTTGTCTTATCCTTTTGTCTTATCCTTTGTCTTATCCTTGTCTTATCCTTTTGTCTTATCCTTTGTCTTATCCTTTGTCTTATAGTTTTGTCTTATCCTTTGTCTTATAGTTTGTCTTATCCTTTGTCTTATCCTTTTGTCTTATCCTTTGTCTTATAGTTTGTCTTATCCTTTTGTCTTATCCTTTGTCTTATAGTTTTGTCTTATAGCTTTTGTCTTATCCTTGTCTTATCCTTTGTCTTATCCTTTGTCTTATCCTTTGTCTTATAGTTTTGTCTTATAGTTTTGTCTTATCCTTTGTCTTATCCTTTGTCTTATAGTTTTGTCTTATCCTTTTGTCTTATCCTTTGTCTTATAGTTTTGTCTTATAGTTTGTCTTATCCTTTGTCTTATCCTTTGTCTTATAGTTTTGTCTTATAGTTTTGTCTTATAGTTTGTCTTATCCTTTGTCTTATAGTTTTGTCTTATCCTTTGTCTTATCCTTTTGTCTTATCCTTTTGTCTTATCCTTTTGTCTTATCCTTTGTCTTATCCTCTTGTCTTATCCTTTGTCTTATAGTTTTGTATTATCCTTTTGTCTTATCCTTTGTCTTATAGCTTTGTCTTATAGTTTGTCTTATCCTTTGTCTTATCCTTTTGTCTTATAGTTTTGTCTTATCCTTGTCTTATCCTTGTCTTATCCTTTGTCTTATCCTTTTGTCTTATAGTTTTGTCTTATCCTTGTCTTATAGTTTTGTCTTATCCTTTGTCTTATAGTTTGTCTTATAGTTTGTCTTATCCTTTGTCTTATCCTTTTGTCTTATAGTTTGTCTTATCCTTGTCTTATAGTTTTGTCTTATCCTTTGTCTTATAGTTTGTCTTATCCTTTGTCTTATAGTTTTGTCTTATAGTTTTGTCTTATAGTTTTGTCTTATCCTTTGTCTTATCCTTTGTCTTATCCTTTTGTCTTATAGTTTGTCTTATAGTTTTGTCTTATCCTTTGTCTTATCCTTTTGTCTTATCCTTTGTCTTATAGCTTTGTCTTATAGTTTTGTCTTATCCTTTGTCTTATAGTTTTGTCTTATCCTTTGTCTTATAGTTTGTATTATCCTTTGTCTTATCCTTTGTCTTATAGTTTTGTCTATATCCTTTGTCTTATCCTTTGTCTTATCCTTTGTCTTATAGTTTTGTCTTATCCTTTGTCTTATAGTTTTGTCTTATAGTTTTGTCTTATAGTTTTGTCTTATCCTTTGTCTTATCCTTTGTCTTATCCTTTGTCTTATAGTTTTGTCTTATCCTTTGTCTTATAGTTTTGTCTTATCCTTTGTCTTATCCTTTGTCTTATCCTTTGTCTTATCCTTTGTCTTATCCTTTTGTCTTATCCTTTGTCTTATAGTTTTGTCTTATAGCTTTGTCTTATCCTTTGTCTTATCCTTTGTCTTATCCTTTGTATTATCCTTTGTGTTATAGTTTTGTCTTATAGTTTTGTCTTATCCTTTGTCTTATGATTTGTCTTATCCTTTGTCTTATAGTTTTGTCTTATCCTTTGTCTTATAGTTTTGTCTTATCCTTGTCTTATAGTTTTGTCTTATCCTTTTGTCTTATCCTTTGTCTTATAGTTTTGTCTTATAGTTTTGTCTTATCCTTTGTCTTATCCTTTGTCTTATCCTTTGTCTTATAGTTTTGTCTTATCCTTTGTCTTATCCTTTGTCTTATCCTTTGTCTTATCCTTTGTCTTATCCTTTTGTCTTATCCTTTGTCTTATAGTTTTGTCTTATAGTTTGTCTTATAGTTTTGTCTTATAGTTTGTCTTATAGTTTTGTCTTATCCTTTGTCTTATAGTTTTGTCTTATCCTTGTCTTATAGTTTTGTCTTATAGTTTTGTTTTATAGTTTTGTCTTATAGTTTGTCTTATAGTTTTGTCTTATCCTTGTTTATGTCTTTGTCTTATCCTTGTGTCTTATCCTTTGTCTTATCCATTGTCTTATAGTTTTGTCTTATCCTTTGTCTTATAGTTTTGTCTTATCCTTTGTCTTATAGTTTTGTCTTATAGTTTTTGTCTTATAGCTTGTCTTATCCTTTGTGTTATCCTTTGTCTTATCCTTTGTCTTATAGCCTTTGTCTTATAGTTTGTCTTATCCTTGTTTTGTCTTATCCTTTGTCTTATAGTTTGTCTTATCCTTTGTCTTATACATTTGTCTTATAGTTTTGTCTTATAGTTTGTCTTATAGTTGTCTTATAGCTTTGTCTTATCCTTTGTCTTATCCTTTGTCTTATAGCCTTTGTCTTATAGTTTTGTCTTATCCTTTGTCTTATCCTTGTCTTATCCTTTGTCTTATCCTTTGTCTTATAGCTTGTCTTATATCCTTTGTCTTATCCTTGTCTTATCTTGTCTTATCCTTGTCTTATCCTTTGTCTTATCCTTTTTGTCTTATAGTTTGTCTTATCCTTTTGTCTTATCCTTTGTCTTATCCTTTGTCTTATCCTTTTGTCTTATCCTTTGTCTTATCCTTTGTCTTATCCTTTGTCTTATCCTTTGTCTTATCCTTTGTCTTATCCTTTGTCTTATCCTTTGTCTTATCCTTTGTCTTATCCTTTGTCTTATAGCTTTGTCTTATCCTTTGTCTTATCCTTGTCTTATCCTTTGTCTTATCCTTTGTCTTATCCTTTGTCTTATCCTTTGTCTTATCCTTTGTCTTATAGTTTTGTCTTATCCTTTGTCTTATCCTTTGTCTTATCCTTTGTCTTATCCTTTGTCTTATCCTTTGTCTTATCCTTTGTCTTATCCTTTGTCTTATCCTTTGTCTTATAGTTTTGTCTTATCCTTTGTCTTATCCTTTGTCTTATCCTTTGTCTTATCCTTTGTCTTATCCTTTGTCTTATCCTTTGTCTTATCCTTTGTCTTATCCTTTGTCTTATCCTTTGTCTTATCCTTTGTCTTATCCTTTTGTCTTATAGTTTTGTCTTATAGTTTTGTCTTATAGTTTTGTCTATAGTCCTTTGTCTTATAGTTTTGTCTTATAGTTTTGTCTTATCCTTTGTCTTATAGTTTTGTATAGTTTTGTCTTATCCTTTGTCTTATCCTTTGTCTTATCCTTTTGTCTTATCCTTTGTCTTATCCTTTGTCTTATCCTTTGTCTTATCCTTTGTCTTATCCTTTGTCTTATCCTTTGTCTTATCCTTTGTCTTATCCTTTGTCTTATCCTTTGTCTTATCCTTTGTCTTATCCTTGTCTTATCCTTTTGTCTTATCCTTTGTCTTATCCTTTGTCTTATCCTTTGTCTTATCCTTTGTCTTATAGTTTTGTCTTATCCTTTGTCTTATAGTTTTGTCTTATCCTTTGTCTTATCCTTTTGTCTTATCCTTTGTCTTATCCTTTGTCTTATCCTTTGTCTTATCCTTTGTCTTATCCTTTGTCTTATCCTTTGTCTTATCCTTTGTCTTATCCTTTTGTCTTATCCTTTGTCTTATAGTCCTTTGTCTTATCCTTGTCTTATCCTTTGTCTTATCCTTTTGTCTTATCCTTGTCTTATCCTTTTGTCTTATCCTTTGTCTTATCCTTTGTCTTATCCTTTTGTCTTATAGTTTTGTCTTATAGCTTGTCTTATCCTTTGTCTTATCCTTTGTCTTATAGTTTTGTCTTATAGTTTGTCTTATAGTTTTGTCTTATAGTTTTGTCTTATACTTTGTCTTATAGTTTTGTCTTATAGTTTTGTCTTATCCTTTTGTCTTATAGTTTTGTCTTATAGCTTTGTCTTATAGTTTTGTCTTATAGCCTTTGTCTTATCCTTTGTCTTATCCTTTTGTCTTATCCTTTTGTCTTATCCTTTGTCTTATAGTCCTTTGTCTTATCCTTTGTCTTATCCTTTGTCTTATAGTTGTCTTATAGTTTTGTCTTATCCTTTGTCTTATCCTTTGTCTTATAGTTTTGTCTTATAGTTTTGTCTTATCCTTTGTCTTATAGTTTTGTCTTATCCTTGTCTTATAGTTTTGTCTTATCCTTTTGTCTTATAGTTTTGTCTTATAGTTTGTCTTATCCTTTGTCTTATAGTTTTGTCTTATCCTTTGTCTTATAGTTTTGTCTTATAGTTTGTCTTATCCTTTGTCTTATAGTTTTGTCTTATAGTTTTGTCTTATAGTTTTGTCTTATCCTTTGTCTTATCCTTTGTCTTATCCTTTGTCTTATAGTTTTGTCTTATCCTTGTCTTATCCTTGTCTTATAGTTTTGTCTTATCCTTTGTCTTATAGTTTGTCTTATAGTTTTGTCTTATCCTTTGTCTTATCCTTTGTCTTATAGTTTTGTCTTATAGTTTTGTCTTATCCTTGTCTTATAGTTTTGTCTTATACTTTTGTCTTATAGTTTTTGTCTTATAGTTTGTCTTATCCTTGTCTTATAGCTTTGTCTTATCCTTTGTCTTATAGTTTTGTCTTATCCTTTGTCTTATAGTTTTGTCTTATCCTTTGTCTTATCCTTTGTCTTATCCTTTGTCTTATCCTTTGTCTTATAGTTTTGTCTTATAGTTTTGTCTTATCCTTTGTCTTATAGTTTTGTCTTATCCTTTGTCTTATCCTTTGTCTTATCCTTGTCTTATCCTTTTGTCTTATCCTTTGTCTTATCCTTTGTCTTATAGTTTTGTCTTATAGTTTTGTCTTATCCTTTGTCTTATAGTTTTGTCTTATAGCTTGTCTTATCCTTTGTCTTATCCTTTGTCTTATCCTTTGTCTTATAGTTTGTCTTATCCTTTGTCTTATCCTTTGTCTTATCCTTGTCTTATCCTTTGTCTTATCCTTTTGTCTTATCCTTTGTCTTATCCTTTGTCTTATCCTTTGTCTTATAGTTTTGTCTTATCCTTTGTCTCTTATCCTTTGTCTTATCCTTTGTCTTATAGTTTTGTCTTATAGTTTTGTCTTATCCTTTGTCTTATCCTTTGTCTTATATCCTTTGTCTTATAGTTTGTCTTATCCTTTGTCTTATACTTTGTCTTATAGTTTTGTCTTATAGTTTTGTCTTATCCTTTGTCTTATCCTTTTGTCTTATCCTTGTCTTATCCTTTGTCTTATCCTTTTGTCTTATAGTTTGTCTTATCCTTTGTCTTATCCTTTGTCTTATAGTTTTGTCTTATAGTTTTGTCTTATAGTTTTGTCTTATAGTTTTGTCTTATCCTTTTGTCTTATCCTTATAGTTTTGTCTTATCCTTTGTCTTATCCTTTTGTCTTATCCTTTTGTCTTATCCTTTGTCTTATCCTTTGTCTTATAGTTTTGTCTTATAGTTTTGTCTTATAGTTTTGTCTTATAGTTTTGTCTTATCCTTGTCTTATCCTTTGTCTTATCCTTTGTCTTATAGTTTTGTCTTATCCTTTGTCTTATAGTTTTGTCTTATCCTTGTCTTATCCTTTGTCTTATCCTTGTCTTATAGTTTTGTCTTATCCTTTGTCTTATCCTTTGTCTTATAGTTTGTCTTATAGTTGTCTTATAGTTTGTCTTATCCTTTGTCTTATAGTTTTGTCTTATCCTTTGTCTTATCCTTTGTCTTATCCTTGTCTTATAGTTTTGTCTTATCCTTTGTCTTATCCTTTGTCTTATAGTTTTGTCTTATAGTTTTGTCTTATCCTTTTGTCTTATAGTTTTGTCTTATCCTTTGTCTTATCCTTTTGTCTTATCCTTTGTCTTATCCTTTGTCTTATAGTTTGTCTTATCCTTTTGTCTTATCCTTTGTCTTATAGTTTTGTCTTATAGCTTTGTCTTATCCTTTGTCTTATCCTTGTCTTATCCTTTTGTCTTATCCTTTGTCTTATCCTTTGTCTTATCCTTTGTCTTATCCTTGTCTTATCCTTTGTCTTATCCTTTGTCTTATAGTTTGTCTTATCCTTTGTCTTATCCTTTGTCTTATCCTTTGTCTTATCCTCTTGTCTTATCCTTTGTCTTATCCTTTGTCTTATCCTTTTGTCTTATCCTTTGTCTTATCCTTTGTCTTATCCTTTTGTCTTATCCTTTGTCTTATCCTTTGTCTTATCCTTTGTCTTATCCTTTGTCTTATCCTTTGTCTTATCCTTTTGTCTTATCCTTTGTCTTATCCTTTTGTCTTATCCTTTGTCTTATCCTTTGTCTTATCCTTTGTCTTATCCTTTGTCTTATCCTTTGTCTTATCCTTTGTCTTATCCTTGTCTTATCCTTTTGTCTTATAGTTTTGTCTTATCCTTTGTCTTATAGTTTGTCTTATCCTTTGTCTTATCCTTTGTCTTATCCTTTGTCTTATCCTTTGTCTTATCCTTTGTCTTATAGTTTTGTCTTATCCTTTGTCTTATCCTTTGTCTTATCCTTTGTCTTATAGTTTGTCTTATCCTTTGTCTTATCCTTTGTCTTATCCTTTGTCTATATCCTTTGTCTTATCCTTTGTCTTATAGTTTTGTCTTATCCTTTGTCTTATCCTTTTGTCTTATCCTTTGTCTTATCCTTTGTCTTATCCTTTGTCTTATAGTTTTGTCTTATCCTTTTGTCTTATCCTTTGTCTTATCCTTTGTCTTATCCTTTGTCTTATAGTTTTGTCTTATCCTTTGTCTTATAGTTTTGTCTTATCCTTTTGTCTTATATCCTTTGTCTTATCCTTTGTCTTATCCTTTGTCTTATCCTCTGTCTTATAGCTTGTCTTATCCTTTGTCTTATCCTTTGTCTTATCCTTTTGTCTTATCCTTTGTCTTATCCTTTGTCTTATCCTTTGTCTTATCCTTTGTCTTATAGCTTTGTCTTATAGCTTTGTCTTATCCTTTGTCTTATCCTTTGTCTTATCCTTTGTCTTATAGTTTTGTCTTATCCTTTGTCTTATCCTTTGTCTTATCCTTTGTCTTATCCTTTGTCTTATCCTTTGTCTTATCCTTTGTCTTATCCTTTGTCTTATCCTTTTGTCTTATAGTTTTGTCTTATAGTTTTGTCTTATAGTTTTGTCTTATAGCTTTGTCTTATAGTTTTGTCTTATCCTTTTGTCTTATCCTTTGTCTTATCCTTTGTCTTATCCTTTGTCTTATAGTTTTGTCTTATCCTTTGTCTTATCCTTTGTCTTATCCTTTGTCTTATCCTTTGTCTTATAGTTTTGTCTTATCCTTTGTCTTATAGTTTTGTCTTATCCTTTGTCTTATCCTTTTGTCTTATAGTTTTGTCTTATAGTTTTGTCTTATAGTTTTGTCTTATCCTTTGTCTTATCCTTTGTCTTATCCTTTGTCTTATAGTTTTGTCTTATCCTTTGTCTTATCCTTTGTCTTATCCTTTGTCTTATCCTTTGTCTTATCCTTTGTCTTATAGTTTTGTCTTATCCTTTGTCTTATCCTTTGTCTTATATATCCTTTGTCTTATCCTTTGTCTTATCCTTTGTCTTATAGTTTTGTCTTATCCTTTGTCTTATCCTTTGTCTTATAGTTTTGTCTTATCCTTTGTCTTATCCTTTTGTCTTATCCTTTGTCTTATCCTTTGTCTTATCCTTTGTCTTATACTTGTCTTATCCTTTGTCTTATCCTTTGTCTTATCCTTTTGTCTTATCCTTTTGTCTTATCCTTTTGTCTTATCCTTTGTCTTATCCTTTGTCTTATCCTTTTGTCTTATCCTTTTGTCTTATCCTTTGTCTTATCCTTTGTCTTATAGTTTTGTCTTATCCTTGTCTTATCCTTGTCTTATCCTTTTGTCTTATAGTTTGTCTTATCCTTTGTCTTATCCTTTGTCTTATCCTTGTCTTATCCTTTGTCTTATCCTTTTGTCTTATCCTTTGTCTTATCCTTTGTCTTATCCTTTGTCTTATCCTTTGTCTTATCCTTTTGTCTTATCCTTTGTCTTATCCTTTGTCTTATAGTTTTGTCTTATCCTTTGTCTTATCCTTTGTCTTATCCTTTGTCTTATCCTTTGTCTTATCCTTTGTCTTATCCTTTGTCTTATCCTTTTGTCTTATCCTTTGTCTTATAGTTTTGTCTTATCCTTTGTCTTATCCTTTGTCTTATCCTTTTGTCTTATCCTTTGTCTTTGTCTTATAGTTTTGTCTTATCCTTTGTCTTATCCTTTGTCTTATCCTTTTGTCTTATCCTTTGTCTTATCCTTTTGTCTTATCCTTTGTCTTATCCTTTTGTCTTATCCTTTGTCTTATCCTTTGTCTTATCCTTTGTCTTATCCTTTGTCTTATCCTTTGTCTTATCCTTTTGTCTTATCCTTTTGTCTTATCCTTGTCTTATAGTTTTGTCTTATAGTCTTATCCTTGTCTTATCCTTTGTCTTATCCTTTGTCTTATCCTTTGTCTTATAGTTTTGTCTTATAGTTTGTCTTATCCTTTGTCTTATCCTTTGTCTTATCCTTTGTCTTATAGTTTTGTCTTATCCTTTGTCTTATCCTTTGTCTTATCCTTTGTCTTATCCTTTGTCTTATCCTTTGTCTTATCCTTTGTCTTATCCTTTGTCTTATCCTTTGTCTTATCCTTTGTCTTATAGTTTTGTCTTATCCTTTGTCTTATAGTTTGTCTTATCCTTTTGTCTTATCCTTTGTCTTATCCTTTGTCTTATAGTTTTGTCTTATCCTTTGTCTTATCCTTTGTCTTATCCTTTGTCTTATCCTTTGTCTTATCCTTTTGTCTTATCCTTTGTCTTATCCTTTGTCTTATCCTTTGTCTTATCCTTTGTCTTATCCTTTGTCTTATCCTTTGTCTTATCCTTTGTCTTATTATCCTTTGTCTTATAGTTTTGTCTTATAGTTTTGTCTTATCCTTTTGTCTTATCCTTTTGTCTTATAGTTTTGTCTTATCCTTTGTCTTATAGTTTTGTCTTATAGTTTTGTCTTATCCTTTGTCTTATCCTTTTGTCTTATCCTTTGTCTTATAGTTTTGTCTTATCCTTTGTCTTATCCTTTGTCTTATCCTTTTGTCTTATAGTTTTGTCTTATCCTTTGTCTTATCCTTTGTCTTATCCTTTGTCTTATCCTTGTCTTATCCTTTGTCTTATCCTTTTGTCTTATCCTTTGTCTTATCCTTTTGTCTTATCCTTTGTCTTATCCTTTGTCTTATCCTTTGTCTTATCCTTTGTCTTATAGTTTTGTCTTATAGTTTTGTCTTATCCTTTGTCTTATAGCTTTGTCTTATCCTTTGTCTTATCCTTGTCTTATCCTTTGTCTTATCCTTTGTCTTATAGTTTTGTCTTATAGTTTGTCTTATAGTTTTGTCTTATAGTTTTGTCTTATAGCTTTGTCTTATAGTTTTGTCTTATCCTTTGTCTTATCCTTTGTCTTATAGTTTTGTCTTATAGTTTTGTCTTATAGTTTTGTCTTATCCTTTGTCTTATCCTTTGTCTTATAGTTTTGTCTTATAGTTTTGTCTTATCCTTTGTCTTATCCTTTTGTCTTATAGTTTGTCTTATCCTTTGTATAGTTTTGTCTTATCCTTTTGTCTTATAGTTTGTCTTATAGTTTTGTCTTATCCTTTGTCTTATCCTTTGTCTTATAGTTTTGTCTTATAGTTTTGTCTTATCCTTTGTCTTATAGTTTTGTCTTATCCTTTTGTCTTATCCTTTGTCTTATCCTTTGTCTTATCCTTTGTCTTATCCTTTGTCTTATAGTTTTGTCTTATCCTTTTGTCTTATAGTTTTGTCTTATCCTTTGTCTTATCCTTTGTCTTATCCTTTGTCTTATCCTTTGTCTTATCCTTGTCTTATCCTTTGTCTTATAGTTTTGTCTTATAGTTTGTCTTATAGTTTTGTCTTATCCTTGTCTTATCCTTTTGTCTTATAGTTTTGTCTTATAGTTTTGTCTTATAGTTTTGTCTTATAGTTTTGTCTTATCCTTTGTCTTATCCTTGTCTTATAGTTTTGTCTTATCCTTTGTCTTATAGTTTTGTCTTATAGTTTTGTCTTATCCTTTGTCTTATAGTTTTGTCTTATAGTTTTGTCTTATAGTTTTGTCTTATCCTTTGTCTTATCCTTTTGTCTTATCCTTTTGTCTTATAGTTTTGTCTTATCCTTGTCTTATCCTTTTGTCTTATCCTTTGTCTTATCCTTTGTCTTATAGTTTTGTCTTATCCTTGTCTTATAGTTTTGTCTTATCCTTTTGTCTTATAGTTTTGTCTTATCCTTTGTCTTATCCTTTGTCTTATCCTTTTGTCTTATAGTTTGTCTTATAGTTTTGTCTTATCCTTTGTCTTATCCTTTGTCTTATCCTTTGTCTTATCCTTTTGTCTTATCCTTTGTCTTATCCTTTTGTCTTATCCTTTGTCTTATAGTTTTGTCTTATCCTTTGTCTTATAGTTTTGTCTTATAGTTTTGTCTTATCCTTTGTCTTATAGTTTTGTCTTATAGTTTTGTCTTATCCTTTGTCTTATCCTTTGTCTTATCCTTGTCTTATAGTTTTGTCTTATCCTTTTGTCTTATCCTTTTGTCTTATCCTTTGTCTTATAGTTTTGTCTTATAGCTTGTCTTATCCTTTGTCTTATCCTTTTGTCTTATCCTTTGTCTTATCCTTTGTCTTATCCTTTGTCTTATCCTTTGTCTTATCCTTTGTCTTATCCTTTGTCTTATCCTTTGTCTTATCCTTTGTCTTATCCTTTGTCTTATCCTTTGTCTTATCCTTTGTCTTATCCTTTGTCTTATCCTTTGTCTTATCCTTTGTCTTATCCTTTGTCTTATCCTTTGTCTTATAGCTTTGTCTTATCCTTGTCTTATCCTTTGTCTTATCCTTTGTCTTATCCTTTGTCTTATAGTTTTGTCTTATCCTTTGTCTTATCCTTGTCTTATACTTTGTCTTATCCTTTGTCTTATCCTTGTCTTATAGTTTGTCTTATCCTTTGTCTTATCCTTTGTCTTATCCTTTGTCTTATCCTTTGTCTTATCCTTTGTCTTATCCTTTGTCTTATAGTCTTATCCTTTGTCTTATCCTTGTCTTATCCTTTGTCTTATCCTTTGTCTTATCCTTGTCTTATCCTTTGTCTTATATCCTTTGTCTTATCCTTTGTCTTATCCTTTGTCTTATCCTTTGTCTTATCCTTTGTCTTATCCTTTGTCTTATCCTTTGTCTTATCCTTTTGTCTTATCCTTTGTCTTATCCTTTGTGTCTTATCCTTTTGTCTTATCCTTTGTCTTATCCTTTGTCTTATCCTTTGTCTTATCCTTTGTCTTATCCTTTGTCTTATCCTTTGTCTTATCCTTTGTCTTATCCTTTGTCTTATCCTTTGTCTTATCCTTTGTCTTATCCTTTGTCTTATCCTTGTCTTATCCTTTGTCTTATCCTTTGTCTTATCCTTTGTCTTATCCTTGTCTTATCCTTTGTCTTATCCTTTGTCTTATAGTTTGTCTTATCCTTTGTCTTATAGTTTTGTCTTATCCTTTGTCTTATCCTTTGTCTTATCCTTTTGTCTTATCCTTTGTCTTATCCTTTGTCTTATCCTTTGTCTTATCCTTGTCTTTATCCTTTGTCTTATAGTTTGTCTTATCCTTTGTCTTATCCTTTGTCTTATCCTTTGTCTTATCCTTTGTATCCTTTGTCTTATCCTTTGTCTTATCCTTTTGTCTTATCCTTTGTCTTATCCTTTGTCTTATCCTTTGTCTTTATAGCTTTGTCTTATCCTTTGTATAGCTTGTCTTATCCTTTGTCTTATCCTTTGTCTTATCCTTTGTCTTATCCTTTGTCTTATCCTTTGTCTTATCCTTGTCTTATCCTTTGTCTTATCCTTTGTCTTATCCTTTGTCTTATCCTTTGTCTTATCCTTTGTCTTATCCTTTGTCTTATCCTTGTCTTATCCTTTGTCTTATCCTTTGTCTTATCCTTTGTCTTATCCTTTGTCTTATCCTTTGTCTTATCCTTTGTCTTATCCTTTGTCTTATCCTTGTCTTATCCTTTGTCTTATCCTTTGTCTTATCCTTTGTCTTATCCTTTGTCTTATCCTTTGTCTTATCCTTTGTCTTATCCTTTGTCTTATCCTTTGTCTTATCCTTTGTCTTATCCTTTGTCTTATCCTTTGTCTTATCCTTTGTCTTATCCTTTGTCTTATCCTTTGTCTTATCCTTGTCTTATCCTTTGTCTTATCCTTTGTCTTATCCTTTGTCTTATCCTTTGTCTTATCCTTTGTCTTATCCTTTGTCTTATCCTTTGTCTTATCCTTTGTCTTATCCTTTGTCTTATGCTTGTCTTATCCTTTGTCTTATCCTTTGTCTTATCCTTTGTCTTATCCTTTGTCTTATCCTTTGTCTTATCCTTTGTCTTATCCTTTCTGTCTTATCCTTTGTCTTATCCTTTGTCTTATCCTTTGTCTTATCCTTTTGTCTCTTGTATCCTTTGTCTTATCCTTTGTCTTATCTAACTTTTTGTCTTATCCTTTGTCTCTATCCTTTGCTCTTATCCTTTGTCTTATCCTTTGTCTTATCCTTTGTCTTATCCTTTGTCTTATCCTTTGTCTTATCCTTTGTCTTATCCTTTGTCTTATCCTTTGTCTTATCCTTTGTCTTATCCTTTGTCTTATCCTTTGTCTTATCCTTTGTCTTATCCTTTGTCTTATCCTTTGTCTTATCCTTTGTCTTATCCTTTGTCTTATCCTTTGTCTTATCCTTTGTCTTATCCTTTGTCTTATCCTTTGTCTTATCCTTTGTCTTATCCTTTGTCTTATCCTTTGTCTTATCCTTTGTCTTATCCTTTGTCTTATCCTTTGTCTTATCCTTTGTCTTATCCTTTGTCTTATCCTTTGTCTTATCCTTTGTCTTATCCTTTGTCTTATCCTTTGTCTTATCCTTTGTCTTATCCTTTGTCTTATCCTTTGTCTTATCCTTTGTCTTATCCTTTGTCTTATCCTTTGTCTTATCCTTTGTCTTATCCTTTGTCTTATCCTTTGTCTTATCCTTTGTCTTATCCTTTGTCTTATCCTTTGTCTTATCCTTTGTCTTATCCTTTGTCTTATCCTTTGTCTTATCCTTTGTCTTATCCTTTGTCTTATCCTTTGTCTTATATTTGTCTTATCCTTTGTCTTATCCTTTGTCTTATCCTTTGTCTTATCCTTTGTCTTATCCTTTGTCTTATCCTTTGTCTTATCCTTTGTCTTATCCTTTGTCTTATCCTTTGTCTTATCCTTTGTCTTATCCTTTGTCTTATCCTTTGTCTTATCCTTTGTCTTATCCTTTGTCTTATCCTTTGTCTTATCCTTTGTCTTATCCTTTGTCTTATCCTTTGTCTTATCCTTTGTCTTATCCTTTGTCTTATCCTTTGTCTTATCCTTTGTCTTATCCTTTGTCTTATCCTTTGTCTTATCCTTTGTCTTATCCTTTGTCTTATCCTTTGTCTTATCCTTTGTCTTATCCTTTGTCTTATCCTTTGTCTTATCCTTTGTCTTATCCTTTGTCTTATCCTTTGTCTTATCCTTTGTCTTATCCTTTGTCTTATCCTTTGTCTTATCCTTTGTCTTATCCTTTGTCTTATCCTTTGTCTTATCCTTTGTCTTATCCTTTGTCTTATCCTTTGTCTTATCCTTTGTCTTATCCTTTGTCTTATCCTTTGTCTTATCCTTTGTCTTATCCTTTGTCTTATCCTTTGTCTTATCCTTTGTATCCTTTGT